>OLKM01000741.1:62500-170000 GCA_900291075.1 Melanogrammus aeglefinus
AAACCCAGTGTTAAACCGCTCGACCGAGCTATCGGCGGCTACATTTTACTTTCCAATGAAATCACAACCACCGCTTGCTTAAACCCCATTAAGGTAGATTACTGAGTTCCACAATAAGAATGAACACATTAAAGCCCACGCATTAAAAACCCAACCGAAAGCCCACCCGCTCGCAAGTCGAGTGCTGGTGATCGCAAATGTTGCTCCTGATCAAATTAGCGCCAAGCTGTCTCGCTTACCACTTTCAACACACAAAGTGACCTCAACCGGCAATTATGTGAGGCAATCAGAAACGTCAAATACATTAACCCCTCGTGTTGCACTACACCCCCGAGATCTCCTATACCGTCGGAACCCGTCGAGTGCTAATTGCCGCTGTCCAGGGTTTCAGACACTTCATCGGAGTCCGTTTTCGGGCCTAACCCCGGCAGAATTAACAGGCATTAACATGCACTGTGTCACACAGTCCTGGCCTCCCGCCCTGTGTCGCGCTCTCTCCGTGTGAGGTTGCCTGGTAACACACTGTAAACCCCGTGGAGGCAAAAACTCTCCAACGGCATAACGGCAGGAATAGCGGCAAGGGGCTTTACTTTTGATTGACTTCTGAAACAGGGGGAATTAGGGAGCGACGGAGCTCATTCACAACAATGGCTGACGGTATTTTTAGACTGTGCCCTTTTAGACCGCAACTTGAAAGCACCCCGAAACCAGAAGCAAAACCACTAGGAAAACGAGCGGGTGTGGGACTGTGCAGCGATATTTCAGGCGGCACTCCCCTCATCTTCATTACATTCTGCGTAGGTAGGTAAATGTTTATGTGTCACTGAATGTCAATGTCGCACTAAGTGCCCGCCGCTCCAATGTTATTCGCAGAGAATCCAATCAGTCCCAGCGAGAACATCTTGGCCAGTGATGTGCTAATAAACCCAGCGGAAGATAATGAAAACCAAAGCACCGCTTTGAAGGGAAGTTGGAAAGTAGTAATTTAGCAGCGACGTGTCGTCTAGTCTTTTCCACACACGGGTAAATTACCATTAGAAAAGTCTTGCAGCATGTTTTCCAAATATCCAACGTCAAGGGCATTAAAAGGGTGCTTAAAAATGGTATGACGGAAGCTACGGCAGGGGAATTAACCACTTATGAATGCAAGTCAGAATCAAACAAAGAAAATTGTGTTTTAGAAGCCTGCCGCACATCTGGTATAAGCAGTCCAATTCCAACTCCACTCATACACCACCAACAGGCCAAGGATTCTTTCTTTTTTTTCCGCTCCTCCTGTGAAAATTATGCTTACTTTGCATTATTTAAAATCCCATTAGTCTCTCAAGGTTCTCAACCTTCCCACCGGCGCCACTCCTTCAGTCTTTAATCATGACATCAGCTTCCAGAAGACCCCGTGCCCAATTATGGGGAAAGGACTCATCCCGAATGGACACCTATAACGTTTATTAAATCAATTATCCCGGCTGTGGCGGGGAGGTGTTCTCCACGGTGGGAGGGTAAAAGGGAGAAGAGGCCATGGCTAAAATGCTTTTATTTCCCTCCAAAAGCGGTCTCCCCCGGTCTCCCAAATAGAGCAGGGGGAAGTGAAGGGAAATTACATGTGTGTGTGTGTAAAGAGACATGGAAAGGTGTGGGTAGGGAGATGTGTGGTGGGTGAATAGATGGGTGGGTGGGTGGGGGGCACTGCCACCAGAACTTTCCACTTTTTTCTTAGCACATTTTGTTCAAAAAACTATTTGATTATTATAAACTATGAATATTTATAACAAGCCCGATCCAGGACGGTTGAAGTGCCAGGCTATTAAAACGGCCCGGTAACCTTGCTATTTAAACTACTAACGGTGGTTACTCAAATGACTTTATTGTAAATGAGCTGCTGGCGCTCTGGGACGAAGTGTGTAAGTCTTTTAATCTCGACAGGTTCCTGCTGAATGTTGGAGAGATCGCTAAATACCAGAGATAACACTGCACTGGATTCATTCCAAGGGCCATTCCACCCTGCATTAGACGCTTCTGTCTGTCCGTTCCCTCACAGGGGTAGAGTGAGCGAGAGACAGCCAGGGAGCCAGCGATAGAGCGGGGAGTCGTGAGAGAGATAAAGGCGGTCAGCGAGGTCGTCGCGGTGGGGAGGGGGAGGCGGGGGGGGCTCACAGCAGAATAATAAAGGTTGGCGTTGATGGAGAAGTTGGAGCCGAGGTGCGCAGGCAGCCAGCGGCATCGCCCTGTCTGGCGGCGGCCAGGTGACGCTAATGCCGGGAATTAAAAGCTCAAGTCAACGATGAAGGGCACGTCCAAAAGCTAATAAATAATGCAAATCCAGTCTTAAACGCCTCTCATAAACCCTCCAGAGCTTAGAGGGGGCGACAGTGATTGACCCTCGTTACCATGCCAGAGAGCAGCTGAAGAAGAACCAAAGGAAGGAAGATGCATGCTTGGAACAAACGATTGCAAGGACACCGCTTAAAAGAAAGCTATGTGTGTATACCTCACACGCGCCGCACACAAAGACACTGCTTGCTGCTAGACGGCATACCCGGGGAGAAGAGAGAAGACAAGAAAACGACCAAATAAGAGCGCAAAAAAACCTAAATGAGCGGTACCGCATTCAACCCGGTGCCGGCGCTGTCTACATCAATCACACAAGGGTGTGAGCCAAATGCCAGCAATCAGCCGCCATCTTGACAGGCATGCCTGCGAAGGGGAAGAGCTGTCGCCGTCTCCGCACTCGCCTGGCTGTGGTATATATGCGGAGAACGTTGCTTGTCACTTGGGCAGGGCTGCCGTTCCCTCTCCCTCTCCCGGGAGGACACCGGCGCACACAGCCCCCCTTTAGCGCATTGTTAGTTTGACTGATGTTAATTACAGCGGAGAGCCTGCAATGCTAATGTGGCGTATACCTGCCGCGAGACGAGAGCGAGTGTGCTTGGAGGCTCCCGGAGAGCGAGGCAGGGCCGCCGTGATTGGAAGTGGGCTAGCTTCCCGCCGACGCCACGGAGAGCATTGATCGCAAACAGTGGTGTATCCAGGTCACATTTTTTTTTTAACCAAAATAAGAAAAAATAAAAAGGCAGCAGAAAATTGACACACCAATGTGATTCCCTCATCTCAAATCCCTTTATTTGCTCAAAGACGTCCAATCAAAGCACACAGAGAAGGCACCATCGTCTTCCCGGGCACAGCGGTTCCTGTCACATCGTCACCACGTCTCCGCAACAGGCACGCCAAAGTTAAATTGATTGATGACAATCCCGCAAAAAAGCCCTCGGCAGACAATGGCGAATCACGCCTCGGTCCACTTAATCACATTTCCGTCTAACCAAACAATGGGGGCCAATTAAATGGTTCTTTGAACATCATCTCGCCCAGCAGACTCAGCCGCATCCCCGACTCCAGTCGTTAATACTTAATGGAAGGAAGCGGGGAAAAGACAGAGGGTATATACCTGGGATTAGGGTAATGACAGAGTTGTCTGATTGTAACATGCTTGGCCATCAGACATCTTTTGTTCAGACAGGCTAATACTGAGGTGTCTCCACGTGGAATTATTAGGGCTCCGTTGTGTGAAGGGTTGCGGGTTTGATTCCTCAGCTCATCACAACAGGATAATGTGTTGCGGGAGGTGTCAAAAAACTTCACTGATCAATGTCTATATATTCTTCTGAGAGGTTGAGCAAACGATTAGCAAAATGTCGTTGACACATCCCTTAACACATTCTCCATTAATGATGAGCTCAGGAGTCGAACCCTGCAACCTGTCACACAACAAAGGCAGGATTTTGAATAGTTCCTGACTTCCTGACTATATTAAGCAATATCACTGTCGGAGCCTTATAACAGGTCTCCCCTCCCCACTCTGTCCACGTTCAAGGTCTGCTGTCTGAATTTAATAATGCATCCAGGCCACACACACACCATCAGTGGCCTTACCAGAAGAGTCTGATTAAAGTTGTTGTGATGTTGGTTCTACATGTCCACTTCAATTCAACTAAAATCTACTTGCGATAAACATGACCCCAACTCCCGCCCAGAAGGCTTCTAGTTCTACTCTCCTGTATCAAAGTACGTGTCCAACTGCATCAAGTCCAACTCCAATCAGTTTTAGTTGTGAAGGCTACGATGACTTCAACTTCAATGGGGTCCGTCACGGCGGGAGACAACATTTCAATCCCAATTAACATTCCCTTTTCATCCACACCATAGAACAAACGGATTGCCGGCATTAAACCAATGTTTCAGATCATACCGAGGCTCGAGTCTCTGCTGATGAGCTGGCAGACAGCTTTGACAACAGCGAAATGAACCCGCAGCAGAAATCAAACCGATCTCTGGCTAATGTGCCATTTCAATGCAAATAGTCATTCTGCTGCCGCTAGTTAAGTTTCTCCACTCTTGGGCACACGGATCATCAAAGCTAGCTCGGCGGTGCATGCGAAAAGGAGCAGTTCTGAACGCCACCAGAGTGTTTGAAGTTTGGCCAAGCAAATGAGGACAATGTATAAAAGAATCACAAAAAACATAACAGGCCTCAGATGATCTTGGACTGGCTTTGCTCCGTGTATGACGAGGAGGAGCGACCGGTGGAGCTGAAGAGCGACCGACCTTGTGTTCATACAATCTGAGAGGCTTAACCCAGACATGGAACTGGTTCAGACGGGCTGTGGGGGAGAGTCCGTCTTGGGGTGTGTAAGCAGGTGACAGAGGGAAGACGTTTTGAGACTGCCCTCCATTGGACCGGCCCACCTGACCCATACCAATGTGTCCTCAGCGTATGGTTGTAATGATCCTATTGGATCCTGGGCCGCAGACCAAAGCGCTTACAAAACAATATTCCTTTTGAAGGCTCGGGGGAACCCTGCTTGTTAACACGATGTAAGGAGCTGGAGGAAGCGGTCAATCCGTGGGAGGGAAGCCTGTCAACTCGCTGGAAACTACGGACAAAGCCTGCTGATTCCCCGGGCCGGGAAGCTAAAAGAGAAGTTGGCTGAAAGTAGGGTTGGGTGAGCCAGTTGTTTGCCGTGCCTCAGCCGTACTATTTCATATCATTGGTATTCTGTGGGGTTTGTGAGCGCAAATCCATACTATTGAACTGTTGGGTTGCCCAATAAACTATACTGTTGTCTCAATCGCAGCCTCTTAAGTGGCCGAGGCAGAATTTAAAGTCCTTGTAAAAATGATCTACGAGGGTGTTAATTGTTGTGGTGGCGTTACACATCCTGATGGAAAATGGTGACCTTGGCTCTCTCGTGTGCAGCGGCAGTGAGTTTGTTTTAATTGACGCAAGCCATTATAGCGATGGTCAATCAATAACTATGTTAGCCGGCATTAATTAGAGCATAAGGTACGGGGAAAACGGCGTCCCGTGCAAAAAAACCCATAAAGATGTAAGTCATGCTCGTTAATGCCAAATCACTGTGACGAAGCGTTAATTCCTTCCACTGACACGGCTGGGTAAATACGCAGACAGTTGATGAATAATTGAGCGGCGCTTATCTATGGAACAAAATGTGTCGTTGTCTTAAGCGGATAAGGAAAACAGGGACCCTTCGTCTTCACGCTTGGAGAATCTCGCTAAGCTCTTCCAACGTGATCTATAGCCTCCCTTCTTAAAATAATAACGCCAGAGAAAAGGGTCGGACGGGGACACGCACACAAACCTCATCAAATGCGTTTGGATTCATTTTGGTCCCCCTGGTGGCATACGGACAGCTGATGAAGAGAAATAAAAAAAATGAAACAATTTACCGCTGCCTGGGCCTGCGGTACACCAGGAAGTGCAATCAGCAGCAACCGACACCCCCCCCCCCCCTTTTCCCCTCCACCCCCTCCCACCCCCTCCCTTGTGATGGATCCCTGGGACTTTGTTAACAGACCCCCGATCTGCCTCGGGAGAGGTGCACCGGTGGAACAAGGCGGAACAAGCGCTTGATAACAAGCCATGAATTATGCAACTCCGGACGCACGCAGGCTTCCCCCGCCCCAGCCCAAACCTCCACCACCACCGCCCCCACCGCCACCACCACCACCACCACCACTCTTCCCCTTCCCGAGCTCCTTCCATGAATAGCCCCAGCTTACCCACCGGAGAGGTCCATAATGACATGCATGGGCTTTACTCACAGACACGTTCTATCGCTCCTCAGGTGAAGTGAGGCGCCGGATACCGCACGCACGGGGAATGTTTACCCATGACTGGCAGGTGCAGATGGGTGCATTCACCTGCATGTGAAATAACAGCATGGGTACGAGCCAACCACCCCCCACCCCCCCACCCCACCCCACCCCCCACCCCACAACCGACTTAAAAGAGAGGATGGAGAGTCGTCAGGGGAATGGAAAGCAAGCTGTTGCAAAAAGGAAAGACTGGAGCCAAGTCGGAAGTAAGGCGGGCTGTGTCCGCAAAAAATCCTCCTGCTGTATGTATTCACACACTTTTATCTCTCACACACACACACACTTCTATGACACACACACACACACACACACACACACACACACACACACACACACACACACACACACACACACACACACACACACACACACACACACACACACACACACACACACACACACACACACACACACGCAGCCATCTAGTCTTTGCTGAGGTAAGCGTGATAGAAGACAGGATTATTGTGCTAACAGATTATTTGGAGTTAATTAGAACAGCTGCCGTGACAAACTACTAACAAAATCTCATTTCCAGGAACAGCAGTCTTAGAATAAAAAGCCTTAAACAAGTGAAATCGGTTATCGCAAGACATGCCGGTGATGAGTAAACAAAGCCTCCATCATTGCAGGCCTGGCCTAGACTTTAAAGTGAGCCACATCCCTAATCCTAGCCAATTGATTCTGCCGGCTCGTCCCCTCTATGCATCAGAGTTAGTGCTTTCCTTCATCATCCTCTTCGTCAGTTCTTTCTTCTCGCTCACGCTTCTTGACACTCGTGGAAAAAAAAAGGAGATGATTGTCAATCATGTTTTTTTGTTTGGCCTTGGATCAGTGGCTGAGGCGAATGTCTTTGACTTTGTAGAGCGATTGCCGTATGAAATCCTTTGCTGAAACTTAGAAATCCTGCCTCAAGGAACTGCCACAAAACTATTTTCCTTTTGTTCTATGTTTGCGTTTGGTAGCACAATTAGCTTGAAAAGCCACAAATATTCCCCCAAGAAGCAGATTGAGCCTATTTAATTCCTCTCGCTGCACATATAGGGAATCCGTCTTGAGCAATTTGAACTGCTTCTACTTTCGGGAACTGAAATATGGCAGTATGCATCTTAAAAAAAATGCACCAAGGTAGAAAATAATTTACAGAAAAAAAAGATACCTGGCTTAGATTTCATTGCATATCAGCAGGATAGATAATACTCTCTTAAATAAATAATAGGAACTTTTTTGTCTTGGTGTAAAAAAATTATAGTTTTGCCTGCACTTACAATAAAAAGATCATCCTCAGCACAAAGATTAATATATTGACTCGCCTCAAATAGAAGGGGCCAGTGTTGATTAAATAACCACTAAGGCTTTTAAAATATTGGGTGTCTTCGTTCAATACAGCACAATGTTAATGGTGATTTTACACATTGTCATTTCCGATGAATAACGATCACATTTCCCATGCCTCCGTCAGCTCAATAAGTCTCCCCTTTCCCAAGAAGTGCAAACCACTACTGGTGCTAGGGCAGCAGTACTCAGCACACAGACACCCCTTGCATGAATCAATGAGTAATAACTATGCAAGGCCATCTATTGTTACAGCTATCCCAAAAGTGATCTGGTCTATTAGACGTTATATACCGTTGGCGCTATCCTATAGTTTTGACACTTATGAACTCAGTTATTTCTTATTATTAATATACAAAATGATCTCTGTACAGCACTTCGGGCGAGGTTTGTTTTCTATAGATACGTTTTGAAATGTGAATACTGTATTTTTAAATTCACGGTTCGATTTTTTTCATTTCTGTGCCTACACAAAAACCTACACGATGACCGTATAGGTTGCTATGGAGACCCACCTCGGAGCAGATCAGGAGTGGCGTGGGGCCAACTGTAGGTCCTGATCAGCTGCCAGTCGAAGTCGTCCTCTTGTCCCTGGCGGTAGTCACACAGGCTGGCGTCCGAGTCCTCGTCGAAGGTGCAGCCGCCTGAACAAACACAACACACACACACAGACACGCACACACACGGGAGACAGAACAAAATGAGGACCCTGAGTAGAAAATCACACATCACAAGTAAAAAGAAAATCACCCACCCAGAAGCCTTTCCCAAAAATGAAAATCACACTGTATTCCCTTTTTCTGCGGCAGCTGGTAACTTTTAGTATGGGCACACTGCGGAAATAATCGCTCGGGATCGATGCGACATCGCAGCAGGAGGAAAAAAATGCCTTAATACATCAAATCCCGGAGAAAGCTTTCAGCTGAAAGCTAAATTACATCTAATGGTTGGAGCCGACTGTCACACCGTGACCCCGTCCATCCCAGCAATGGCGGCCCCGCTGTGGGTAAGACAAATGCCACATCCCCCCCCCCCACGTCACATGGATGGATGGGGAATTATCGGTCTCAAGGTGATTTCACCGCCAGGCTTTTAAGGCTAACCCAGACCACCGAATTAACCACCTTCGGTTGAATCTCGGCTGACTGCGACTATTTATTAAGTCTGAGGGGGCAGGTGCTAAAACATACACACACACACACAAACACGCACACACACAAATTGAAAAGTTTTGCAGCTATTAACTTTGACATCACGTCTGCGTTAGGCTTTTAACTCTTGTCAGGGTGAGGGAGGGCTAGGGCCTGTTGCAGCTTACTGCTGACACAAGACAACCTGAAAGTGAATCATGCGGGTCGAACGCATGGTCATCCACACACATCAGTGATATCTAGGATGTCTGCTCTCCAATTACGACCATTTCTGCCTGTTAAATTGGATGAAATTATCCAACACCGTGAGACGACGCAAACTTCAGCCAAGACAGGACCCGAGTCGCGAATCAAAAAACCAAGGTCTCTCCATCCGTTTTTTACGCATGATTGCAGCATATATTTCGAATCAGTTCCGAGCGACATCACTTCAGAACATACCGATGCGGCGCTACACTTTCACAAGCTCCTCGCTCACGCTCTCTCTCGCGCGTTATTATTATTATTAGACCTTATTTTAAGCTGTCTAACACTTTGGGCAATTACTATCTGACGAAGAAATATGGCAAAGTCTACACTTCCTACCCCCCCGGGCCCGAGGCCGGCCGCGTGTTTCCTGGTGTGTAAGCAAATCAGGGTCTCTCTGTCCCCGTGCGCCGCCAGCGTCTCATGTGGCTGCTGCCGCGTGGGGGTGACATGGCGTGCTGCGCCTCCGGCCACGGGTATGAGGATGTGATTGGAGGAGAGGGGGGAAGGGAAGGGGAAGGGAAAACGCGAGAGCGCCCTGCGGCGGGGATGGGGACTTGAGTTTAAGAAGGCTTCTTTTCGCACCCGCAAGCAGTGACAGAGGAAGTGTCAGCAGTGGTGCTGGTGTTCTTCGTTAGAACTCAACTTTCCCATGCTCCTTTGCTCCCGGCTCCACACTTCGCCTGCGGGGAGGCAAAATAAGCTGCTCTGGTCGCGGCGGAACAAGAAGCACGCAATTAGGAGCAAAATGATCCGCGTGTTTGTGTGTATGTCCCAGAAGTGCTGTAATGTTTGTGCATGTGTGCGGGCGTATGTGTGTGTGTCTGCAAGCAAGTGAACGTGTGTGTGTGTGTGTGTGTGTGCGTGTGGTCACGTGTGTGTGTGTTGGTGTGAGTGAGCCATTGGAGGGAGGGGGTGGGGCTTTTTGCTCACTCCCAATGGAATCAAACCTTAATGACTCACATGCATTTGAAACAATACACATCAGGTTCAGGAATTATTTGGTATTTACCACAGCGACCGACAAACACAACAACGGCGGCGCCGCAGCCACTAGACACACAGAGACGCAGCCACTAACGCGACCGCGGCGGCAGGAAGCACGACCATGCCGTTCTCCGCGCGGCGCGGCCGGGCTCCCAGAGAGGTAATTGGCTCATCAGTGGACATTGCACAGGTTCCACACCGGGCCCCTGAGCAGCAGCAGCACGCCGCCACCGCCGCCGCGCCGATAACACAGGGGGTCCGATGGGGAGGAGGGGGCGTACACACCGGGGGCCAGGAATAACTATGGAGGGCCGCCATCACGGCCGACACGGCTGCCGGGGGCCCCAGGGGGAAACACAGGGGTGTGGGTAAGTGTGTGTGAGAGGGGGGGCGGAGGCAATTTGCTGAACGAGGCTCCCAGTGTTGTTTTGTTTTGCAGAAGGGGAAATGTATTTGATTTATGTTTTTTGTTGTTGCTGTTTTTGTTTGTCTCTGAGAAGGGTGGTGGTGGTGGGGATGGTAGAGGTGGTGGTTGTTATGGTGGTGGTGGTGGTTGTGGCAGCTGTTACGCCTGGTGCCCACTGCACCGTCAGTCAAAGGACGTCGGGAGGCGTGGCTGACGGACGGGGGAGCTTTCCAGGGTCGTCAGAGCCCGAGTGGTGTCACAGTGCTTACATTTGCATACGTGATGTGATTGGAACTAGTTGAACGTTCTTCAACTTTTTGACGGCGCTGAAGGCTCCAACGGAGCGCACGGATCCACAATGCATTGCGCGTCCGTACCCATTCAAAGTCAATGGGGATCAGTCAACGGAAGGTGCAGTGGGCACGAGGCGTTATGGAGATGGTGGTGGTGGTGGTGGTAGTGGTGATGGTGGAAGTGGTGGTGGTGTGATGTCTCTCGGTTGGTGTCTATCTTTAAAGAGCTCCTACCGAACAGGAAACGACTTGTTCCCTGAATCAAGTGCACTCGTTCTCTTTTTGAAGTGTGTGTTAGTGTGTTTGGAGCATTGCATCTCACCCCACAACGTCGGCCAGCGCTTCAGAAACGCTGGTACACGAGGGGAGGGTGGGGGGCACTTGAATATCACTTCAGTGGTTGTTTCTTTATTTCATGGCGAGAAAATAAAACTAGTATCAAGTGAAGTTTGACTCACCCTTATCCGTTGCTGCTAGAAAAAGGCCTAATGCCAGGGCCGTACTATGTTTGTGAAAAGTAGTGACAAGCTGTGAACATTGATTTTCCAATCTAGATCAGCAGAGGCCCCAGAATGTGTGGGAGCAGAGAAAATGAGCATAGAGATGTTAAACCATCTCTTCTTTGCTCTTAATCAATAGTTTGTGTCTTTGCTCCTTCCTCTTCAGCTGGTGCCTTTGTTGCCTCACGAAATTGCTTTGTTAAGTCGGCTAAAAAACAGCATTCCTTTAAGGAGCATCAATGTTCCACTTCACAGCACAATCTGCCCAAAAAATAAAAATGCCTTGGCCAACTCCTTCCTTGGAAGTAATGCGTAAAAAACAAAGACGGTGTGAATACACAGTGTCTGCCGAGGCCTGGAAGGATCCAGGTCAAAGAAAGCATCAAACGTGTATTTTCCCAGTAAGTCCGGTAAAACTCTCACCCAGCCACACTAGCGCTATAAGCCATTAGCTAAGTCCTTCGGGGGCCAGTTGATGAGCTAATACCTCAGAGCGAGAGGAGTGGTAGAGATGGCGCTGGAGAGAGAGTGTGTGTGTGGGGGGGGAGGGGGGGGGTAGCTTTAATTGAATCCCATTAGCAGCATTTTGGAAGGATCAAAGTCATGCACCAGCAGAGGGAGTTTAACTGCCGAGAGGGTCCCTGGGGCGAGTAGAAGAGCCCCGGGAGGGAGATAAACGCCGAGAGGTATGGAGAGAGGGGGGTGACCAGTGCTGCCAACGCCAGCACCCGCCGACGCTGTCTCCGTCCCACTTGCCGTGCACGTCGTGAAATATAGTCCCTGATGCAACGAAACGTTGCATCAGGGGGATGAAATCCCTCACTTTCATGGCGGGTTTTTTAGGCTGGGTGAGCCAACGAGAGAGAGGTAGAGGGAGAGAGGGAGAGAAGAAAGGTTGAAGGGCCTTTCAACGAGACCAAGGAAAAACCAGAACAAAGGGACTAAGAGGTTTGCATGACGAGGACAAATTGGGGATGACGTGGAGCATTAGTGCAGACAAAGGCATTAGCCGGCTTCCATCGCAATTGGAGAGGCATTCAAGGAAATCACAGCTACCCCCGCCCTCCCACACACCTCCATTTTCCGCAACCCCCAACCCATCATCATGCTCATATGGGGGGCCCATGCTGAAAGTCTCTTGTAGGTATATGGCTCCCGAAAATAGCTGACAAACTTTTTGGGGGAGATTGACAATGGATACTGTGGACGGCGGCTCCAGCTGGAACCAGATCTCCATGGGCTTCTGCCAGTGTTGACAATGCCTGTCCGTCTGTCCATCTGTCTGCTTGGCTCATCCAAAAGCACCCCCGCCCCCTCTTTCCAACATCCAGTTTTATATCCTCCCAGAGTCGTGAGTCGGAGACTCCAAACTCAATAAAAACCCCGCTCATCACAAGGCATGATGACGTCCACGAGTTTTCTTCCAATATTTCCCAAAAGAACAAATAAAAGCTAAAGTTTCCCTTGTGGCATCAGAGGAATCACACGCAACGCGTAAACCCCAGTTCCACCCCTCTCCTCCTCACGGTAGCACTCCAGCTTCCCGTCAACCCCCCCCCCCCCCCCCCCCCCGCCCCGTCCCCTTGACCGCGACCCCACCTCTGATGAACGTGTGGTTTGTATGGAGGAGAGGGAGAGTGGTGCATCACTGAGAGGGAGCGTGGTGCATCACACCTGACACGCTGTCTCTGCAGAGAAGGTCGAACCGGGGGGACGGGGGGGATGAGGGAGATAAAGAGAGAGAGGGCGAAAGAGGTACTCTCAGTTCATCAATACCAGGGCAGACTGGTCCTTCCCACACTACTCCAAAGGTCATTAATAAAGGCCACCGGCCGAGCGGACCACACCTTAAGCCCAACACTCGACAGCCCGCTGTGATGGAGAGGTTGAGTGTGTGTGAGGTTCTACGTGTTTGAGATATGTGTGTGTGGTGTGTGTGTGTGTGTGTGTGTGTGTGTGTGTGTGTGTGTGTGTGTGTGTGTGTGTGTGTGTGTGTGTGTGTGTGTGTGTGTGTGTGTGTGTGTGTGTGTGTGTGTGTGTGTGTGTGTGTGTGTGGTTTGGAGGGGAAGGACACACACGTCAATACAAAAGTTTTAAAAAGAGAAGTACCGGTAGATCAAATTGTTGTTGTTTTTTTCACCCAAAGGGGGTATCCGTCGGATTTATCACAATATCCACGTCGGAAGGGAGATATTATTCATATTTTGCCACTAGTTGATGAATGGACCCAGGCTTTTTTGTGTTTCTTTGACCTTTCCCGAGGGGAACTCAAATGTAAAGCCAACCCGGACGAGGCGTGCACCGTCTGGCATGTAGTGGTCACATCGGTCTTAATGCATCAGCATGGGAACCAAAGGAATGAGAACACAAACCAACACAATGTCGGGCCTGACTGCCATCCTCCCGATATTCTCCAGTGGTTGCTGGTCACCCCATGACATATCCCAGCCCATGTCTCTCCACTCCTTCCTATCCTTGTATCATCTCCCCCCCCCCCCCCACCCCCCTCCAATCAGGGAGAGGATAGGGGTGGACTCAGATGAACCAACAACACGGCCCCCTGCTGTCCCCTCTCTTTCCCCCAAACAACCCCCCAATTTCCCCCCCTACCAACTCTGCCACCACGGCATGTGATCCGACTTGGTGTACTGGGAGTCAGCTGGGAGTGTGGGAGATTGGCACTGCAGGGCAGACTCTGTTGTGTGAAATTGCTTCATTACTGATCCACAATGCCACAGATCCCCTTACTACCACACAAACCCTGGGGCCCCCAGTGGCATGGGGTCCCCCCGGCCCCCCGCCCCCCCCCCAACACACACACACACACACACACACACACAGAAACACATACCGACAACAAACTGGTGTTGACACCTGAGACCGGAAAAAAACTAAAAAACTAATATATGAATACACTAAAAAGACGTCGGTACCAATTACATCGGCTAACAGTTGGTTGGGTTTTTCTTTTTTTCTTCGAAGGCTGGCATAAGGGAGTCGTAAATGGTTCGCCGCCAACGTTTCTCATTAGCGGGCACTACGTCCCTTCATTTATTTCATTTAATGTATTTTCATATTAAACGTCCTCCGCGAGGACATCAATTACGCGAGGACGCCGTCTCCGGCATTACGAGGCTGCGGAGGACAGCCGGCCAGCCGGCTCGTTCCGTCGTTCCTACCTTGGAGTGTTTTAAAGAATTAAATAATGAAAACAACTCATCTGAAAAGCTGCAAAGCTGATTAATTAGGAGGCTTGTCTGCGTGGCGCCTGTTCGCGGGCCTCAAAGAGAGGGAGAATCACTCAGTGGCGTCAAGCATGAAAGTTTCATCAAGGCCGCAGCAGCGGAGCCCTCGCACGTTCCCACGACACACAGTCGGGTTTTCCCTTTTTTTTTCCTGCACCTTCTTCTTCTTCTTCTTCTTTTCTTTGCTTTGTAGAAAGGGAAATTTAATTTAAGGCCTGACCTAAATACATTACTTGAAAGCTTCACATGTCTGTTTAGCAGCAATTTAATCACAGTGAAAGCTTATTCCTGCCAGACACTGCCCATTCCTTGCCGACGGCATCGCCGGCCCTCTTCACGTGGCTCCGGTTGACAGCGTAATCGCAGCGCCAATCTCACTCTCTGCTAACTGAATAAAACCCTCAAAAACTGAGAAAGGAGAACGCAACGCATCGAATCCTGCAAACTGACAAAAAGTTCCAGTCTCCCTTAACGTCACCCCTTAACCCCCCCTACCGTCTTCCACAGCTGACGGTTTGCAACAGTTTTCATATGGTAATGGCGTGCATTGATTTTCGAAGACTAAGCATGATTGTGAGATGGCACAACATCTCGGGCCCCCCCCCCGGGGGCCCACCTGCTGGCGATTTCCATACAATCACAAGCAGATAGAAACAAACAGAGGTTTGAGCGCAAAGCCGCTCAGTGGTGTGTAAACACCCAGAGAGGAGGCGCTGTGTTCTGAACACCGCCGCTGCCGCCGCCCCATTTTCATTGGTCCACGTGCTTTCTGAGCGCTAGCTCATCCCTCTGTGCGTACGCCAGCAAAGGTGTTCCGGCAGCGGGGCCTGAGATACGCCGCTGGGGAGGAGGGGGGGGGTGTTAGGGGGCTCGCCGCTGCCTGCCGAAGTGGCTCCAAGAGAGAGGAATAATACAGAATTTGCTAAAGATAAAACCTGGCATGCCATCATTTATTCTGCTGGATCATTTTTGAAATAATATTAAATAAATAAGTGCCACTGGTGGAAACGGGAAATGCCAGGAATATCAAGCAGCCACACGCAGGGAGGATGGACTCACAGCCACCGCACAGCCTCCACCACCAGCACCACCAGCACCACCAGCACCACCATTCTGCCGTGCTCACACAGCGTAGCCAAGCCTTGCCGGGGCCCCCAAAACAGAGGCAGGCACCTGTTCTATCGCTGGCCACTGGCTCCTCTGCCCAGGTGCTTGCTGGGCCAGACAAAACCAACACTATGGAGCCTTTTTGTCACGCAGTGGCATAGGAGAGCATGAGTAATATATGCACTTATAGATTCATTGGCTCCTCCCCGCTCTGTCTGTCTGCTGCCCTTTGCTGCGGAGACTTCGTGACTGTGGCTACCAACTATTGCCATTGATTGATGGATCGATTTCTTCGTCAGTAATAATCCTCAATTAAGCACTTGGTCAATGAGATGTCATAAATAATGGACAATGTTCATCAAGCATTAGAAGAGTCCAAAGTGATGTCTTCAATCTGCCTGCATTGTTTGAACTGCACTCCAGCAACACTCAATTATTCATTTTGAATAATTGAGAGGTTCTGGAATATAGAAGAGCTGCCACGAATTTGCATGTTTTTAAGATAGGCTTGGTACTTATTTGATGCTAATTTGATCAAGCATCAATTATTCAACTGAAAAACATTTAATGTGATAGATGATTGACGCGTTGGTTCATCAAGTAACTCGTTCTGTACTACAAGACTTGGGAGTCTGTTACATACAAAAGGCCCAGTACGTAAACTAGGGATGCACCGAATTTCGGCCACCGTGAATCTTCGGCCGAAAATGGCCCAAAAGCGCATTGTTTGGGCCCAAAAGCGCATGGTTTTGGCCAAAACAGAAATTTGTGATGACGCAAACAAAAAGCGCGGCCAGCACACGCTTGTCTGGATTAGTGCCAATATGTCTGGGGCGTGGTCGTTTTTCAATGATTCTGAGAAAGACACGTATAGCGATTTGCAAACATTGCAATGCCTTGATTTTAATGAAGTTAGTACACAGGCATAGCCATAAATGCAATGGCACTAGGGTTGCTGCTGTGTGGACATTTTCACACCGCGTAATACACTCGTGTCAACACCGGTATTACCGAGTATAAACGGTATAGACTTTGAAACTAGGTCAACCGCCATCTTCTCCATCAACTCTCCTCTCACACTCGGTGACAGCGTCTGGCAGCCCGCCAATTCTCTTATAACGTTCTATATATAATAGTATAATATAATTTGATATATAATATCACGGCCAAAAGCTCTGTGTGCCTCCGGACGGCCGTAGCGTGAGGAGCTCTCGTCGGAATTAGGCTTTGCGGGGTTTGTTTACCGGCTTTGCTATGGTTACCGGTCTTAATTTTTTTTTATTACTGGAAAAAAATAATACAAAATAACTCGGTGTTGGCCTCAACACCGGCAATACCGCGGCAACCCTAAATGGTACCAATAATTGGCATAATAATTTCTTTCGGTTTTCGGCCTTGGTTTCCTCCATTTTCGGATTTTTGGTTTCGGCCAAGAATTTTCATTTCGGTGCATCCCTAACGTAAACCATTAATAATTAAAGCAACATCCGATTTCTAATACAAAAAGTTTACAACAAAGTCCAACACCAGTACTAGCATAATGCGGTGCAAAGGAGATAAAAAACGACATATCTATATGAACCCTTTAAGGCCCAGAGAAGCATGGCGATGCTTCCCTGATACCAGACATGCATGATGAATCGATTCAAAGGCACAGCACTCCGGGGGATGTAGCTGTCAACAGATAGCTTGACAGATTAGCAGAAAACACCATTCGTTGTAGCTTTTCAGTCAGTATGTCGTGGTAAGAAAACCCTGGGTCGAGAAACATCCAGCTTTTCCCATGTTTGTCGGTTAGCAGGAACAGGCTGCGTGATTTATGTGTCTTTACTTTGGAATATTAGCATAAAGAATCACATAAGCTACACTTATTTAACCCACTAATCGTTTCTTTTTAGGGGGAAGGTCGTTTTTCACACGCGCCACGTGCATGCGTTGGACACATATGTGGTGCAAGCATGTTGCGACACACACGTGGAGCAGCTCGCAGCTTAATAGGGCTCCATAACTGCAGACATGAAGGCCCCCTTGCAACGGTGATCCCCAGAGAGACGAATGCCGTAGCCGTTTAGGCTTAATTATAGCTAATGCCTCCACTCTCTCTCCCCTCCATCTCTCCCTTTGTCCTCCCCTCTCTCTCCTCCTCATCTCTCCCCCTCTCTCCTCCACATCTCTCCCTCACTCCTCCACATCTCCCCCCCTCTCCCCTCCATCTCTCCTCCACATCTCTCTCCTCGCCCCTCTCTCCTCCATATCTCCCCTCCCCTCCATCTCTCCCTTCTCTCCTCCCCATCTCTCCTACTCATCTTAACCCCCTCTCCTCCACATCTCTCCCCTCTCTCCTCCACTTCTCTCCCCCCTCCCTCACCAGACAGAGGGGCGGGGGGGGGGATTTATTTCAGATTCCTCATGGAAACCCTTGATCCTTTCCTTCCGCTGGCATCGTCTCCATTTACTGCTCCCTTCTAATCTGCTCTGCTGTTCTGGTGAATTGAAACCCCCTTGCCCTCCCCACACAGAACCCACCCCCAAAACCATGGCCGAGTCTTTATCTCCCGCAGGAAGGGGATATCAAGAAGCTCTGGTGGCGCGTTGGCGCAGGGCTAACCCCACCCCCGGTCTCTCAGGTGACACATTAGGAGAGGCTCTGAGGCAGTGTGAAGGCACAACGGGGATGAAATGTACCATGGAGCTCCACCCTTAACAAGGAGGGCGCTTCACGCACAGGCACACGCACACGCACACACACACACACACACACACACACACACAGATTCACAGCAGCGGTCCCGCTCTTTTGATTCCGCCGGAGAATGAGGAGCCCCAGGAACCATAAAGTCTAAAAATAGATCCAACTGCTGAAATAAGTGGCTTATATGCAAAAAAAAAATGCTGCTGTCTCTTTACTTTGATGAGAAATATATATTATATATATATATATTTATATCTGTCTAGCCCGGACAAACTTGAATGCACATTGGAGCATAAAGAAGATGGTTTTTAGTTCAAACACTCACAGTTATCATTGTACTTTCTCAGAGGAAGGGAGGGAGGGAGGGAGGAGGGTGGAGGAGAAAGGGAGGGAGGCGGAAAAAAAAGAAGAACAAGGACTAAGGAGAGAAAAAAATGTGGAGTTTCCGAGTGAGTTGAGGAGGAGGGTGGAGGAGAAAGGGAGGGAGGCGAGAAAAAAAAGAACGAACAAACGGACATAAAAGGAAGAGAAAAAAATGTGTATTTTTCCTTCCTTTTTAACTTTCATGAGGCACCTTGGGAGTAAGCAATCAGGGACAGGCTTAAGTGGTCCATCCATAAAGACCAGACTGTATACAAACACAATACCCTTTTTACTAAGAGACCCAAACTAAATCTCTCTCCGTCACACACACACACACACACACACACACACACACACACAAATATGCCTTCTTCTTTGGACTGCACCACCATTACAAACCCTCTATCACCGGATCTCTGCCAAGTGCTCTGACAATATGGAGGAAGCTGCCCAGTGACTTTCTGGAAAGGCTGGCCATGGTCAAGAGGATGAGAGGGAGAGAAGAGAGGGGCCTTCGACGGAAGTGGAGAGCTCTCATCTCCCTTTATCACAATGACCGGCACCGTTACCGCCACACCACCACCATGTGCAACCCAAGGCTGCACATGGAGATCATTAGTCACGGAATGGAGACACATGGGGCTTGTGTGGGTGCCGTCAACTGGCCAGGGAAATGTGGGAAGCAGCAAAAACAGGACCAGGGAGGTCTGAGAGTACGGGGAAGTACGTAAGCTCCTGCATAATAGGAAGCCCCCATGGGATGCTTAAGGGGGCAGGTGTAGCCCTGTGTGCGCGTGTGCGCGCAAGCATTAGCACGGCTTTATGGTACGGATATGAATGCATCCAGCGCAATAAGCCAGGCATAAAACTTTATGAATGTGTAATATCTATCATGACTTACGCCTCGTGCCCACTGCACCGTCAGTCAAAGGACTGGGAAGGCGTGGCTGACGGATGGGGGAGGATTCCAGGGTCACAGTGCTTAAATTTGCATACGTGATCTGATTGGATGACGGATCCGTCGCTGTTGAAAAAGTTGAGCATTTTTCAACTTTTCGACGGAGCCTTCAGCGCACAGATCCACAATGCATTGCGCGTCCGTCCCCATTCAAAGTCAATGGGCATCAGTCAACGGACGCAGGCAGTGGGCACGAGGCGTCAGTCCGCGATACAGCTAACACTTTAATGCACCCCATCCCTCACACTGGAAAGACTTCAAAGTGAGACTCTTCCCCCAACGGTCGGGGCATCATCTTCTCCTATTAATAATTAACTTCTGCAAAACAGCTGCCAATATTTACAGATCAATATTAACCACGAAAAAAGCACCAGAAGGTCATAGAGCACCCCCCTGTGGGCTTGTCGTTTCCAGGGGCAGAACCTGGCTGGCCACGCTCCCTGCTCGATGTATAATGCATTGGAGGCCAACGCTAAGCTGGGAACCGCAAAGCCCCTCGAGGCCCTTTGAGAAACACTTGACTTTCAGGGCCTCCTGATCAATGCAGATCTTGGATAATGACCAATGAACTTCTTGGTTATCTCGCGTGGGCTGCATGCCCCCCTCCTGTGTTCCCTTCCCTTTTCCTGACCCGTCTTCAAGCCATGACTTTGACACCGTGACTCGGAGCTAAGTCGATGTAGAACAGCATGAGACGCAATCATAAAAGTGGCTAATGTGGACACTATAAGCTGTGGGGTCGCCTAATCCTTCTTGATACGGTCACATTGACACATCGACAAGCAAACCATTAGGGATTCAATTAAAAACATTCAGGAGATACTTTTGTTGTTGCAAAGTGTGTGTGTGCGTGCGTGTGCATATGCGTGTGTGTGTGTTTGTTTGTGTGTGTGGTGTACATCCTTCTCCCACAAGTTCCTTCAAATATTGTAATTCACCACATTCAGGATGAGGGTGAGAAAGAAAAATACCAGAGCTATATATTTTTTTATCGATAGCAGTGTTATGTGAGCATGAAAAGAAGCATACAATAGTACAATGCCACTTCTTCCCAGCACAAAATTAAACACTGGCCTGGAGGTTGTACCCTTTTCATACTTGGAGGTCTACATTTCTGAGCAATAACATGTCTTTTAAAAGCATTTGTTAACAACCTCTTTGATTTTCTGGTTCAACTTGTTGAAAAACAGCCATCGGCCCTTGCTGTAGAATACAAATAAACAGGTTAATGTCATCAATTAAGATGAGGGAAAGGACTCATCAACCTAAGTTCAGAAGGTAGCAGGAAAATGGAATGTTGCCCGTCTGTATCCAGCATCGGTCTGTGGTAATATATTTATGTAACTTAGATCTGTGATTTCCTCCCACACCTGGGCTCATAAAAGGAAGGTTCACATCTCAGTGTAAATAAATAAATAGCTTTATAGTAGGGGTGTAACGGTACATGTATTTGTATTGAACCATTTCGGTACGGGGTGCTCGGTTCGGTACGGAGGCGTACCCAGGCCCGCCGCTCCCTATATACGCAGAGTTACACAGAGTGCGTAGGGCACCAAGTACCTGGGTGGGGGGGCACCAAAAATTAAGGTTTGTAAAAAATAATAATAATAATAATAAAGATTACATTATTGAATTAAAAAAAAAAGTAAATTAGTTATGAAGAGGCCCATACCAAATATATAAAAAGAGCCTCTCCGAGGCCGGAGACTCCATCCTTAAATGTATTCGTTGTCGCGACCACATTGCATTGTGGTATACGGGAGTAACATAGGGTATATCGCACACTCAAATTGTGCGTATTTTCTATGCACTATATAGTGCATAGATTAACCACTGAGAATTCGAACACCAGTACAAAATGGCGAGCCTCCGATATAGTGCACTATATCCGTGATAGGGAACGATTTCGAACACAGCTCGTGACGAACTTAACAGCAGTAGTAGGGACCGTCATGGCCAATGCTAATGCCGCTAGCGTTGGCAACAAGCCAGAGATTGAGGACCCGCAATATTAAGGTCTCCCGTTTATTATCCTGCAGATAATGTGGATCAACTGATTTTTCTGGCAAAAAACATGAAGATTGAGCGAAAGTCATCAGGGCTGAAGATTGGGGGGGGGAAGTAAAAATTTATCTGAGCAACAACTTCAAACTGTTTAGTGTTGCAATTGTTCATTGTTGCACATTAGAATGAGAAAAGATTTGTTTTTAAACAAACAGTCTGAGCCTTAGTCATGTTATTTAATCTGAGCATCAACTTGAAACTGTTTAGTGCTGCAATTGTTAAATTTTACCCATGGAGAAAGTATATTTTTTAAAGAAACAGTCTGAGCAAATGTTATTTATTTTTATTTCTACATTTCAGAACCTTGAACCTTGTCATTTCCTTTTGTTAAAAGCACAAAAGTGTGTTATGAACAACTGACCGATGAACTGATGAGCACATTTATATTTTGCATTTGGTTTTCTTAATGTACCGAAAATGAACCGAACCGTGACCTCAAAACCGAGGTATGTACCGAACTGAGATTTCTGTGTACTGTTACACCCATAATTTATAGCAAGCAAACAAATATAGAATGTTTACGTTACTGAAGCCTTTTTCATTCCCTAGATGTTATTTATCACGCCTCACTAACCAGAATGTATGAAAACATTTACAATTTAGATTGTCATTTGAAATTGCAGGATGTAACATGATTGCATCTAGAGTTGACACTGGCGTCGCAGCAGAGAGAATACATTTTCTGCCATTACAGACATATCTTATCACGGCTGTGTCAAACAGCCAGAACAGAAAACACAGAGTGCACACTTTTCACACACACACACACACACACACACACACACACACACACACACACACACACACACACACACACACACACACACACACACACACACACACACACACACACACACACACACACTTTTTGCAGACTTATTTTAAAAAGTAGACTAGAGACAATTCGGAATAACACAGATTAATGATGCACACTAAAGACGATCCAGACTTAACTCCTCAAAAGGAAATGTGCCTGCACTCAATTTCACACAGGTGCAAACACATGTATGTGCAAACAAGAGGCGCCCCCACCTACACACTTAGACACACATGCTAAGGCAGGGGAGAAGCGAGAGATAGAGGGAAAGGCTTGGGCACCAAGAAGCTGGTGTAGAAAGTCACACCAGAGAGTCGAGTGGGGACGAGGTTCTGATGAAAACACAAAGGGAGAGGAAGAGCGATAGATCCTCTTTTTGGGTGGGTAACCTTATTTCCGCCGTTTAAAAAACAGGAAACGGCTGCAACAGGTGGCAGGTAGTGAGGAGGCGATCAAAGTGCTGTATGTAACCCAGAGGTCCTATTCTTAATATAAGTTCTCCTCTGTTTCTTTATATGGACGGTCGGGGTGAGAAATGCTCTGATGCTCGCCTGGCTTCGCTCTCCTTCTCCTTCTACTGAAATCCCTCTGAATCCATCACACACAAAGCGGTCTAGAAGACAGACGTTTGCTTGCATCACCGGCACCAACCGACACCCCCTCCGGCGTCGTCCGCCTCGCGGGCGTAAGGCAAACATCTGCTTATCAACACCCCAAAGAGTATAAATAACAGGAAGGACAAGCGGAGAGGAGGGGAGGGGGATGAGACGGTGGGCCGCTGGAGAGGGTGGGTGGTGGTGGGCGAGCAGGAGGGGGGGGAGGCAGGGGAAGCAATGGTGGCGAGGAGCTCTCGAGGCGTCACGACCGCGTGATGAAATCCAGGTTGTCTTTCATGCAAGAGCGTCGGAGTCAGCTGGGGGTACTCAAGTCACCGCACTTCTGGCTGGCAGGGCGGAAGGAGACGAAACGAAAGGAGGAAGGAAGGGGCGTGTTTTAAGCCGCGACCTGGAAAGGCTTGAAGCTGAGGAAATGGGGAAAGGGACCGGGATGATCTTGGTGGCGCCGGGGGAGTCGAACGTGTGTCCTAGGTTTGTACCCCACGAGGGACGGGGGACGGGGGGGGGCGATGGCGGCGGAAGATGCTACGGCGCTACTGCGTGCATCAGCAGTATACCCTGTTTTTGAGTTGTTTTGTAGATACTGGGGGCTTCATTCGATCCCTCAGCGCTACATATGGAGCCCACGAGGAGTTAAACGAGGGGATGAGGGGGGGAAAAGGGGGTCTCAGGTAGGCCTGGGACGATAATCGATAAATCAATTAATCGCACGATAAATAAAAATGAAGTCGGTCACTTTTACGGCCTCGATAAATCGCTATGTGCATGCGTGTATTTGTTTTCCTCATAGACTGTAAAAGGTTTTCCTCGTCTCTCTCGCCTCCAAACACGCTGGTTGACAAGAGGAGGAAGCGTCGCTAGCAATTGGAAACATTCGGGGGCTGTAGCCCAGAAGTTAGAGAGCTTTTAAAACGGGTGTTCGGGAGGGTTTCTCCTCTGAGAATATTTGAAAATCGGGCTGATGAACATTCAATTGTAACGTAGTTTTGAGAAGTAAAAGAAAGACCAAATCGTTCATGTCGGACTGACCTCACGATCATATTGTCAATGTCAACCATAAAACTTTGTTTTCCCCAAAAACCCTGTCGTCTGTCGTTATGGTGGGTTGTTGTCCAAAGGCTGCTGATTTTATGCGTGTTGGACACCGCAACAGTGGGTCACTGTTATAACCTGCCATGAGAGAGTTCAATGTTGTCATTAGCTGTTGCGTCTTTCTGACCAATCGCAGTTCAAGGCCGACCTGGGCTGTACCACTTCGGGAGGGGGCGCGCAGTTGTCCCCTATAGACAAAATCGAATTGGTTGCGCCGTTGTCGCGTTAACGGCGGCCCACAGGGAATTCTCCCAACTCTCCCGATTACCGCTCGCGTGCGTGTGTGCGTGCGTGCTTGCGTGCGCGCGCGCGTGTGTGTGTGTTATTCGATTGCCTGGTAAACGTGTAGACCTACGGTAATATTCATACTGGTTTAAATAATACATTTGTATTTCCCATCGTTGCTGAGCAAGAGTTTTGTTTGAAATTAGGTGATAGAAGTTTAAACGGTACCACCTGTCATGCACCTAACCCGAATGTCAAGTGGACTGGCAATATTGCTACTCCAGAGAGATCCTGCCTTAAGCCACACAAGGTCAACATGTTGGTGTTCCTTGCTCGGAATCTGCCAAACTAAAGTAGCTACAGACTTGCATATGGTCTGTTAGGACATCTAAATATGGAAGTGTTTATGTTGTTACCTCTACCTCTTTTAACTGGATTTGCAGTGTTACATGTTAAGGCAAGGAAAGGAAGGAAGGATAAGGAATGTACAAGTTAAAACTCTGTTATTATTATTATTATTTATTATCATTATTGAAGTGCAAGGTTTGTTTGTTTGGAGACTGGATAGGCCATTTTTATTTATTGTTTTGGAGAGACAGGGTCTATTTTTTTTGTTTTTGGTGAATTTTTGCTAACAGAGACTGAGAGTCCTTTTTTTTATTTTATTTTTATAGTTTTTTGTTGGTTTTATTTATTGAGGATATTTAAAAGTTCTGGTTCTGGACATTCCAATGTGAAATAAAGGTTTAATTGTTGCATTTGAAAGGGTGTACTTGCATTATTATGATATATTAACGTTACATAAGTGGTTATTTTGGTCTCGATAATGTCGACAATAATATCGTTTATCGTCAATTATTTGTGGGACAATATATCGTCCAGCAAAATTTGTTATCGTCCCAGGCCTAGTCTCAGGGGTTCTGAGCCTCAGAATGCACATACTTTATCCACGTGTGCAACCACGGGGTCTTGTTGCTTTCCATTCCCTCCCATGGTTTTAAACACAATAATGCTAATACAAAAATGATAACAGTAATAATTATATTTACAAAAAATAATCAGCCTAGGTTTATCGCTCTCTTTGTTAAAATGTAAAAACAGTTACATTGATCGGATGCATAAGAAAGGCTGCATTTCCTTCTTATTCTATTTAATATTCAACTTATAAAAAGTCGGTCCCTGCACTTCCAGTGGGTGGATACGGTACAGCTGGTTCTCCAACTGAAACAACAGTGTAGGTCATTTGTCAAGATGAGCCAAAGCGATCCATAGGAGCCTGCGTTGGGACAGCGCCCTGTATCGACTGGTAGAAAAAGCAGTCATAAGTCACCTATGTCAGGGTACTGTTTGACTAAACAAGATAGATGACATGAGTTTTATTCTCATTGAAAAACATTTTAATTTGGCCACTTAAATGTGTTGCGATAACATTTTTCTACCCAGACATTTGTGTTTTATATCCCACATCTTCGCTCAGTGAATGTTTGAACTTAAGTTTGTTAAGTAACTCAAAGTTTTCTATGGTTGCCATTGTGATGGATCTGGACACTGCTTTCCCTGAAACCGCACAGCGGGCGCAGTTGCGTAGTCGTCTGAGTTGTTATTTCATGTAACTGATTTCCAGTTCTTTCTTTCCATAAAAAACAACGATTTTCAAGTGACCCAGAGATGACCCAGAGATTGCTTTGCTCCACTGAGGTTTTGTGTTTTATAAATTCTTTGTTCAACAAGAAAAATCATTACAAAGGCAGCCACAAAAGATTTTCAAAAGAAGACTCAAATTATCAACATGGGGCCCATTGACCTGGAGCAAGTGAAGCAAACACCGTTCCAGGAGGCACAGAATGACTCGGGAGTGGGAAACAGATGTCTAGTCTTTTTATATACTGGCATGAATCAGGGACTCAAGAGCGCCGACTTGGAGGCTACAGCCCGACAGGGTGATTTAATTAGAAGATGACCTAGGGGTTAGGGGCACTTGGGAGTGACCTGGAGACCTGGGTCTCCTTTATATGAAAGATGGCCTCAAGGACACACATTATTATCAATTAAGGGGCTGTAGTCCAACAAGAAGTCACTCACAAAGCATCAGCAAATGTGCAATTGAAATGAAAATAAAAGGTGTGGCAATAAATTAATCCAAATTAATTGGAAAGAGATGGGAATTTGGCCATTATACCCAACCAAGGGGCGCCATGGGATCTCTTTTGTGAAAGGCTTGAGACTCTCTGCTAAAGAGGGCCCATTCGTAGTGCTGTAATTATCACTATCTGTTGTAGTGCCAACCCATAAATCGTACTTTCATCGTCATCGCGCTATGAACAGGTGCGATAAAAATATTGCAAAAGACTTCCTTAACTGCGATGCTCGGGCAATTTCCTAAGAGAGAAGGGCTGTTCTACTGAGTATCAGCACGGCTGTGAATTGATCATAGGTTAAGAGGTTGAAGGGCTTCGTACTGATGATCATAGCCGTCCAGATATTCAGTAAACTTGTGAGCAGAAAAATTGAACTTGCTGTTTCAGCTGGAATTCAAACACTGAGATAAAGTAGGGCTGAGTGATTAATCGATTTTGATTTTAGCGTCAAACAATCACAAAACTAATATAATAATTTTAAATTATTATTGTTAAATGTTTTATAGAACAGCTGGTTACATATCTGTACATTATTTTAGATTTGAACATTTTCTTTTGACCATTTTGTGTATTTTTTTAAGTCGAAATTTCAAAGTTCTCAGTTACAAAGTCTTTTTTGGGAGAGACATGCTGAATAAATACATCATGTTTTCAACTGGAAAAAAAATTGTTTGAATAATCGTGATTTCAATTTTGACCAAAATAATCGTGATTATGATTTTTCCAATAATCAAGCAGCCCTAATTGAAAGTGCTTTGGGCTGAGAGCCCTAGGAAGGAGGGTGGTGGGTTATGACCCGCTGAGTCTTAGTGGTAGTGCTGCTGTTGTCTATAAAGGTTATGATGAGAGCGGTTATGAAATGGTCCACAAACTGTGGCGGTATACTGAGAAGCTTCACCCCTCACTCGTTCATCAGAATAAACCACTGCTCAGACAGAGCTCCACACAGCCACAGACACTAACGTTTTACTATAGGTGTCCGGGAAGCCAAACCCCTCATCTTGATAGCAGTCGGCACTACGAGCCAGGGATTACTGGCACTGTGGTCCGTGATATAGGTTGTTTTTGATCACAGGAATGGTGTACAGTTGTATCACAACAGTTTTGTTTTTGGATACTATCTTGCGGAATGGGGGAAAAATGGAAACAACTTCAAAAGTATGTCACGTACATCAACATTGATGTATTAATGAATGTATTAAAGAACGCCACCCATCATAATCCCATTCATATGCTAACTGCCATTCCCCACTCTATTTTACACTTGGATTCAAAAGTCAAACCAGTTTATAATTGAATCCTATGCGGGATGTTGGAGAGAGGGAGGACAATACGCTCATCTCCAAAAGGCTATATGGGGTTGGAGGTTGAAACCATCCGTCTTTTCACTGGCTCACTTGTTATTGGAAAATGCTGCATACGCGTCAAAACTGATACAGAAACGGTTGACGCTATTCTGTTTGTCGTTTATTCGTTACGTGCCTGATGTAAAAAGACCTTGAGTGAATGTCACCGAGATTTCCGTGCTGCTTGTCCTCTCGTCTGCTCTCTCTAACAGGCGGGGCTCAGGCAGCTCCCCCACAGACACACACACACACGCGCACACACACAGACACACGACAGGTGAAGTGAATGGTGATGGGTGTTTTGAACAGTGTTTTGAACTGTTTTCCCCAACCACTGCATCATTCCAGCCAAAAAGTTGCAGCTTTCTGTCTGAAAATGTAGAAAAATATCTCTCTGAAAGGGTGCATTTGCATTATTATGCTATTATATTATTGTTATAACAGTGGCATAAAATGGTCCTAAAATGACAATAATATCTCAGGTATTTTTTGAACAATATATACGTTTTCATCGACCTCATAAAATAACATTTAAAGTAACAGCTCAAATGACTACACAACGCAAAGACAATGGTTAAAACAACATGCAAACTACGTCGTTTAGGGGGTAGCGCCGTACACGTCAATCACCATGGCAACGGAAGAAAACTGAAAATAAAATGCAAATTTGTCCCTAGAAATGTTATCATTGCATTTCAATGCCTAAAAACTATCTTTAAATGTTGCATTTTCCACTGGGAAATTATTCATTTCCTTTTTGGAAGACAGACACCTGGCATACATATGTCGTGGTATTGCTGTTTCATCAACAAGTGTATAAGAAGTTATTCCAGCGAATGCTCATATGGGCCATTTTGGTTCATTTTAACGAATGACTAATGACCAACTGTTGTTGAGGATGGAGGACCATCACATGTATGTTGCCACTGTATAACCAAAATATCCATAATGATCCCAACTGTAAAATATGCATTTGGACAAGTTATTCTCGTGCAAATCATAATTAGTGTGCCTCTTGGAGTGCGGCAAGTTGGTTACACAAATGACTTACTATGCAAATTACATTCCACTTAGAAATGTACGGCAACGATGAGAATGAGTAATGGTCAACACTTGGAATTAACCCAAATATTATAGGCCAATATCGTATATTACTATCCTATGAAGAGCTCTACATGCATTGTTTAAGAGCTTGACTCTTGGCTCTGACTGTATGCCGTATATCATCCACTCTAATTGATGGTTTTCTACAGTAGTCAGAAAGGGACTGTGCCAATGCATTCTCTTTGTGGCTGCGCATTGTGCATCGACCGGGAAGCACGCAGGGCGGTCTGTCTTGTTGTACAGTTGCACTGCATTTCCAAGTCCATCAAAAGTTGAAGTCATCCAAACTTGATAGCCTGGGAACCAGACGAATCTCACCGGCTCATGTTTCATTTGATCTGCTGATCAGGTCGGGCTTCCCTTCCCATGCAAAAATAAGACCGACTAATCAGAACCACAATCACAGCTTGTCTAATATGCCGCTGGAAAAATACAATGACATGGCATCTTCAACAAAATAGCTGCCGCTGATGATAGTTTGCGATTCGTCTAGCGATGCCAGGCTAGTTCTACATCAATACTGCATTGTGATTTGTCTGTCCATCTCATACCGAGCAGAAATCCTTATGTATGGGAGGGGGAGCCAGAACTTATCCGCAGAGCAAATGTAACGCGAGCTTGGGAGATTCTTCTTGTTCCCGGGCTACAGACCTGACGGGGCGTGCTAAGCAATCACAGGTATCTGTTCAATTCAGTAGCTCAGCTCCTTATGCTGTCGCTCCAAGGGTGCAGATGCAGTCGGCGTGCCAACGTATGAATAGAAGCCCATGCCCTGCATTGTATTGTATTAAGATCGCACACACTCGGGGACAAATAGGCTCTCCAAGCCATCTGTCAAACTCGACTTCTTTGCAATGGTACTATGCACACAGCGTTACGCACACAGCCCATCTTTATCGGAGTTTTGGACCGACGCTGTTTGATGTTCATTTTTAAAGTGCTTTTTCACACTCAGTGCTTTATGTAATCTGTGAAAAGGTAGTTACTCGTGAGATCGATTCTAACTATGGTCTTTCCGACTCAAATGTGATAACGTTCTGTTTGAAATTAGCAGTTATCGACACCGACATCAACATGCCAACACGACCTCTCGGTCGTGTTGGAGATCGAACGAGAGTTACCACTTGAGAGTTGAGCAAAACCAAAACTTCTTCCTCATGAACACAGCCCTTGATGGGTCCTCTCTTCCCCCATTCCCAGGCGAGCCTTCTGTGGTGATCCCACAATACACGTGACGCATGCCTGCACATCTTAACTGGCCTTCCAAAAATCCTGGGCTGGGATCACAATCCACCATAGCATGCTAATACGGCACTTTGTTTGCCTGCGCCCAGACTGACAGCACCCCCGTCTGTGAAATAGATTGCCAAGTCTCGGCGACTCCGACGGAGGGAGGCAAATCTCCAGCTCTTCTCCATCTCACATCGGAGGCCATTAGCTGTCACCGAATGGAAAGAAGAGAAAAAAACTGTCTTCTTTTCAAAAGCCCAGGCTTCATGAAATATTCACCCGGTATCGTCAGAAAGGTGTCTGCGCACGATAGGTCATTTAGAAAGGCTTTATGTGCCCACGGAGACCACCTCCTGCCCTGCACGTTGGTGCGCACCCCCACGCTCACGCATACACCTTGCTTGCAGCTATGACCTATGCGTTCTCAGAGAAGGGAAAAGGCCATCATCGACCCTCAGACTTTTCACGGGTTATCCCATCCCTGCGTGAGCAGAGCGGCCCATGTGTCATTCGGTGAGGTGTTTATTTTGACACCGCACACCGTTGGTTTTACAAGTCTATCAGTCTCCACACATTCCGCCTTTTATGTGCCCTGCTTTGGTCCCGTGGATTAAAGGACGCACGGAGAGAAGCGTGTCTGAAGCCTCTCTCTCCCCATCTCTCTCCCCCCCTCTCTCTCTCTCCCTCCCTCCCTCTCCCTCTCTCTCTCCCTCCCTCCTCTCCCTCCCTCCCTCCCCCCAAATGGCGAGTAGACAACTCGCCATCTGGGGGGTTGTGTTACGCGATCCCTCGCGCAACACAACCTCGCTGCCCACCGATATCAAGAAGAAGGCGCCAGACGAAGGTAAATAAACAAGAACCCGGAATGAGGTCAATGAATTAGGCAACGCCCACATCAAGCACGCATCATCATCAGAGGCCTCCGGAACACACAATCAATCGCAGCGTTTGCCTTATTCCATAAACAACAACCACCCCCCCCCCCCCCCCCCAAACCCGTCCACCCACCAACGTACCCACCACCTGACGACCCCCTGCAGTATCAAACAGGCAAGAGCGAACAAAGAAATGACACACGCAGGCGGTGTTCAGAGGAATGGGTAAGCAGCCGATTTCAATCTCTACCTCCTTCCGGCACGTAATGAATGCACAGAGACCCCTGGTGGGAGACGGGGGGGGAATGTGTTGTTTAATACAGACACCGGCGGCCCCCTGCCATTAGCCTGGATACCTTGTGCAAGGGAAGGGAGATGTAAAATGGGCCACAGGGCTGTAATGACTTGGGCTGTGTTCAGTGTTGAGTGGAAATGTGCAGGAAAAAATCTATACAAATAAACAGCATTTTGTTCACAAGTAGACTCAGAGGGGACGGCGGAATTAAATCATGTTTGTCACTGGAAGAAAGGGTTCGGACATGATCACATCCCACTAATGGCCTGCCTGTGGCTACGAGCCACTGCCTTATAACGACGAGTGAGAGGGGGAAAAATAAAGAGAGGCCGTGTATAAATAAATAAACGACAAAGAGCCTGGCTCCAAACGCCTGGTAACGCCATCATTATCTCTGGTGGAAGTCTAGCTCACTCTCTCTCTGCCTCTCTCTCTCTCTCCCTCTCTCGCCTCACTCCCCCGCTTCTCGCCTCGCTGGCGTGTAACGCAGACTGCCGGCGACGCCCTGTCGCAGAAGGCAGGACGCGCGGCCGGGGCTACGCCAGCGAAGGCTTTCAGCTCGCGTTAGCGTCACGGCTCCATGGGTGAACGCGGGGGTTGCGCCCCCGAGAGGCTGAGCACAAGACCCCCCCGACAGTGCAGTCCACCCTGGTGTGATGTGCCCCCTGTGCGGCAGCCTTTTTTGTTGTTTTTCCCGTCGCTCGTCAAAGCTAGGCGGGAAGGGATTCGGAGAAAGAGGCTAGAGCATGGCGGGTTTTATCAATAAAGCGTTTCTTGCGCGAGGCTGCCTTTGTGCGAACGTGCGGTCCTTGTGTGTGTGTGTGTGTGTGTGTACTTTCCAACCGACTTATGTCTGGGTGCCCTGAGGCTATCTCCGACAGAGAGAAGGTTCCAGAAAGGAGGGAGCGTCGCATTAGGGCTAACCTGGCAGCTAATGCTTTATTCAGAGAACAAGCCGACGACGCAACAAAATGAAATCGCTTACTCTTTTCTCGCTGGGTGGAAAAAAACGTAAACGGATATGTGTTTGATGTCTTTACGTGTGCCTGCACCACACACACACACACATACACTTGGATGCAAAGCAAAGTTAAATGGTCGCACCAAAGCATCTGGGCCTGTGGGGGGGGGGGGGAGGGGCACACTAATTAGCTGCTAGCTGATCCATCTGGGCAGAGACACACGACCCTAATTCACACCGCCCAAGTTTGGGGAGCTCATAAGAAATTTATGACATCCCCCTTTCGCCCTGGTGACATCACCCGAGCAGCCTATTTAAAGACAGCCTCTTTGTCTTTGCTAATTAGCCGGCCGGTAATTAATTGTCAACTGACCCGCCGACAACGTGAATGAGACCTTAAATCAATCTCTCGGCGGATCTCGGGTTCTGTCGGTGCCTAGCCCCCCTCCCTGCGGAGTCACTTATTGTGTGAAGGTTGGGATTCAGTGCTCAGTAGATTTCCTTGAAAAAAAATACCTGAGTGGCACAGGACAAAAGTTCCCTAAACGCCGTGTCTTAGAGGAATCCAGCTTGTTGAATAATTTAGCGAGGTCTTGAGTTTTAGGCCCGAGCCTAATTAATATATGAATCATTCGGTCATGGCGGTTCCTTCTCGCCCCCCATCAAGTGCACATAATAAATGGCCCGGCGCTCCCGGTGGGGTCTGGACAAGGGGTCAGCGGGTATTCAGTGCTGGGGGGGCATGGAGAAAGGTTCGCCATCTTTGGACTCCCTTCCCCACACAGGTGGACATAATGACGCCCGCCTGTCATTTTTGGATGGATGTGCGGCAGTGGGCAGCGCCCCAGCCGGGCCTCGAGCCAGAGATTGGGTTATAATAATGCTCTTCTCCAACCCTTAGGTGGGGGTTTGGGGGGGCTACGCTCTCCAGCGGAGCTGAAGTGGATCCCTGGTGGAGCATAAGGGGAAACTTTATCCGCTTCTGACATTGTCAGCGAGCCGCAAGCTGCGAGATGAAAAGCGGCTTCATTTTGAGAAAATAAATGGACTGCATTTATAAAGCGCTTTTTTGTAACCAGTGGCAACCCAATCGCCTCACATTCACCCATTCATGCACACATTCCGACACCGACGGCGGCGTCAGCCATGCAAGGACGACAGACAGCTCGTCGGGAGCGATTAGGGTGAGGTGCCGTGCTCAGGAATACCTCGACACTAGGAGCTAGTAGGAGCCGGTGATCAAACTTGCAACCTTGCGGTTACCAGCCAACCCACTCTACCTCCTGAGCTACTGCCACTGTTTTTCCACCCGTTTGTACTCTGTAACGGTAGGAAAGGGGACGGGAGGCCCACCTCGGCTCAGACAACAAACAAACAAAACAAAAGTGCCTTGATGAAAGAGCTGCGGTCCGAGGTCGCGCGCCAATAAAAGTCTGTTTAATTTAGGAAGTGGAAGTTCAAGTGGTTTATTTTTTTAATCTCACATGTATTAAAAGAGCGCCAACAGGGCCCCATGGCTCTTCCTACGCAGAAAAAAAAATTCTAATCATGCAACAAAGCGGTGTGCTACTGCTGCTGTGGCACATTTTAAAACGCCACCAGTCCGGTTTAGTCAGACTGATTAGCGACTCAGCGCCACAGGTGTGGTGGCTGCTGTGTCTGCGAATCACGCAACGCCTTTGGCGTGAGCTCCTGCAAGCCGCTCTGTCGCAGCATTGATTAGCCTGCGGTGGCTAACCCCAGGATGTGTGTGTGTGTGTGTGTGTGTGTGGGTGCGTGTCTTTATGTGTGTGTGTGTGTGTGTGTGTGCGGTGGCAGTGGGGCGACGGGACGCGGACGCTGGTAATCCCAGGCTGATCCGACCCTGATTGAGGTAACTGCCAGCCTCGTTGTGGCGCATCGCCTGTCCTGTTTAACGCTCCAGACGCATTAATGCAAGTCATGCATGGCGACCAGCTAATCCTAATGCTCAGCCCAGTGTAAATAAAACATAGCCCTGGAGGCTGGCTGTGTGTGTGTGTGTGTGTGTGTGTGTGTGTGTGTGTGTGTGTGTGTGTGTGTGTGTGTGTGTGTGTGTGTGTGTGTGTGTGTGTGTGTGTGTGTGTGTGTGTGTGTGTGTGTGCCGAGGGGAGGAGAATGTACATGAGGTAAATGTGATACAGAATGCGGGGTGGTGGGCTGTGCATTGGCGTGCGCGTCCCTGTGCACTTGTGTGTGCTAATGGTATCTCTTCTCCCAAGTTGGAGCGCCGCTTGCAATCACAGACAATGTCAAGCAAGGATACATCACAATGACCCAATTATAATTCAAACGGGCAACTTGTGTTTGTGTGGCGCCCGTGTCAGTACATCTGTGTGTGCCCCTTGTGTAGGCGTTGGGGCGAGTGTGTGTGCGTCACTGGCACAAACAACACTGTGAATGTGTGTGGCTTTATATATATCTACGTGCGCTCAAGTGTGCGTGTGCATGGGCGTATGTGCGTGTGTGTGTGTGTGTGTGTCCCCAGTGCGTCGCCCCCCCCGACTTTGTCAGCAGTATGGGTTTGACAGGGCGTCGCAGCAAAAGGACAGGCGATATTACTGGCTGTTTGTTTGCCGCATTTCCACCCCTGTCGCTCTGTCACTCCGGCTGAGCGTCAGGAGAGCAGTGCTGACCGAGCCCCTGTCACGCCCGGGCCGAGGCCAGTGACACGTCTGACTGATGGCCCGGACAGGCAAGAGGTGCAGGCTGGCCCAAGGTGCAGGCAGGGGCACAGCCAGAGGCATCAATTTTTTCGCGCCCGGGCGTGCATGTGCGTGTGTGTGTGCGTGTGTGCGTGTGTTTGTGGTACAAGTGTACGTGTTCCGGAGACATTTGCCTTTTTTCTTCTCCTCTGTTTTTAATTGCGCTTTAATGAGTTTTCAGCCTCGGCTATTAGGATATTAACGAATGCGCGGGTTTGGGGGTAAACGTGTTATTTGAGTTTTGAGGGAGGGCTCTCTGGTTTTAATTGGTCACCGCTCCAGGCGTGTCCGCCCACCGCTGCCATCCCACACGCGATCGATGGGAGCGATCCGTTAATGAGGAGCTATCGACAGGGCCGTGGCTCGGGTCCCTGGTGGCCAGGCCCGGTCGTGGGAAACTTTTTTTTGCACGGCTGCCTGAGCCCTACCATGCAGGACCCACATGGGTTACCTATGGGGGGGAACACGCCAAGCCCTGGGCCTGCTCCCCTTGGAGGGACAAGCAGCCCATCACAACGACGGGGAGGCGTGACAGTCGGGGAGGGGTTGGTGATGGATGGTGGTGCAGAAGGACATCCATACGTGAAAAGGACGAATCCGAACGTGATCAAGCGACAAACATAGACAAACGCTAAGCCTTGCATCTGCGTAAACCTCCCGTTTTACATTCATGTAAGCTTTCAAATGCTTCACACAAACGTGTACTGTATGCTGTGTGTGTGTGTGTGTGTGTGTGTGTGTGTGTGTGTGTGTGTGTGTGTGTGTGTGTGTGTGTGTGTGTGTGTGTGTGTGTGTGTGTGTGTGTGTGTGTGTCATCCGCCTAGATGGGTGGGGGAAGGGGGAGAACGCAGCCTGGAGGATAATGAGCAGAGAGCACCGTTTGTCTTCCTCGGTTGCGGCGGCAAAGAGAGGAAATGAGCGTCGGGAACGCTCCTGGAGTCTGTTCCCAACGCTCCATTCCTCATGCAGACGGATGGGTTCTACAAATAGCCCCCCGTTCCCAGAGGAGCGCCACGGTCTTTGAGTGTGCCACCGTGCTCTTCCGATGTATCCACTCCACTCATTGGGGTTAACCGCGGTCCCGGGGAAGAATAGGATAACAGACTTCCCTCCCGGAATAAAAAAAAAAACAGGGGTGTCAAGTTTGTTCAATCAAAAAGTCTAATAAGTCAGGATGAACTAGAAGCGCTTCAGGTGAGTCACTGTCTCGGCTCGTTTGATGGTGTTTGATCACAGTATGAGGTTCGGTACTGTTATTACACTATTTTCACGTTGATTAACCTGAGGTAGGCTCACTTCGGAATGAAATGCTTCGTTCCTTGTCCATGCCCTAACATGAATGTCTGCACTAACATGAAAGAGTACCAAATATACAGTTTATACTACAGTATAAAAAAACAAAATAAAGATCAGAAATACATCACACAAAATAAATCAATAAGCAAATAAAGTGCAATAAACTTAACCATGTGTTTAAATCCTGTGTCTTCAACTGCACACTATGGCAGTAAGAACGGTGTCACTGCAAATGGCTCAACGCTTTTGACATGCTCCTATGAGTTGAGGGTATTCAGTCGGTTATCAATCACCTTCTCTGACATCACATTTATCCACATGGCGTGCTAGTGCTCTCAGACTTCCATGACCGAGTGGTTAGGGTGTTTGACCCCCAGACTAAAGGTTCTGCGTCCAAACCTCAATTTCCTCAGACAATACCAGTAGGCCGTTCTTTAGGCAAGATGCCCAACTCATACTGGTGCATTAAAGACAGATACCTGGAAAAGACCATGCCTGCAATATGGTCGTCAAATTTGCATCAAACCGATGCATCAAAACGACAGGCATGTGCTGCCTACTTAATCACATCTGTCTAGATATTCAAGGATGATTAGATGCAGTTGTATGAGAGCCATCGTACAAATAGATGTTAGATTTGTGAGCGATGGTGGCCAAGGGAAAGCCGATTCACCATGGGCAACCGACTGTTGCATCTTGACATACCTCCGCTACTCATTGGAACAATGATATTTGAACGTCACTGTGACCGATCGTTTACGAAAGTATCAGCAGTGATTGACTATGCAATTTAAACTCATTTTATAAAAGACTAAAAAATTGCCGTTAGAGAGAACAATCAACGGCTAATTTTCTCCTTTTGCACCCAATTTCAAATAAACTGAGGTCCATGATCTCTGGAGCAGGACTATAATTATTGTCTGCAATTATCTGGAACATTGTCGCACTTCAATTTGTCTGTGTGAAAACTTTATATTATACTTTACAACACGTGGCACGACCTTCTGCTACGAATGCAGTTTTTTCGAAAACAAACACAGGTTTTGGCATGTGTTTCACAACAGGACATTTCAGGGTTATTAGTGAATCTCTATCAGTTCTCATTTAGCAAGTTTGTGTCCCTCGCTGAACAGAGGCTGAGAGGTTGTTAAAGTATACTGTTTTACATACCGCCACAATGACTTGCACTCAGTGCCCCGCTGTTAACATCTGTTCAGAAAAATAACTTATGCAAAAGGCTTAATCGTGGTTATTTATTTGGATATTTTTGTTCTGTGAGAGTGAATAAAAATGTTGTGGAAAAATCTCTTTTGATAGAAAGGGGTCACGTTATGTTAACAAAAATACCTTGTTAGAATCTGTTTGATAACTCAATTCTTATCATGTAGGAATACATTTCTGGGGGAAAAAAATGAAATGCTAGAGGCGGCTGAAGCTCAGGGGGTAGGGCAAGTCATCGGGCAACAAGGTGGCTGGTTCGATGCCCGTGTGTTGAGGCCTCCTTGAGCAGGAAACCAAACTCTAACCAACCATGCCCAGCACTCATTGTACATTGTATGAAGAGTTGAATGTGAGGCACGATTTGGACTTTACATTTTGAGTGGCCACAGTTTTTGAAAGTGCTATATAAATGCAGTGTGCAATCAAAAGTGTGCAATGTACCTACAGTATGTTCAGGATTTTCGACAGCATCAACCCTATCACATCGTCCAACCCCGCCTCGTTGACAGGCACTTGATGCTGGGTAAACTCTTCAGTCCATCCGACTCGGATACATTCAATTTCAGAAAGACAACAGAGGCCATTCCAACGGATAGCGTCCTCCTTTCAAGTGGAATCCTGTGCCTAAATACACTTACATCCACATTTGTCGGCTTGGATATTTGCAAAAAGGAGGAAAAATAAATAAAAACACAACCACCTGCGTGGCAATGTGACATTGCGTCCACTTGAGAGGCAGTAATAGCAAAGACAAATCCGATGTGATTCCTGCATTATCTTGACAAATGACCTGTTCGCGCAGAGATTTAATGGCCTCCAAAATGGACGAAATAGTGCTGCACAGAACATTAATGAGGAAGGTGTCATCCGTCCTAAGTGTAGTACGCTCTCTCGCTCTCTCGGTCTCTCTCCCTCTCTTTCTCTCTCCCTCTCTCCCTCCCTCCCTCTCCCCCTCTCTCCCTCCCTCCCTCTCCCTCTCTCTCTCTCTCATGAATGCCCGTCCTCCCCCAGACGGGGACGCGGCAGGGCTCTGCAGCTGGAGACAGTGACTGAGCTTCTATCTGCGCCATTGGAGAGCTGCTGGTGGTGCTGGTGGTGGGGGGGACTGGACGACAACGGGGGGTCTGTACCCCGCCACCACCACCACACAACTAGCCGGCCCGTCCTGCTTGCTCTTTCCCCAGCCTCCCGCTCGTCCCTTCCTCCTCCTCTCCTCCATCGCCCCCTCCTCCTGCTCGGGTGACAGAGGTGAGCCTTGTGCGGGTGCTGGGATTTGACTGCTGTGTTTACAGCCACTGACCCCGATTGCAACCCCCCCCCACCCCCCGCGCCACCCCCAAACCCAGACCAGACAACCTCTATGTAAATCATGCAACCCCATTTGTCCTTTGTCTTCCTAGTCCCTCCTTTGGCTCCATCTGTCCATCGCCCCCCCCCCCGCTTTCTCCATCCGTCTGTCCATCCCTCCTCACGTCCGGATCTGTACTCTACTCTGGTTCTTCCACTCCGCTCCACTCCACGGTCTAAGAACTTCTCTCCGTTGCCTAATCTTGTATCATTCATGCATCATGGCAGTTGCCCATTGCACCGCCCCCGCCCGCACACACCCACACACACACCACACACACACACACACACACACACACACACACACACACACACACACACAGTCTGGAGGCTCATCCAAACACAGTGTTTGTGTGCTTTGTTTCTCCTCATTTCAGTTTGTTTTTCATTCTGCAGAGCGAGCGCCCCTCTGATTTGAATCCTGGGGCTGGGGTTCTGCTGGATGTGGCTGTCACGTGTTTGTGGACCGGGGGGGGGGGGGGTAAGCTCCAGCTCATTGGGCCGAGTAAAAAGCTGCAAACTGCCACTGGACGGCTGCAGGGGGGGGGGGGGGGGGCACACCCCCATACACTGAGTCCCATCTCCCCTGCCCACCAGCCAGCCACTCAGCCATAACGCCCCGCGCCAGGAGGTGTTTCCAATGCCCTCGCAGAAATATGGTTTCCACAGACTCATCGCCCCCTCCACCCTTGCCCCAAAAAAAAATAAGCCAAAACTAAGAAATACACAAAACCATGGCAGGTTGATTGTTACAAGCTGTTTTGAATTCAACCCCTCCCTCCACCCGAACACACACACACACGCACACGCACACGCACACACACACACACACACACCCCGATACACACCACACTCGCGACTCACAACACACACACACTCACACACACACCCTGCTGATATTTCACGTGCCAGTGGCTTTGCTTCTGTCGAAAACGTGAAGGCTCAATCAAGATAACAAAAGCTTCTCCTGAGCGCATCACAAATGTCAACCTCATCAAGGGCCACCAGCCTGCTTGGGATGTTTTTACCATGTGTGTGTTGGTGTGTGATTGTATGTGTGCGTACGTGTGTGTTTCTGCCTGGTGTGGATGTATATGTGTGTGTGTGTGCCTGGTGTGTATATGTATGTATCTGCGTGCATCCTTGTGTGTGTGTGGATGTATGGCAAAGTTCTGTTTTGTTTTATTTGTTTGGGTCTTTCCTTTCCCGCAGAGACTCCTAGCGTGCCCTCGACTTTGATGCTGGATGTAAAACCAAATAATTCTATCCTGGGGTTGGGGTCTCAGCCGGAGCAGCCGGTCATTACAGTCGTTTGTTATTCATCCCACTGGCTAGGTCAATACTTCCACAAAAAAAACCTTGAACGCACACACAGAAGCCCAGCATAGCTTCCATCTATCAGCACACACACACACACACACACACACACACACACACACACACACACACACACACACACACACACACACACACACACACACACACACACACACACCATTCATGTCTAATCTCCTTGATTGAGTTTGTGAACACGCTAAGCCCTCGCCACCTGACTGCGTGGGCCGACAGCGATGCCAGGCTGAGAACAACAAGTCACTGGGTAAGACAAGCAGACCAGTGCACTACCCCATCCCGCCCCCCCCATCCAACACCAGGCTAACCCTTAGAGGTTGACATGCTGGGGGGTCAGGCTGTGTTCATTCGGTGGAGGGGGGGTTGTATGGGGGGTTGTCCCAGGGCGAGGCGGGGGGGAGGAGGATTGGACAGGCTCTTCTCTCTACAGCTCCAATGACCCGCGACTACCCTCCCGTCGGGAGCGCTGCAAGAGCTGTGCAATAGCCACAGGGGGGAGCTCATAGCACAACACACACACACACACACAAACAAATACACACACACACGCTTATAACACACACAATACACTAACAAACATCACACACATACACACACACACACACACACACAAATACACACACACACGCTTATAACACACACAATACACTAACAAACATACACACACACACACACACACACACACACAAACACACTAGTGTTGGCATGCTTTGTTTCCCTTCATGTCCGTAAATCGGACACAACAAATCACCGCCACCCTTGCGTTCTGACAGCAACTTGAAAAACAACGGTTTCAACTCAATGCCCCGGTGCATCTAGATTGTATTACACGTGTTACATTGAATGTGCCGGCGTTCATCTGTGGGCCCATCGGGCTCCACTTCATAGGGTAGGGGGAAGGTGAGGTGGATGGAGAGAATCAGAGGAGAAAACTGAACGTGAGGGGTAAGGATAAAGGCGGTGGGGAATATTAGATTCAGTTCCATTTTATTTGTATAGCCCTTAATCACCATTACAGTCTCAATGGGCTTAACAGGCCAAATATTTATGAAAAAGATTGATAGCAAGAACAGTTATATTTAGTGGCCGGTATGAATATAAATCCAGAGTGCTCCTTAGGACCTTACGGTGCACTGTATGGTGTAAAGTGTATAGGTGGCATAACACTGCTCTAAACACTGGAATTATTATCAACCGAGTGCTGCAATTACCACGCTTGAACCAGGCAGTTCAAGTTGTTTAGCAAACCGCCGTAAGCAGGTCTTATATGCCACTATAGAATCGGTTTCTCCCAAGCTTAATTAAAAGGCAAAAAAAAGCAAGTGGATAACAGAGCACATATATATTTTAAATTAGCGGCGTTACGAGAAGTCACAGTATGAGTTCCCGTTAGGGAACGGACAACCCCTCATTGATGAGGCAATCCAAATCCGACACACTGAAAGTACCGTTTTAACGATCTCTTTAATTCTCTCTCTCCCCCTCTCCCCCTCCCCCTCCGCCTCCCTCTCCCTCTCTCTCTCTCCCCCTCCCTCCCTCTCTCTCTCCCTCCTCCCCTCTCCCCTCTCCCTCTCCCCCCCCTGGTCCATCTATCTTTGACTGTAATCCCTCTCCACTTCTTAATTAAACATGGAAGACACAAGGGGGCTCCAGACGTCACCAAGGCACAGAGTGAGGTGGGGGGGTGGGGAAGAGAGAAAGAGGAAGAGCGCTTGGGGAAGCATATGGATGATGTGACTGGGTTAAAGAGCTCTCTAAAGGCAACTCTTCTTCCTTCCTGCCAAGCGGACTACGGAGAAGAGCGACAGTCTGTCTGTAACGGCGTGTCAATGGAACTTATCTGGGGCGCTACATAACCTAATGCTAGGGGGCGGGGGAGTAGGTGCCCGCCTACCCCCTCTACCTACCCAACAAATGTCATGTTGGAGCAACGAAAAGACAAAGAGAGACGGGGCTGTCACAACAGTGACGATAGATGAAATCCCAGGCTTGCACACACACACAAAAACTACAGAGTTCACTGCTATCACACAAAAACATACAAACACACACACACACACAGATACAACTCACTGCTATTGTACAAACAAACACACACATAAATACACACGCACACACATACACAAGTGTGTAAGCTATTGCTCCGGGATGCATACCGAAACAGATTTTCACTGACCCCCTTATCGACATCAACTCCGTAGTACCTACCTATTAACAAAAAAGCACTCCAGCGCGAGGGATAAACATCTTGTCGCTATATCCCTATATTTTCCATCTTTCACATCCTCCCTCTTTCCCTCTGCTGTCCGTCTCTGTGAATGACAGGCTTAATTAGCGGCGGCTCCTCGTCAAAACCAGACAGGAAGTGGATGATTCTGTTCGACAGTGTGTGTGTGGGAGGAGAGAGAAGGGGGGGGGCGGGGGGGACTGTATAAAGACAGGTTGTGTGGAAACAATACATAGCCTACTTTCTTCTGCGCATACGATTATGGCTGTCTGGGTAAGGATTGAGGTAAACCCAACTAGGGCCCCAGTTTGGGTCTAGGATTGTGTATGTGTGTCACTATGTATTGTGTCGTGTGTGTGTGTGTGTGTGTGTGTCTGAGCTGTTGCATTACATGCAAAACATCTCCATTCCAAAAACACACCCGCCTGTAAAAAGACTATTCCAGTAAGATCAGCGCCTTTGAAGTGAGACCATATCTAATTCACCTGTGTGTGAATATATTTAGGTTACTAAATATGTTACCTGGAAGGTGACGAATGCACTGGATAGAATACACACACTTGCGCTTCTCGAACAGTTAACCATTTAAAGAATTAAGAAAATAAATAAATAAAACAGTTTGAACTTTTCCTTCTAACCCGCCTCTCTTAGTTGGACTTTTAAACTGAAACGTTTACTTGCAACTTTGAACAACGGATCCGCCTACTCAAACTCATTAGAGTCGAACAATGGTCGATGCCAGGAAAGAAAAAGTATATAATGCATTTCTGGCCAAAGATTAGCCAAACACACACAGACACACACACAGACACACACACGGACACACACACGGACACACACACACACACACGACACACACACACACACACACACACACACACACACACACACACACACACACACACACACACACACACAGCTCCAAACGAGTCAAGTGAAAATCCACACTTTAAATCGCTATGAAGATGAAGGCTGTGAATAAAAGGAAGAGACATGCAGAGCCCCGACCGAACACTGCAGAGATAATCACTTCAGATGGGCAGGTGAGGAGCGGGCGAAAACATGGCATGGGAGCGCGCTCTCCGGCCCACGCTTTTATCCACCGTAGATTCAGATGACACAGGTAATTGAGGACCAGGCGTCGGTTGCCTGGGCCGTTTGTCACAGGGCGGTGTGAGGCTGTCCCACGTCGCCATGTGGCTCGTATCGACGCCATGAGCGAATCCTCTGTCTTAACTTTCATCGGCGGCGAGGGGGAACGCCGCTAATCCAAATCCGTTTTGTGGATTGAGCTTATTGCTCTGGATGCTGCTCCACTAACTCTTTCTTTGTTTTCTATGTTTTTTTGGAGGGGAAAAGGAGGAGGGTGGGTGGGGGGGCATCACTGTCAACACAAGAGGCGGTTGTTTACCAAAACCCTTCAAAATAAAAAGAAGAACGAAACCAAAATCCCCACAACATATGCCCGACGTCGTATTATGCAAACGAGTGTGGATCCAGTAGGCCGCATCACGCATAACCCCGCCGTGTGTCTGAGCTGTCCCCCCGCCGCAACCCCACCCACACACCGACACTCAGCGTGTGCGGCTGCTGTTGGAGACCCCATCTGCTGTGGCGCCGCAAAGATGTTAAAAGTTTTGGGTCAGGAGGGCAGACTGCAGCTGGTGGGGGGGGTGGATAGGTTTGATGAAGAGACTAAGGAGAAGCTAGAAGACCAATCAACCTCGGCCTTATGCTCCAATCCAGTCTCAGACTAATCCATCAGCTCTCTCTCTATCCATCTCCTTCTATCTCAGTCTCTCACTTCCTGTCTCACTATCTCAGTCTCTCTCTACCGCTTCTCTCTCCCTCTTCCCTCTCTCCCCCTCCCTCCCTCTCTCTCTCCCCAGGGACCTTGTGAGCAGATCAGTAGTTACTGTAAATGAGGGCGGGGGGTTGGGGGATTGACAATCATCCGAAGAGGACTAGAGGGAAGGAGAGGAGAGAGGATAAAGGGAAGGAGATGAGACTAGAGGACAGGAAAGGAGAGGAGATGAAAGAGTATAGGTGCAAAGTGAAATAATCCACTGGTCAGTTCAACAAGTTGAGCAGAAACTCAATAGAACATAAAAACAAAGCACCTAAAAAAAACATCCCCCAAACTTTATATTTTCATCTTGTTGCACACTGCTCACCCCCTTAAGATCCACTGTAGTTTATTTTAATATCTTCTAGTGACATGGGGGTTGGACTCGAGGGCATACCGCTGTCATAAAAAGAAAGGAAAAGAGAGTGTCATATCTGCAGGCGAACAGAGATTCCCATGCCCTGGAGGTATTCTCCACCACATCAACCTCTAGCGGAGCCGGTTCGTCTGGTGATTCTAACTCTAAATCCAGGTAAAGAAATAACTGAAGTGAAAGTACACCGCTCGCTCATTGGTTACATAACAGTATACCGGCACCGTATTTCCTACCGAGACAGGCCGATGACCACCTGCGCTATGAACAGCCCTGGGGAGGTTGGGGTTGGTGAAGGGTTCCTTGCAGTGAGTTCAGAGATAGGGATGAAAGAGGTAAATACGGGGAGGGGAGATAGCAATGTGGGGTTGAGTAGCTTCCGAATAGCTGCAGGCATTATGTGTGCTATTATTTAGTGTGAAGCGGCAATATGAATGAATTACAAGTAAACATTCCCTTGACATTTAATGCAGCGAACAGATGCTTCTTTGTTTGTTGGAATTGTGCACCGTTGACCACGGCTGGGTGATATACAGAGAATCCCCATCATTATTCATTTGAAAGATTAGAATCGCAAAAAACCACCACCAAACATGGTGGTGGGGGTGGAGGAGAGAGGAGTGGTAGAGGAAAGAGGGGTGGAGGTGGTGGAGGAGTAATAGAGGGTAGTAGGGGGTGGAGGTGGTGGAGGAGTAATAGAGGGTAGTAGGGGGTAGAGGTGGAGGAGAAGTGGTCGAGTGCAGTAGAGGGCGGAGGTGGTGGGTAGTAGGGGGTGGAGGTGGAGGAGGAGTGGTAGAGGCTAGTAGGGGGTGGAGGTGGAGGAGGAGTGGTAGAGGCTAGTAGGGGGTGGAGGTGGAGGAGGAGTGGTAGAGGCTAGTAGGGGTGGAGGTGGAGGAGGAGTGGTAGAGGCTAGTAGGGGGCGGAGGTGGTGGAGGAGTAGTAGAGGCTAGTAGGGGGTGGAGGTGGTGAAGGAGTGGTAGAGGGGGGTTGAGGTGAGGGATCCGGGGCGAGGGCTGTGGGGGGATAAGAATAAAAAAGTCGGGACGCTGACTGCAGTGACGAGTGTAATCATTGGCGTGCCGGTGGAGCGGGGAGAAATATTTACAGGGATTATGCACGGCCCGCTCTGGTTTGGCGGGAGACGGACAAACCAGGGGAGCAGCGGCGGCAGCCGGACCGCGCGGTCGGGACAGTAACAGGACTTGAATAGCCTGGCATGCGTTGCGCCGCCGCCGCCTGAGTCGTGCTCGCGCATATCCCATCTCTCGTTACCGTTTAATCTCCTCAAACATTAACGACAACAAACCCACCGCACAACAGCCCGCCTCGCCGACACAACTCCCAACACGGCTCACAAACGCCACGCACCGGCCCCCACACCGTTCTGCACGGACTGCCAGTCGCCAACCACCAGGCGTGAATCCACAATGTCGAAAATGCAAAAAAATAGTACGGATTTTAAGTTAGGGCTTTTCCTGGTTCCGCCGTGGGTGGTTTTGCTGTGATGTGAAGAGGTGCATTGAGGCGCTGTTTCAAAATAGGTCCCGGCCTGCTTGCTTTAAAGAGCGAAAAGTGGGATCACATCATGTATATTCCAGTCACTATCGCTCCACTGCAGTGAGGTCAGCTGCCTACATGTGGCGCATGCCTGTGCTTTCAAAGGCACGATTCAAACCCCCATATTTCACAGCGCGAAGGCATATTCTCACGCTGATGCAGGAAGCGCGTGTTAGTGTGTGTCTGTTTGTTTGTGTGTTAGTGTGTGTGTGTGTGTGTGTGTGTGTTAAGATTGTGGTTGGTGTGTGTGTGTGTGTGTGTTAAATTGTGGTTGGTGTGTGTGTGTGTGTGTGTGTGTGTGTGTGTGTGTGTGTGTGTGTGTGTGTGTGTGTGTGTGTGTGTGTGTGTGTGTGTGTGTGTGTGTGTGTGTGTGTGTAGAGAGTGGTGTTTAAAGGCGTTGCGTGGTGTGCATGCGTGCGTTAGAGAGTGTGGGCAAGTGCATGCGTGCATGCGTGAGTGTGTGTGGTATTTAAAAGGCCTGTTGGGGTGGGGGGGGTCTCCTGCACTCTGGCACTTTTCCTGAAAAACCTTGGTTGAGAAGCCGAGGCCCCGGCCCACTCTGTAGTTCAAGGGTCCGATCACTTTCAGCTCTGGGCTCCTTTGTTGCCACGGCAGCGGTGAGTGAAGCCCTGCCATCCCCCCTGGGAGCCCAGAGGTTCAGAGATCTGGCAGCGTTCACACACTGCATCACTATCTCTGGCCCCACGCCCCCCCCACTTCCAAGGAGCACATCAAGCCCTTTGGGCCCTGGTGTACCCCCCAACCGGTTCTGTCCCCCCGCCCGCCCGCCCCCAGACAATATATTCTGCTTATCCTGCGCTGCCTCCTCCTGAGGATTATCCACCAAAGGATGTGTTGAAAATGTGAAAACAAAAACTGGTTCAGATAAGAAGACGGGGGAAGAGCGACGATGAGCTCCGCCGCCATCGTCATCCTCACCGTGGAGTAAGCATGGGGAGCGGCTCTTAGTGTTAATTAGACCGATGGCTAGGTACACCGGTACACCGGTCGAGGATAAAAGAGCAGGTGGAGACACCGGACGCCCACGGATGTGAACACATGAGCCCCATTGTTGGTGCCCGGCGTTCTGTTCCGCTCGGTCGGGGAACCGATGTGGGGGCACCATTAACGGGGGGGCGGTGGGCTTTGTCTGCTCGGAGCTAATAACACAGATGCTTTAGGCCTCTGCTAAAAGGGCACCGGCACCGGGCAGACAAAGCGTTCCCCGGAAAAAAAAGAAATAAACCTGATTTGCTTTTGAAAATGAGATTAAGCGGCTAAAAACCTCAAAGTGACCCGCCTGATGAGCAGCTGGTGTGGGGACCATCTGTCCCATCATGACTTGTTGTCTGTCATGTTTGTCAGCGTGACACACGTGAAATAACAGTACCAACAGGCACCACTAACACACAGATACACAGCTCCCCTAACGCCAACGCAGAAAGGTTCTGTGCCGGATTAACGTCAGCTGGAAATAATGCGACAAGTACAGCGTTTCCAGGATGGCCCTGCTTTGCCGGTGCTGATACCCACACACACATGGAATAGAGGAGCAATGTCAAAACTGAAATATTTTCACAGCGGGAAAAACCAACTCCAACAGACACAAAAATAGTCAGGTTGTTGTTGGGAACTTCCTGCCAGGCTCGGCTGTGATCTGTGGCGAGGGACTGGATGAAGAGACCGCTGGTGTTGCCCATCCCCCCCACCTCCCCCACCCCCAACCCTCATCCCCCACCGCAAAAGAAGCCATGAGAAATCACACCTGAGATCGTCCGTTATGTTGGAGAGCACATCAGTCCTGTGCCGTGACAGTCGCCTCACAGGGAGAGGAAAATCATCATAGCAGGGGAGGGGAGGGAAAGGGGGGAGGCGGGGGAGGCGCCTACTGCTGCAGCGCAGTGCTGCTCAGCCCACAACAACAGCAGTTGGTGTGGGCTGGTGGTGGTGTGCGGTCGCAGGCCGGCAGTAGAAGGTAGCGACAACGAGGCAGGCGAATCCCTGCGGACGTCTGACAGGAGTCTCAAACGAGTCTCAAACAAGGCCATTGAAAGCTTCACCTTCAATAATTTAAAAGTACATTCTTCTTCTTTTGAGTACATTGAACTTCTTGCCATGTCCTTTAAAAAGGAGTCGTTTTTTTGCAGGATAAGAACGGTGCCAAAAGCTTGATGCCGTACAGACTGGCAAACGAGGCAATTAAAAACACTCAAAAGATCAAGATTGTTTAATGTGAATTGTATTGACTTGCGAGTGAGCCAAGCCCAGGAACTCTGCTGCTAATAACTTTTTTAATGGTGTGAATATGCCATTTTACATGGCACTGTTTTATACAACCGGTATGCTAATGCAATAGATTTGGATTGAATTGGGAGGGGGTGGGAGGGGAGGAACGGGGTGCTGCGCATTACAAATTCAAATTAATTGTGTTCAACATGAGCTAAATTGTATCTCTTCATTCTTAGCCTATCAGCACAAAACAAAAGAAGGGCGCCTTTTGTCAAGTTGCATTGCAGCAAAGCATCATCTCCTAGCCTCGATGGTTTGTTATTGCTTTGCAAGACAGTAGGTGATAAGCTTATATTTTTACTAATAGGTTGAGGGCTGTTCGCATTGTCAATGTAATTGGTAAGATAGGCATGCAAATGTCCATTGTTCCGTTAGCACCATATTAACGTGGGCTGAGACAAAACCAAATGACCGCTGCCTGGACAACGGGGCTACTTCCTCTGTAGGTTGCATGAATTGAAAAAGGCACAAAACAAAACAGTATTGTATAGTATACAAACACACCCTGTTGTTGTCGGCATGCATGTTTACTTTGCCAGTGCAGACCTGTACATCGTTCTTTCTTCCTTCCCCCTGAAGTCACACAATGGGCCCAGTAACCTGTTCCACGCCAGCCGTCCGCGCCTGCCCTGCCCATCCCGGTGTGGTCGCCTTAACCCTGGCCCCTCCGCTGGGTACACTCACATTACGGCACGCTTCAAGCTTCAAATGCCATTTCACTGGTGGCCCCTGAGTGTGGAGAGCTATCAGGTTCATTTTGTTTTTTGAGATTAAATTACGTCCGTGTTCAATGGGCGCTGGGGGTGGGGGGAGTGGGGTGGTCTGTTTCACCTCTGTGGATCGACTCACTAACACACCCACTCTGTGGATGAATAGGAGCCCAGGGCCCTCCAAAGTGCAGTTGCATGAGCCACTCAGTGAGAGAGAGAGAGAGAGAGAGAGAGAGAGAGAGAGAGAGAGAAGAGAGAGGAGAGAAGACAGAGAGAGAGAGGGAGAGAGAGAGAGAGAGAGAGAGAGAGAGAGAGAGAGAGAGAGAGAGAGAGAGAGAGAGAGAGAGAGAGAAGAGAGAGAGAGAGAGAGAGAGAGAGAGAGAGAGAGAGAGAGAGAGAGAGAGAGAGAGAGAGAGAGAGAGAGAGAGAGAGAAAGAGAGAGAGAACGAGAGAGAGAGAGAGGGCTTACTCAGGCCTGTGAGTATTTCGCCTGCATTTCGTAACGTGAGAAAACTAAAGCCACCTAACTATCGTGTTACATTGTTTGATCTGTTGTCATGGCCCGAGGCCACAACTTGACGAACCAATTTGAATGTGAAGGTGTGTCCCACCACATAGTACAGAATTATGTTGCTGCTCCATCTGCTCAATCCAACATTGGTCTCGGTTGGCTGTGTAATGGATAGCCCGCATAGACTATCTATATAGTCTGGGCGCTTCCACGTCCAAATCGGATGCCCAACACATTCTTCAGATGGGCCCCCACGACGGGGTGTGGCCCCTTCAAGTCTTTGGTCAGCGTTAAGTCTTGGGCGTCAAAGCAGCTACCACCATCCAAAGTTTACAGAGGAAAATTACAACAGCTGATTAAATTAGGACTACTCAATTGGTCATGCATTAAGCCAACCCGAAAAAATATTTCTCCTGAAATAAGTAAAATATTCCAGTATATATTTATCTCTATGTCCATAATTTATTCATGCTTAATATTATTCACGTTTTCCAGTGTTCGTTGAAAACTGTCTCATCGTCAATCTCTCAGATCAGATTTTTTACTTATCTGATTGTACAATTGAAACTAGTTTGATATCGTTTATGTTTGAAAAAAAGTTTTAGATTATACGGAAGAACATGAATGCCACACCAGATAGATCCAGAGTCCTGTCAGTGTGTTCTGTTGTGCGCGAGACCGCGAGTTCGTTCTCGTACGCGGGCTGACTTATAGAACGGTTTATTATTTTTAGATCAAAGTACTCTTGCAGCGGGAAGCGCGACGGTAAAGCGGTTATGAAATCTTCAGCTTGAAACGAAAAGTCGTATAGTCCTCACTGTTACACCTAAAACCAATTAAAACGAAGGCTAATCTTACTTTATAAGCATGTATTAAAGGATTGCGCGTTACGGTACAACTTCGAAGGAGACTTTTTTGGTCTGGTCACTCAGCGAGCGAGAACGTTATCGGAAAACGTCAATAAAAGCACTTATATCGACAGTCTATAAATCCTCTCATGAATACAACATTTCGATGAAAACTTCTCAAGTTGCTCACGCCAAAAGCTAAAGCTGAGACAACGCACATTGCATGTGAAGAACCATTTCTTCCCGACAAGGGAGACGCACAGACCAGATTTGAACTAAACTAAAGCCGACAGGGCACAGGTGCTCCGTTAGCGACCCACAGAGAAAAGCGAAAGGGTTTTACCTGTTGGCCCTTCCATACTATCTGCGTAGATCCTCACGGTCAGCATTAGTAGACATAACGCCGAATACATGTTTGCATCAGTAACCAAAAGTCCAGCAGGTTTATCAGAAAGAAATCCTGGAAGCAACTCCGGCAGTGCAGGGTGGAAGTTCTCAACTCCACTCAATTCATTGCTGCTGCATCCCTAATGAAAAAGCTTCGCTGCTGGGTCCCTACTGAAGCCAAACACAGAGCCGGTGCAGCTGACGTAAGTGTAAAGAATTCAAAAAAAAGCTTTCCTGCAACGGCTCTACTACTTTTGCTCTGACAACCCGGAGCGTAACAGCGTGGCTCTAGGACGCCTCCACGCGGTCGGTTTGATGGCACGCTGACACGTTGGAGCCAGGAACCACAACCGAATGCAGTGATGGATTGAAACCCCTATACAGAAATGTACCATCGAGAATGATGATACACCTTGGTTGGTACGAGTCAACACACACAGTCACGTCAATATGCATAAAAAAAGTTTTTGGACTGTTCATTATCTGATTTTAGCGTTATGTTCCTGAAATATAATTAATGACGCCTAGGGCCTCTATTACAGGGCTTCTATGGCGGCAGATTTAATTTTACCAGCTTTTCATATGAAACAGAGAATGTTTCATATGTATGATTGTTCTATATATGAGTTATTATATTATTATATTGTTTATTGGCCCCAAGCTGTTTATGTGCACAGAGACAGCAGAATGAGCAACGACGAGGGGGCGACCCTCTGTACTGCCTGTGGCATTTGAAAAGGTTTCGCTTTGCCAGGGGGAGAAGTACTTGAGCAGCCTACTTTTATATTTATGACTTTTATGAGGCTCATACTTTTTATGCCATTACATTCTAAATATTAGTATTTTAACTTCAGAGTTATTTATTATCCTACTTTGTCATGTGTTTTTACATGGTAATGCCATCTCTACTTTAGCCACTTTTAACCAGTACAATATATGTATTATATATGTTACATTTTTACCAAAGATGCCCTTTGGTTAAAGGGTTAAATATGTATATCCATGGATATGTACGTTTACTTGCGAATATACCAGTAGCACATTGCTTGGATACTGATACCATGCAAGTAGGCCTACCTTTCAGCACCGGTGGCCTGTTTACTTGTTTGGCAATTTGATCCGTTCATCTGCAGAAACAGTATTTTGCCTGGGAGAGGTTGTTGTTGTTTGCAGAGCTGATTGGCTAGCTATTACCACCACAGTTATGGGGATGTTCAGTCCAGTAAATGTCGCTGTGTGCTGTGTGCTAAACTGATGCCAGTCTATGGCTCTAGCCATCCAAGGGCCCATGTTAGCTTTAGGACAGATTAACCGAAGCTAATAAAACACAAAACCCCATTAAAACGGAGGGTAAATTGAGCTTTCTCCATTTCAAAATAGCAGGCTCAGTGCTACTCAGCCAACAATGCCTTGTGCGGTACTATGGTAATGGTACCATTATCTTCTGTGCATTTTGTACACAGGGAAAGGACTCGACGTCGACCAGACTTAAGACCTTGTCTCGTTCATAATTGAAGCTGCAGTGAGTAGTAGCAGACGATGTAATGGCAGCTCTCTCTCTCTCTCTCTCTCTCACAACATCTCCCTTGCGCATGTGCACTTACTGGCTTTATGAGGAGAGGCTGTTTTTTTAAATGAGTCATTATTGAGTGAGACCTCTCGTGTTCATTACCATGGGTTACGCACTGCACTGGGGGGCGTTTATAATAAAGTACACTGATTATATTTTGGAAGAAGCATTCAATGGGAAACATAAATATAGGAATACGCAGCATCCAAATTAAAATGATTATAGAGAAGGAACAACTATGAGTAGATAAGTAGGCCTGTGCATCAAAATGAATGTTGTATTATATGATAGTATATGATGGCAAATTATATCCTTATCCATGTGAGCCCATCCGTCCAAAGGCAAACACCATGGCTGGGGCTAATCGTGTCTTAACTATTCAAGCATTAGGTGTTTACATCACCTGGCCCCTCACCTGCAACCGTCTCGATAGGCACACTGTCACACAGGAGCTGGAGTCCCGCCTCACACCATCTTTCAAGTTGGAAAGGAACAGAAGACACAGGAGCAAAAAGAAAGAGAAAACTTGATTATTACAGATCAGCAATGAAATTTTATTTTTAGATTGAAAGGGGGTCTTATGCAACGTTTCAGTGAAAAAACAACAACATCGAAACACGTCATCTGCTTGAACACTATGCACATAAGGGCTCATTATTATTTATTTGGAGTGCACACAAACAGAAGGATTTTTACAGCCTATTACTGTTAAAGTCAGCCCAGAGCCAGAGTAAACATAAGTGACTTTATATTTATTATATTTTTGAGGGGGACAGAGACAGCCTACTCCATTTTTCTGTCGTGTTGAAATGGCAGTGTAATTACCAGGCTTTGGTTGTTTCTGGTTTATTTCACACACATCAATTTTCCAATAAAACCCTTGAGTTCTTGTTGTTGTTGTTGTTGTTGCCGTTATGTGTTGTGACATTTAATCAGTGTCAACATTGTACGAAAATATAGCACGTCTAGGGAAAATAACCGGAATTGTAACACAAAATGAGCAGACTTGTTGCATTATGTCGGAAGTGTTGATCATATTTAGAACGCAAAGTATTACTGTGAATCAATCAATACATATATCCAGCAACAAAGTAAACCAAAAAACACAGAAGGAGAAATGTGGTTGCCTTTAGAGGTCAATTATTATTTTGTTAAAGAAACACATTCCAGCATGGGCTGACCTCCTCCCTGACCAATAACCTACCCTTTGGTGTGCCTCATGTCTTTCTGTGGCCAAGAAAGCCCACAGCTTGATACTTGTCCCCCATCCCCATTTGCCCCCCCGGTGCCATGTGTCTGTGTCTTGCTCCTCTAGCCACTCCCCGCCTCCTTTTAAGAACAGGGCCAGAATCAGTGAAAAGGCTAGCGTCATTTCCAAACAACCACTGCCTCTGTAGTGGATAAATATGAAGTGACCCGGTTTTACTCAAAGGAAAATCGAACATGGTGGCCAAAGGAAAGCGGATATACAGGCCCCTATATATTTATTTATTTTATCATGCTTTGTCAGGGTATAGCTGCTGGCATGTAGGCTACTTCCCACGTTCAGCTGTGTGAGTTCCTCTGAGACAGGGGCAAGAGAAAAACAGCAGGCGAGAGCCAAGCCGTGTCAAAGGAAAGTTCAGCCGCAGCCCGCAACATAAGGGGAGAAAAAGTAGAAAAATAAATAAATAAAACATTTTTATAAAACAATGCGTCAGGGGACGTTTGCCAAAATGCAATGCGACAGCGGGGGGACCACTGGCGCAACCGGTGTTGCCCGAGTGGAATACCTATAGGGGACATCGATGCCCTGGCCTCACCTCAACTCAACCATCATCTAACGCCGACACACACACACACACACACACACGCACACACACACACACACACACAACACACATATCCACCAGCCTCCCCAATGGCCGCATCAGCCGTTCCCTCCTCAACTCCTAACCGTCAGCACTAACGGATGGCGGGGTGGGGGGGGGGGGGGGGGGGGGTTGAGGTGCCGTCATGCAATGCAGAGCAGCGGCTTCTGCCTGTCAGCCCACACAGCCACCCGTCTCTCCCCCGTCCTGACACCAGACGACCCTGGCTCCCTCACCCCTAGAGGTCCCCCCCCCCCGCCCCATTTATTTTCATAAGTGTCGGAAGGGAGGCGGTGTGTAGAAGGACTCCGAGCTGTCACCATGGTGACACTGTCTGGTGGCACACACACGTGCACACACACACCTTTGCACAAACACACACACAGACACACACACCTTTGCACAAACACACACATGCACAAACACACAGACACACACCCTTGCACAAACACACACACACACACACAAACAGATGTGCACTTAAAAAAAGCACGCAGGTGCACAGCATGCCGACATAAAACCTCCACAAACACAACTACTGCAACTAAAACTTTATGCGCTCGCTTTGTGAACCGTAAAGCAACAAGACGCTGCCTAGCACAGCGTGTGCACATTCCCGTGCGCACGCACACAAACACAATCTCAGTCATACACACGCACTCACCCGCACAAAAACACACAAGCTCTGCAAACATTCTCAATATGAAGCCTCAAATGTCAGATGTTTCCCTCAATCACAGACAGAGTGAAACGGATTAGCAGCATAAAAACTCTTTATCCCCAAGGAGCGAAGTGACTTTTAGTCCCCTATCAGCCTTTGCTCGTTTGGGAGGAAGGGAGGGAAGGGCTGCACTCTTTCACCTGTTAAATTATGCAAAAATAAACAAATATTTCACAATGTTCCCGAGACACTTCTGAAGGCTTACAACTGTGGCAGGGTAAGCTTTTCAGTTTTTGGGGGGGGTTCTCTCATTAGTCCTGAGCAATTGCATACACCCCTAGAGGTCTGGATAAGTCACGCATAGAGACAGTAGTGTGCTCTCTCTCTCTCTCTCTCTCTCTCTCTCTCTCTCTCTCTCTCTCTCTCTCTCTCTCTCTCTCTCTCTCTCTCTCTCCTCTCTCTCTCTCTCTCTCTCTCTCTCTCTCTCTCTCTCTCTCTCTCTCTCTCTCTCTCTCTCTCTCTCTCTCTCTCTCTCTCTCTCAGCAAGTGACAGCAGGCAGGAACAGGGGGTCCATGTTAAACACCCCGAGGTTCCCATCGTGCTGCAGCAGAATACAGATCCCTCTCTGCACCCAACCAGTCCATCCCAGTGTGGTTTCCCCAGGATGGCTTCCTGCTTCTTGGAGTGGTAAGGCCCTCCTCAACCTGGGGACATGTCGGTTGGCTCTGTCCTTACAGGATTTTGCAGGCAGCTCTATGGCTCAACCCTTTGGTCGACAATAAAGCTTTTTGAATCAGTGTGCACATTCATGTTAAAAGAACTATATCGAAAATGCTTTGCAATTTCAAAAAAAGAAGCACATTCATAGCAGACGCAAAAGCCATTGCACAAAAGCCACAGCATAACGGAAGTGAGCGTCCACTGATGTTGCCAATGAAATGGGTCATCTTCCTTTGAAAGCAGACTATTATTATATACTCGTAAAGTATAGAATGTGGATAGCATAAGCCTTATTAAAAAAGTTATCTTCGAGACTTAACACTCGCATATCCTGAAAAATGGCACGTCTGCAAAAATGACAAAAGGCCTACATTGCAATCTGTACTTAAACTTTAGAACTTTATCCTTCCACATGGGTAGACAATAATGGTCTGAAACCAACATCGAAGGAAGCTAGTTTGATTGTCAACACGGGTCGACCCTCAGTTCCGTTAGATTGTTGTGGCTTTTGCGTATGTGTTGTTGCGTTTGCCTTTGTGTTTTCCATGAAAGCGCTTGTGTAATGCAGTTTAATCAACGCATCTCGGTCACCTGACATTAATGTGACTTTGTTTTTTAAGGCTTAATTTCACAATTTAATATTTTTCATTGTGGCATCACCTTAAAAGAGAATACTTGAAATCCCTGGTTTTTAAAAGGAGCTTTCATCAATTGATGGGGATGTATGAGTCACCATTCAGAGTATAAATGGAATCGCTCACATAATTACACATTCAATTTTGGTTAATACTTGATATAGTCTGTCTATGATTAAAACCCAGATATGTACAGACAGACAGACAGACAGACAGACAGACAGACAGACAGACAGACAGACAGACAGACAGACAGACAGATTTAGCAGTTACAGACACAGACAGACAGTCTGGTCTACAGATAGACAGACAGACAGACAGACAGACAGATGACGACAGACAGACAGACAGACAGACAGACAGACAGACAGACAGACAGACAGACAGCACACACACACAGACACACACACACACACACACACACACACACACACACAGTACTGAAGTTTGTTTGACTGCAGCCCCACAATCTTCCTCTGCCAAACGTTCTTCTTTCCCCTCACTCCCTATCTCTGTGTGTTGCACTTATCTCTCAGACGCCACGGAGCACACACTTTTCTCTCGGAAAATCTCATCCATTTTAAAAGTTCTGCTCCATTGGACAGGCATTTTGTCCGTGGTGCTGGTGCCGATGTTGTTGACGGTGGCAGCTGGCTTGATGTTGGTGGGTGGGAAGGAGGGACAATGCACCTGGTTTCGAATTTTGTTACCTTCCCAACCACCAACATCAGCCAGCACCCTCTTCCTCAACTCTTCTTCTTCTCCATCATTCTATGTACATTCTTTGTACTCGCCCCCTCACTCTTTCAAGTGCATCCCCAGAAATAACTGTCCTATCACGCTCTTTGCCCTAGCATATCCTCAGGCCTTTCCAGCTCTATTGTTTTTCACACTGTTTTTTAGACTTGTGATGTATTCCTGCTACTGCCTCACTAGACCTATGCCCTTGCCCTTGGCTTGTCTTTGTTTAACTTTGTGCCTGTGTGCAGTTTTTACTATCTTTGGATTATGCTTTTGTTTATGATTAGCATTTTCCACTGCATTTTTTGTTTTCGTCTTGGACATTTCTCATTTTAAAGCTACTTTTTGACGTGTCTCAAAGTAAAGACTCTTTACTTTTAATTGACTATCTTCCCAAAATGTTATATTACACATAAAAATGATCTAGTCTAAACTGCATATCCACAATTAATGAAAATTACATTCAGCAGCACTCAAAACAGAACAACTCTTATAATAGTGAATGAGACATGAAGAAGATCTGGGCCATCAAAAGTGCTGCAAACATTCATTCTAATTGGCTAAGACAAACCAACCAACCAAGTCAGCTGTCAGAGCCAGAGACTGAACAGAAAGTATGAAATCTCAAACCCAAATCCAATATACCCTTCAGAATTAATTTGCAACTCAATATTGTTCCAAGAGTAAAATAACACGATTTTGTTTAGAATTAAACTGGTATGATTGAGTGTGTGTGTGTGCGTGTGCGTGTGTGTGTCAAACAAACTAAAAAGAATCAAGTACAGTTTCTCATATGTTGCAACAAACACTACTTAAACCTGTGCCTGCTATCTCCGACTACATTACTGTTCTATTCTATTATTACTCATCCCCACTCCGTTCGCTTCCACCAATAGACTTCAAAGTAAAATAATGTCTCCCAGCAAGATTTATTTGAACCATGAGAAATGCAACTCGGGCGGTAAAATCGGTGCTAACAGCACACGCGTCAGTAAAGGATCTGTCAGATCATTTACACAGCCAAGTATATCTGACAGCTGCCTAGTCACAGGCACAGCCTACTTATCACGCGGCGAATGAGGCTACGTCACATGCAGCAATCACCGCCGCCATCGGTGGCGTCCAATCAGCCCAGCGCTCCTAACTGGCAAAACGATCCTAACTGGCAAAAAATAGAGCACTGCCTTTCAATGACTTCACTCACTTCTTCTGCGGTGCGTTTCCCCACCTCTTCAACAGCTTTTGCAGCAAAGTACACTCGTGTAGGGCATGGAGGCCTTCTGTTTTCCCCAGTCGATGGCCGCTCTTGTGTGAAGTAGTATTCATAGTCGCGGTTAGATCATAGATTCGTGAATGTGAAGATATAGTGACGGCCCGGGTGACTGCTGCCCTGGACTAAATTGCTGGTTGAGCATGTGTTTATGTCTTAGCTAAAGAGAGCCGGATGGTTAAGTCATGGCGTAGCTATTTTTTTATATTTTATAATGGTCCATTATGCCTTGTGGCCTTCTGAGAGGGGTTGGGGATTGATTCATACACAAGCGGTGAGTACGCATACAAATACAGGTTCAAGCTAAAATCCTAGCAACACAACCTTTAAAATTCAAAACGTATCATGACCACCAAACACCTCAAGGGTTAGATCTGGAAAAAACACCGACCTTGTGGCCTCGTTAACTAGACATGATGAGCTGGGTTCAGTTGGTGGTGACCTTTTTGTTGTAGTCTCTTTTTGCGACAGCCATCTTAGTTTGTGGATGGTTGCAGCAACCTTGACCAGATGCATCTCTCATCAACATCTGAAAATACAGTTAACACAGTTACTGTAAGGTTTAACAGGAATTACTATAAAATGTAACCATGTTTTAAAAGTGTCAATAAGAAAGGGATGCAACAGATTTAGTGTTAATAAAACCAGACAACAAAGTCTAGTGAAGTGAAGGGGGGAGGAGGTTCGGGGGGACACAATGGAAGGGAAGACGACACAATAGCACATAGTGCTTGCTACATTACAGGTGTGGCCACAGTGACCCTGTCTGAGTGCACATGGCCCTTTGCCGGAGCATGTGCACTTCTCATTCACATCCCGGCAAGGCCAAACAGAGCCAGAGTCAAAAGGGATTGTCTGGCTTCCCGACCCCATGGTATGACCTCGACGGTGTTTTGGTTTGGTTTTGTATGCAGGTCACGATTATTATTATTGGCCTTTTTGAGACTTGCCTCTCTTTTCATTTCCATCCCTTTTATTTTTCATAACATTCACCTTGCTAAGCCTTGCCCCATCTGGGACAGACACAGCCGTCAGCCTCCTTATCTCCCCGCAAACCGGGTCCGTCTCAGTGGGACGGCCTTCTGATGCATCCAGCGCTCAGACCTCTCCCTCCCCGGAGACCTCCCTCTCCAACTTCCCTCTTCCCCCTCCAGCTCAAAGGCCTTTCTGGCCTCCATCTCCTGGTGATATGCACGTCTCTCCGCTGCCTGGGAACTCCTGGGTATAGTTTCTCTCAGGGACTTGATTTGCCAGTCCCGTCGGGAGGCCACCTCGTTGACCAACTTCCCTTTTTGGATCGGGACTCCTTCTGGAGAGGTTCCTCCTCACACTTGACCATTCTCTCCTGCCTGCGGGACTGGATGGATTTGTTAGAGCAGCTGTCCGCCTTCTTTCTAAACATCGCCAGGGATTAGCCGGTAGTCTAGTCCATTTTAGAAAACGATTTTACTTTTTAATACTTTTGTAATAACAAACTAACATTATCAGACGTGACACTTTTGCAGCTGCTTCATTCGTTCTTTACCTTTCTGCTCGTCCAGCCAACTTTCTCCGTACGCCAGGTGGGTAGTGTATGAAGGGGAGATTCATCTAATGAGCCAATAAGTTTTGTGCTTGTGTGTTGTTTTTACAATGGATAATGTGTTGACCTCGGCCACTAAAGGTAAGTTACACAAAAAAGTGGTCAAGAATGATTTTAGATTTCAGAGATAAATGCAAATGCATACAGACTAAAATGCGCCTGGAATTTCTGCCAGATTCTATCAGTTTTAACTGAACTTGTATTTGCTAAAGATGACCTCACAAGATGAATACGGTTAAAGATGAAGGCCATCATTTGGTTTGATCTTGGTCTTGCAACGCTTTTCAAAAGTACATACTTGTGTCGAAAGGTTTGTTTTCATCATCATTGTAATCATGAGTTGTAGAGAGGCATCTTGCCCTCTGTTCACCCTATCCTCTTCAAAAGCCAAGCAACCATTAGAACAGAAAAAACACCAGAAGTAGCTAATTAAGTATGTTTCACTTGTATTGAATGTTTTCAAACGCATATATTATTCTATGCTTTTGTTATTTATTTACAGTCAAGGTAACCTAAAAGGTGTACATTTAAGATAATACTGAATAGGCAGGTCTCAGAGTATGCTTTCATGCAAGCATGAACACATGCAGATGCACACAAACACCATTTGCAGGAAGGCAGACATACACATGGTCTCTCACTCACTGACAAAAACACGCACTCACGCACGTACGTGTTGGTCAATTTGATTTCAATTCAGTGGATGGAAAGAGCATAGCTGTCAGGCAAATAATTTAGCAATGTAGCAATAGATTGAGCACACTTCCTGAATTGAAAACAGGAAAGTGAGAAATTATCAGTGGCAGACTAGTTATTTCAATATTGAACTGGATGAATTGGGTCAAACACCATGCAGCAGGACAGGTAGCCAACTTAATGAGCCAGCCAAGTTTGCATGCTTATCGAGTAAACATTCAACGTTATACCCTGTAGCACTGTATCAAGCAAGATTCACATTTATTTATTTTTACATTAGCTTTGTTTAATTAGCTCTGCTGATATCAGTTTCACAAACTTTATCACCAAACAAACATTTAATCCTTGCTGGCCAGATAGCACAGCTGCTAAATAGATGGGGCGCAATGAAGCACCTCTTATCTGAAATAGAAAATGCATAAACGGCTAACACTTTAAAATAATGGCCCATTAATTTACCATAAATTAACATTGGTTATTGCTGCAGCATTATTTTATAGCGTTCCCGTGGGTTAGGGTAATGGGTAGTGGGTTAGGTTTCTGTATTGTAATTAAGTTCTTGCTAGTTAAAGTTACCCTGGTTGAACTGGCACACTATATCCAATCCTTTGTAGTGGGTCATATTTTATTAATTACTACCGTAGTAAACATGAACACCATTAGTAAATGACTACTACGTCATTAGTTCACTGTTAATTAAAAGTTAGTTAATGCTTAGAACTGCATGAACTAGTGTTACTTAATAAGTTAATAGTTAGATAATATACCATTATTGTAAAGGGTTAACCATAAACGAATAAAACCAATGAGAATAACTTTCCTATTTTTGCAGACTCAGTGAGTCATCTCTGTAAAGAAAAAGTCCCGGCATCATCCAAGGTCCACTAAGCATTTGGAATCGGCAGCATTTGTTAGCTCAGCTTGTTGGCCTGGCGCAGTCTGGCTTCGGCTAGTTTTAGCTCATCTCAACTTGCAAATTTTGCTAAATGTTGGATACAATGAACTCAAGAAAATAGATTTGGCTATTCAAAAATAAATACCGGTAATAGGTTAATACTTGTGTGCTTTTGCTGTGCAAATTAATCTTAAGCCTTTCTCCACCTGTCAACATGTCAGTATCTACAACAAACTCCAGTTCATTCATTTATAAATGTTTCCAGATTGCAGACCATTTGAAGTAAAACAGTAGACTACAAAGCATTCTTGTAATCAAAAGACCAGCAACTTTGCCCATCCATTTTGAACGCAGCAGTCATTGGGGTCAATGACAATTCTCTCCCATAGGGAGCTCCTGCCATGGCCCGTGAATCGGCCATCATGCTCTGAACTTCCCTCTGAACACTGCGTTGTGCTCACTGCTTCTAGAAATTGGTCAAAAGTAGAGAAAAATGAATACCATCTTCCATTCTAATAGGGTTTAATTTTTACCCATCGCCTAAATGTATCTATTATTTCAAATAAATGACTGCTATCAATAACACCTGCTTGAAAATGAATCAAATCTATAATATTATGATTACACGTTGAAATAAACCATTGCCGTGTTCCAATACCCGTACTGTCCGTACTTACTAGCCAAAATTTGAGTACACACAGTACGTTCCAATTCAAATCCGGCGAAAAGAAGTACACTTCAAGGACCCGGATGTCGTACTCAAAACGGGCTAATCGTGAAGTGTGGATCGAAGGACACTCTCCGTACTCAACGGTAGCCATCTTAGGTACCTAGCGGAAGAGGCGGAGCTAGGCTGAGCGCTCAACTCGAAAAAATAATGGATACCGAAGTGACAGCGCCTGCAGCTGCGGCTGTCGCAATCGTCATTTCCGGTAAGTGCACCACAGAGTACTCGATTTGGAACAGCACTCACATCTGAAAAAATAGTGTACTCAAGTGAGTACGGATAGTGCAGAAAGTGTACTTCCTTTAAGTATACTCATGGAAGTACGGGTATTGGAACACGGCACATGACTTAGAGGTCAGTTTCCCCAAATGACAGACTGAATTGAGATACGAGGCACTTTCTAACTGTCCCCAGTCCTGTACCCTTACCCCTCTCCAGCTAGAGGACATTACAGCCTGAGCATCAAACCTCCCCGTTGCCCTTTGTCTACTTGTTTTTTCCTTTTTATCACAGTAATATGTATGCCTGCTCCTCAATACATCACAGGCGTACAATAATAAAGAAGTCCTCTACGGGGCTTTGAATAGTTTTTCACGCACACGGAAAAAAGATTCAATGCCGAGTGTGTTCTGTCAACGAGAACACTGCAACAGCGTAAAGATTATGCATGGTAAAAAAAGAATAATAATGGAAAGAGATTTACGTTTTGTTGCTGTGGTGGCAATGCAGTCTGGTTCCCTCCACTCCCGGCGTGCACAGCTGCCTCTCCGTCCTGATAAGCAGGGGTGAGGGGGTGAGGGGGGCGATATGGGGGGGCGAAGGGGTGGCGGTTGGACAGATAGGACTCCTCCATGACAGGCAAGGTGACGGTCGGGGCTGTGGCGGCTCGCCTACCCTGTCCTATCCTCTACCGTGACTGGATGTAAACAAGCAGGCCTCTATCTTTGCCCCACATGAATGGATAAGGCCAGCGGGTGTTCGCCCTTTTCCAGCGCTCTCTCGCTCTCTCTCTCTCTCTCTCTCTCTCTCCCCATTACTCCCCACTCTCTCCAATCACAGCCCAAAAGGGCCCATTTAAAAAGTCAATGTTGTCAACAGCAGTCTCTTTACATACCTGCAAACTCATTTGGGTTGAAAAAGGTGACAAACTAAACTGTTGTAGGGGGGTCTGGGGGCATCCCCCCCCCAACCAAATTTTGCTATTTTAACATGTAAATTAAGCTTCAGCCGACTCAGAGCTACTTTGTCTTTTGCCAGCTCTTAGGCCAGGTTCCACACTGGTGTAAAGGAAAATGGAAGGGAATGCTCGGTCATAGCAGAGAGAACCATTGGCAAAGAAAGCATTATTAGATTTACATCAGTACAACTTTTGCTGATACCTTGCCCTGCCATTTATTATAACCCTGGGACCATGGCTTTTATTCATAAATTGCCATTGCTACTGTAAAGCTGTTAGTGCTAGCCCAGTGTATTTTCAATACATTTAATCTAAACTGACTCACATCATGTATAATTTGTCCTGGTAATGTAGCCTACTGCTATGGCATGAGTAGGGGTGTTTCTAGATTTCACAAACATCGGGGGCTTAGCCCAGACGGAAAATGAAAATGCCAAAATTATTATTATTATTTATTTTGCATGAACATTTTTTCACAATGCTTCACCTAAATAAACAACTTATACTTATAAATTCTACTTATGCTACTTATAAATAATTTAAATATTTTTACTTTTATTTTTTTTTAACCCAAAAATTATATTCGGGGCTAATTAAACACAGGCTCTGTGATTAGGATGTCTGCGTTCAGGGCCTAATCGACCAGGTAAACACGCGTCCTGCCGCCCTCCAGGAAACGCACCAAGTTCCCGGTGGAATATATTTAGCTCAGACGTCGTTCACTCAATACATTCATGATCCAAAATCTGACCGCAGCTGACCTCAGATCTGGTGACCTGGGCTTTTATTTCTTTCACTTCATATTTTTCGACCAATCCTGTTGCTGGATGCAGAGTTATTTGCAGACAAACTAGACCAGCACATGAACATTTTAAAATGTAAATACAGCCATTTCTGTATAATTAAGGTGTATGAAAGCTCCCTCTGCTGGACAACAGTCTCACACCAAACTACATTTTCCGTTTGAACCATCGTAGCTATAGCTGATATGCTAGTGACCAGACATCCGGGATCAAAACTGGGAACATGATCCCGAGAAGAAGAAAAAAAAACGGTCAGCTAATTTTAAATTAAAGAAAAAATGTGAAATATATCCTGCATAAACAATGTATGAATACATTAGATATGTATATATCTAAGGGACCTTATCTGCATCTCTGACTGTGGCTGCAGCAGCAGTTTATTCTGTCTTGACACTTTGTATTGATATTTTGTATTTACTGTTAACATTCTTTCCTTAAATGATGTTTACAGTGATTGTTTTCTTTTTTATAGCATTCTGTTTCTGCTGTAGACGCCACCTGTTGCTGCTCCCGGGTTAACCACTCCAAGATGGCGGCCTCATTTCTCGCGTCCCAGCAGCCAATGCTGCGTCTATGCCAGGGCTCCCCAATTAGTTTTTCCAGAGAGCCGAATTTGGTCAAGCAACGGCCGAATTGTCGTTTTATTTTTTTAATTCGCCATTTTTATGTGTTTTTTATTCGCCATTTTTATGTTTAATTTAGCTTAAATTATAATTAGTTTTAGCGATAATGCAGGAGGGCTAGATCAATTAGGTTTAAATAGCATCCAGGAATTGTGCATCGATGACAATGCAAGGAATGAGGAGGAGGAGGAGAAGTAGCTTGCTTCAGACTATATTATGTTCAGCCTTGTTTATTTAAATACTGTTGGCCTACTAATGTTAAATACTGTACTAAATACTGTCTTTCAGTTTCTATAAAACAGTAAAATAAAAACACCTTTAGTTCTATGAAGCATAGTAAATAACTAAATACCTACAGGCTAAACATAGTTATATAGCAAGCCTATATAAATAAATCAAACAGCTGCACTCATAATACAGAAAAAGCCATACACAAAATATATACTCGGATACTCAAGCGCAGTCGTGTAGAGTTTGTTTATTTTTCCTGAGTATCTATTTTGTGTATGGCTTTTTTCTGTATTATGATTATGAACAAAGTAACAGGCACTTACATTGTCACAAACAAAGAGTATTAACTGCTCTTAAAGCGACAGGCACTTTAAAAAGTCAAAGCCTATTATTTTTATACAATTACTATATAATTTTAAGTAGTAGTTTTAAATACCCTCTGTAGTCACACAATAAAAAAATGCTCTCTTGAAACAAAATTTGTCAATAACTTAACATTAATTCATTAAAATGCCCCTGGAAAAAGTTCAAAACAACAGCACAGTATATCAACAGGGCATTGGATCTGGTGCCATCCATCCAAATCAATGTGTTCACGTCCGCTCTCTACACGTCTCTCCCTTCCTCTATGAGACACAGGAAGACAGAGATTTTAGTTAGTTACCTTTCTGGAGTGTGACGCTAGTGAAGTTGAAAACGGGCGAAGCACTTCATTACGTATGCCCGCAGTAACGTCAACGGTCAAGTGGACGGTGTGGGCTGAGGGCAAAAAAAAAAAAAAATATGATAACATGTGAATGCGCTGGGTCTGCGCATTCACATGTTATCACACATTTTTTTAATTGGGGTTCACCGTCTATGCTATAAAATGTCTATGCATGAATCGGCTTGAATTTACTATGGAGGTTTCATATTTTTACAAAATGGATTATGTGAACATTGCTGAATAACAATGTATATTAAATGTATTGCAGGAGTTTAGCTTGACATTAACCAAGTTAAAGGACAATTAAATGAACCGCACCAAACATGTAGAAGTCAATGTGGGATTTTAATATATAAACAAAAACACTTGACAGAAGTTTAATACAATTTTGTAAAGGAAAGCAGAGGAAAACATTTTCCCAAATGAATCTTTTCAAAATGTCACCACCATTCCGAAAGCAAGTGAAGAGGTTTGTGTAAAAGCAGTCCTCCCTGACCAGCTCTGTCCCTGACTCTAAACCCTGACTCTCAACCCTAACGCTGAACCCTCTGAGGGCAGGAAGACGCGCCTTCCGTGTTAAGGTTCGAACCACAGAGAAGGAAGAAGAAGAGGAAGCAGTGAAGTAGTGAGGTTAGTGACAGACATGAGGGAAAGGCGTGTGGAAGAACACGGTTACATGTGGGGTCAAGAAGATCACTCCCACTGGAGGTCATTGGTCCATCAGCCTCAGACCGCTGAGCTCAGCAGGTCTTCTTGAGGACGAGGTGCAGATGAACTGAGGAGACGGGACCAGCAGGATGTCAGGATCAGGTGGGGTTCAGCTCAGGTGTGTCTACCCCCGACGAAACAGGATCAGGCGAGATTCAGCTCAGGTGCGTCTGCCCGGACCAAACAACGACATTAATTAGGTTCAATATTCAAAAGATGCAACATTATCTGAACCAAAGATAAGTCATTAAGGAGCAGGCAGGTTTTAGGGCCCCTAGCTCAAGGACACTTATTCTGAGGACTTGAACCTGGCACCATTGGTTTGAGAGTTGAACCCCCAACCCCCTATAACAACCCTCCAATATGTCCAGATAATGCAAACTTACGAGGAATCCTTGATGGTAGAGTCCTGGGTGTGCTCAGGATTTGCCTTCCAGATGTATGGCTTCTCCATCAGTCCTCCAGATTCCTGGCCTGGTTACAAACGTAATTTGTCTCCAATGTAAGGTAACAAACACAGTAGTAGTTGGGCTCTAATGCAAGGTCACAGACACAGTAGTGGTTGGGCTCTAATGGCGCGTAACAAAGTAGCAGCTGTAGTTTGTCTGGTAACCAACCACAGTAATATGCCATAACTTGTACTGGACAAACTAATCCTGTGTTACAACAAGTCCACTCCGTTTATTTTATGCAAACTTACGAGGATCCTGGCTGGTAGAGTGATGTCGTCCTCCAGAGGCTTGGCTCCTCCATCAGCTCTTCTCAGCCAGAGTCCTGGTCTGGAACAGCGCGAGTCTGGCCCAAACGTCTGGTAACAAACATGTAGTTTGTCTTATTTTTAAGCCTTTTATTTCCACTTTGTTTGGTTAATACAAACTTACAATCCTTGTTGGTAGAGTGATGGTCATCCTCCAGATTGACGGCTCCCCTACCAGCTCGCCTTCGCTCCAGAAACACGTTCTAGTAAGAAAACAGTGGAAGTCTGTTAAGGCCTGTCAAAGTAACAGCTGTATTTTGCCCTTTAAGTCAACCATGTAAGTAAATGCAAACTTTCGAACAATCCTTGTTGGTCGATTCCTAGTCGTCCTCCAGTGTCTCAGCTCCTCCAGCAGCTCTCTTCAGACAGTCCTGGTCTGGAACAAACAGCGGAAGTCTTGCTTCAACAAGTGGTAAAACTGATGTAGTCGTCTGGTATATATGGTACAAACGCCGGTAAATTGTGGTAGCAGTATTCTACGAGAAGTGGCAGTGAGTGTGATGATCACTTCAGAGTCAAGCTCCATCGACCCCACGACAGACGTCCTTCACCAGGCAGGGCCTTCAGCACGTCTCCTCCATCAGCTCCTTCGGCACGGCTCCTCCATCAGCTCCTTCGGCACAGCTCCTCCATCAGCTCCTTCGGCACGGCTCCTCCATCACGGCTCCTCCAAACAGGGATTCCTGGTCTGGTTAAACACAGTTGGTCTCAGCTGTAATTCACCTGGGGACACAACTCACCCCACCTCCTGCATCTGAGGTTACCTTGTAAAATGGAAGACTAATTTAAACACTTAAATTAGACAACGACTGCAGATTGTCGCGTTCAGCAATTCATCCACTACGGTCATAGCAGCACTATTAACAATAATGGCTCATATCGATTCCTACATGACCCTGTATGAATTAACTCAAATCACAGCTTGGCACAGATTTATAGTCATAAGATGATCAAAACCAGACCTAAACTACCATGGATTTTAGTGTTTCAGATGAGCTTGGCGATTGTTACCCTCTGGTCCGGTGCTGCAGGCCCCTGGTCTCCAGCCTCAGTCACCGGTCCATCCTGACACCACAAGCATCCGGTCCCCAGTCTCTCAGCCTCGCCTTTCAGCTACAGCAGCAGGATTATATCAGCATTTCCCCAACAATAAACTTAATTGACTCAACCGAAACACACAATTAATTGAACTATTATTTTATAACTCAAGGCTAGAAAAGACTTGAGACAAGACATGAGCATCCCGCTTTTGGGAATGAAGACAGCAGTCCACATGTTTAAAGAAGTGGTTCAGCCCCATGCATTGAAACTGACCTGAGAAGACTCTACTCACACACCAGAGCACTGACCTGTTCTGGAGGACTTCTGACAGGAAGTGGCGGTCTGGCTCTGGGTGAGGAGGTGGAGGACTTGCTCTGGGTGAGGAGGCAGATACCTTGGGACAAACTACATGTTACTTTTTTTAACCTCGTACAGTTCTAGAGTATCTTCTACTGTAACATGTGGGAAGTACGGCCATTATTTTAGCTTTGAAATTATCCAGTTGGTAACTCTGCACCAAACTTCTGTGGTTTAACTTCTGTGGCAATTAATGACGGCAGATATTTAGAACGTACAAAAGCTGAAGTAACAAAGAATACTAAGCAGTATCGATATTAATTCAAATTTACTCAGCTATATTCAGGTGCTGGGTTCCGTTGAAGAAATGTCAAATTGTCTTCCACGTTGAAATGATCTTCAGCCTTCACTGATGTCAAAAATGGGCCCGCAAGTAGAACGCCGTTTTGTACGCAGCGAGAGTCCCGTCAATGTGGTTAAAAGTACGGCGCAACCATCGAAAATTATCAACATATTGTACGACGTACGCATTTAATATCAAACTTGAGCCGTTTAAGATAAGGGGCAACAATTCCCAATGGAAACGACAGAAAAATAGTTTCCGTTGGCAACGGCTCGAGGTTACGCAAATACAATCTAGAACGTTCCGCCAGATTCCCTCAGGGGACTCCCGTCTAACTAACTGCCAGGTGGTTTCTTATGGTTGTCAAGACTACAACGTTCTATGCTAACCATTGGGACTAAATCAAGTGACCGCACTCGGAAGCTTCCACGGCGGGAAGCACAAACCGTCCGACTGGAATCCGAACATTCCGGCCGGAACCAACCAAAGAAATAACAGAACCAGCGCCTCACCTTGAGCTGAACGGAGGAAGATCCTGAAGTCCAGCGATGGTCTTCATTAAAATACAGCCAACAGACTTACCTTGAGGAGATCTGTTCGTTGCTGTTGGTAATTAATACTATTCAGTGTACCTTTACATTATTATGCACCCAGTGTGTATATGTTATATACACTCAAAACCGTACAAAGAACCAAACTACCATGTACATCCCACAACAACTTTAAACCTCAAATCCTTGCCTAAGAACAATGGAATCATTCAATACAAAACCGTGTCTACATTTTACAATTATCTAGATTATTCAGGGTACAAACCATACAGAGCAAATCTAAACGTTGAGCTCACAGAGAGCCGACCATAGCCCTGCAACGTCACCCTGACTGCCTCATCAACAGCAAATCATGCCAGCCAGCCAACACATATACAGGTCAATTCCTGAACTATCCAACCATCTTCATGGTGTAAAGATTTACAGACTTGACATGCCATTGTGTTCTAATCACCTTTGTCTGCTCCCTCGTTACTTATAAAACTCTACATCTCCATCACTAGAGTGTTGCATCCTACTCATGGGGGTGTGGTCTGAGTGAGCAGAGATGCATGCTGGGATACAGTGGTGTCTGAAGTCTGCAGTTCTATAGACACACCCCGCAGGAGAAACCAAGTGTTAGAGAATCTGTTGGGACATCAGTTACATGAGCTGGAATATCCTTCAAGATGGTGCCAGGATTCTCAGAGGAGAAAGGCCAAGAGGAAGATGTGAGGCTTCTTCCTCTCAGCCAGTGGAACACAACAACGGTCCTCATCAGAGTACCATGGAACACTTTGAAACATTCTCCTCTATCACCTTGAAGCCCCAGTGAAGGTTTCCCTACCTCCTCAGCTGAAGAGCTGAACTTCAGCTCGAAGAGCGCACTAGTTGGGAGTTCCCAGATTGGTTCTGATTTAAGGGAACCAATCGTTCAGCTTTACACTTGATTTGGATACTCTCCTTCCTGCCCAGTGTGTTGGATATCGCTCCGAAGCGTCGCTCAGGGCTCTTCATGTCTACTGGAGGCCCTTAAGTAAACACGTGACCGTCCATCATGTATGATTTATTTGACCATTCCAATATCCCAAGCCAATCACACAGAGCCCCCTATGAACATCACTGTCAAAGCAAGCCGGACACACACAGAACACGCATGTAGAACCCCATGGCAGGTGTGAGTGGGAGACACAAACAGTAGAACCCTAGCGATGCTCAAAAATCATTCATCTCATGACACACACACACACACACAGGGTAAAATCCTCATGCCAAATAACATTCCATCAGCCAACCCCAGCTCTCCTGCCAGGGCACCCAGAACAGAACAACCAATGTCTCCAGAGATGTAAATTATGTACAACATTCTTCAGCGGCGTCCCACTTTAGTGATGGATTATGCTTGGCGTCTCCAAAATGTGTCCCAGGTTGTTTCAACGTCTCTGAAGTCATGTCTTGTAGTCCAGTGGTTTCCTGAATGGAGGGGGGTTGGCTCTTGAGGAGCAGGATCCACCTTGGAATGGCCCCAAATAAGAACTTCTTGGAAATGAAACTGTTCCTGAGGAGTCACGATGCCTGGAGGGGACTGTTGCACGTGTTCCATGGTTTTCTGTGTCAGACTGAAGTTGTGTTTTAGTCGTTGAGATGAGGAGCCCTCTCATCTCCCCCTGGTGTTTCTCCTTCTGAATCCCCGTCTCCATTTTAAAGAACAGTCTAGTCCATGTAACTGACGTCACAACGGTTTCTCAAACACTTGGTTTCCCCTGAGGGGGTGGGTCTACAGACCTGTAGTCTTCAGACAGCTCTGTATCCCAGTATGCACCTCTGCTCACTCAGAACACACCCTCATCAGTAAAGCAACAACTCATTTGATGAAGATGCAGAGCTCAAGACAGTAGCTGGAAAGTTGACTGAAGATATCAGAACCCAACCCATTACTCCAGCTTACAACAGTAACTTAGAACCTGTAACCATTTTAACAAATTAAAACCAACATAAACCAAACACTTAAGTAATCCATGAACCAATAAAACATCCTTACTACTCAGATCAACCTTCAGGTAACGGGTTAACTCACCAGGAAGCCCAAATACATCAATGTGCCCGAGAGTAATGAGAAACTTATGACTTACAGTTTGCAGTTTATCTTCATGGTTAAGTTGGAATACTCACAGAACTGCAGTTAAATATCCATGATAGACCTTTGAAGGAAGGAACAGTTAACTCATGGCCCCCAAACTTAGGCACTGTCCCACAGTTCAACATCTACCATCTCCATTAAATCAGATAAATTAATGACGATACAAATTCAGGGCTTTTGGGATCATCCAACTTTTAAATAATGATTGAGATATTAACTAATCCATCTTTTTAATATAAATTATGCTAATTTGACTGTCATAAGTCAAGAGTGATTTACCTTTTACTTTGACATGTTTGAATGTATGTCTCTAAAATGTTACTTAGAATCATTATTTAAATTTCAAATGAGTTAAACCACCACAACCCCCGATTTCCTTCATACATTAAGATTCATATTCAAAATAGGCCTACACGTCACGTCAGTTGTGCTTTGCCACACAATTCTACTCACACCAGGTTCAGATGAGATGCTCCTCTTTACTTCAAAAACCTTTAACTTGTGAAACAGGAAGAGATGTCGAATAAGTCACAACAGACCTCAACAAATCAGTAGGCTACACACACGTTCTGATTTCTGGAAACACAACAACATACCGCGTTCGTGAGACGCTACATTGCCAGTGGAGTACACCAACGTAATGTCGTCTGGTTCCTTCTTTAGTAAAACGCGCCAGATGCAACCAATTAACTAATTAAGAAAACCACATGGCAGGCGAGCTGCGGCAGGGGAGCTAATTAGTAAAACGCAACGCAGGTTCGGCGCCCTCTGGTCGCTTGGTAACATTGAGAGGCTATTTCAGTTCTGTGTTTGTGACCTCCCTCATTTTAATAAAAGGGATGAGTCTGATTTGACTGATTTAGATTCATACTTCAAAACTAAAAAAGTCGTCATTCAATTCACCTTACTGTGTGCGCGAGTGTGTGTGCGTGCGTGCGTGCGGGTGCGTGTGTGTGACTACTGTTTAATGTCAAGTTGGTGATAAGGAAGTCACGTATGATCTTGCGTCCCTGTGTGTAGTGAGAGGATGTGGAAAACAGAGGGCGATGTTACCACATGAGAACATCTGCTCTCTGAGCGCATGCAAGACCGTCTCCATTGCAACCGTAACTTGGCAGCATCCTGAACGGCCCTTCGAGGAGTGAGAAGGAAGCTTTCGTCATAGAGACCAGATGAGACTCATTCACTGGTTAAACTGGAGTCATCGTCTACTACCACACACACACCACACACCACACACACACACACACACACACACACACACACACACACACACACACACACACACACACACACACACACACACACACACACACACACACACACACGTGTCTATGGTGTGCGCAGGGAACATTTTGTCAGGTTAGACATCAAAACTTGAATCTGTAACTCGCTGACGTCCACTGAAGACTGGAACGATGTTTTTGTATTGTGGAGATATCAAACTTGTTTCTCGCTCATTATACAGTCGGTTATTATACAGTCTATGGTTGGTTGGTCAGTCCCCTCCCCCCCCCTTAGAAATAAACTCGTCGGATCTACACGATTCACGTAAATCACCCATTTTGAGTTGAAACCGGCGAATTTCGCCAAAAGGTGACTAGTTTGCAGGAATGTCTTTAACGCCTGGAAGTCCCCCTTCCAACAGTTATAATATCAGGACCCCCATTATTGATTTAGTTTATCTTGGCCCCAAACCAACGTGCCAAAGTGTGATCCAACAGCTAATGGCACCCACCTCGTGTTATTTAGTGGGAGGGGATCTCCGGAAACTCAAAGTGACTGCCAGAGCGATTTTGGGTGTTTCGCTTAAATGAAGTGAGGATAGATTAATCCATCACGTATTGACTCAAATTAAGCCGCAGCATGAAAGCAACTCAGGTACATCCCAAGTTGCTCATCGCTATGTTAATATAAGCATGCCGTGGAGAAATATGCGTTATGAATTTAAACTAGCTCATGACATACACCTACTTAACAGTCTGTTAAAAATAAACCCTGTAATGGGGCATTATCATGCGTTCGTATTTTCAACGCTCACTGATGCACCGTAGCAGTTGGAAACCATAGAGGCGCAGTCACAGGAGAGCACAAGAAGACACTTCAGCTCCTTTTCAATCTATCAAGAGCCCTCTGGGCACCAGCGAACCAGTGATTGTTGTTTGGGGGCCTTTGTCAGTCAGACCACCAGGAGTCAATGGGTAAGCCCCTGTCAGGAGCACCTTAGAGACCCTCTCTTGTCCTGTGCGACAATGGCTACAGGTAACATGTCGCATTGTCCCCGGTGTAGTTTCAGTGACATCATTTTGCTCTGGGAAAAAATACCGACCTCAATATGGGTTTGAAAACTCCCATCGGTGTATCAGCATATTAGCCCGACGTACAGACGTCAGGCTTACTGCAGACACGCACACACCTCCTCACTAAATCCACACCTGGTTGCAGACACACACACACACACACACACACACACACACACACACACACACACACACACACACACACACACACACACACACACACACACACACACACACACACACACACACACACACACACACACAAGACAGCAAAGTCAGCATAGATTTAAAAATAATGTACGGGAAAAGGAAAGTAATAAAAAGCCTGCCGACCAAAGAGAACTAAACCGGACAGCTAGGATTCTCCAGCCCACTACAATAGAGCTGACAAGCTGAGAGCAACAGTCTGAAAGAGCATCTCTACCCCTTTCCCACAGCATGCTGCCATTATAGCGTCTTCTGACGCCCTCTGGTGGTGGGACACTGGCACTACACAATTAGCAATTCACACGTTTTAATGTCAGATATTGAAACAAATTACAAATTCCGTTTGCAAATACCCTCATTTGTTCAATTGAAAATCCTGAAAAATGCACAAGTACAGAACAAGGTTTTCTTTGTTGTTAGTCATAAGCAAAATTATAAATTAACTGATGCTTTGCATGTGCATTTTAGTGAGAACAGAATTCCTTTTTCTTTCGGTTAGAAACTAATAAATACAACACTAGAGTACAATTCAAATAGCAAAACTATATAAATAGTGACTTGAATCAGAAAATTTGCCTAGAAATACCAATGACACTGGGATCAAACTAAATTCAAAAAGGGGTAAAATGACCACCCTAAATAACAAGTTGAAACAAAACACATTCAAGGTGATTCCACAGCACAACCTGTTGGAATCACATTGACACCTTTGGGTGCTAACTAAGAATGTTGGCTTCAGATACGGAAAAGAAAAAAGAAAAAAAAGAAACATGTCTTGGGCAGCTGTCTTCTAAAGTAATGTTCAAGAATAGACCTCAAGGCCACAAATTAAAGATAACTAAAAGAGATGAAAAAGCTATATTAAAAAAATGAAAAAAAAAGTCCTCGCTCTCAAAAGCAACACTACAGCCCAAAAACACAGTGCAATTAGAAGTCAAAGACCAAGAAAAGGCCATGTAGCTTGGGGACTACAAAACTATGGCAGACAGTTGTCGCTGGACTTTCTCGTCCTCGAGGGGGATGGCGAAAAATGTTATTATGAACTAATATGAAACAGAAACTCCAAGTATATCCGGTGGGGTGCGGCGATCCTCATGTGAATCATTAAAATACTGCATTGGACAGACGTAATAAAAATAAAATAAAAAGAACAACAACATAACAAAAAGGAATTGATTAGTGCTTGGTCACGGCCAAGGCAGTGAACGGTATGTCGGGGTACTTGGGGGGGGGGGGGGGGGGGGCATCACAGGTCCAGGCTCACTCTCCCTGCGTTCGAGGCTATTAGGAGTAAGTGGGGGTGTGTGTGTGCGTATGAGTGTGAGTGTACATGTGAGTGTGTGTGTGTGTGTGTGTGTGTGTATATATATATATGTGTGTACGAGTGTGTGTTTTTGTGCGTATATGTGAGTGTGTGCGGAGGAAGGAGGGGTTCTCTGCATGTCTCTCTCATTGGATCTTGGTTTCTCCCTGAGTGCTGCTGTCCTCTATCACCACTATGTGCATCCCGGCCAGCTGCCCGTTGGCGTCCAAGTGCAACCCCTGCATGGCGCCCGTCTGTGCGTGGTGCTGGTGGTGGTGGTGGTGGTGCCCGCCCGCCCCCTCCACCACCACCGTGGCGCCCTCGCCCCCCACCTCCCCGCTCAGCTGCAGCTCCATCACCCCCACGCCGTCCGCCTGCTCCACCGGCGCCGGGTTGATCTCGATGACCGCGTGCTGCTCGTGTCCCGTCACCTCCACCACCTCCACCCCCTCCTCCTCCTCCCTTCCTCCTCCTCCCCGGCCTCCATCACCTCCTGCTGCTGCACCAGCACCTCCGCCGAGACCCCGCCGCCCACGATGCCCACGCCGGCCTGCTGGCTGAGCTGCACCAGCTCCATGGGGCTGAGCAGGGCGCCCAGCTGCTGGCAGCCGCCGTCGCCGCCGCCGCCGCCCGCCGTGCCCACCAGGGTGAGCCCCGACGAGGGGTGCAGCGTGAAGGTCTCTGACGTCTTGCCGTCGGCGCCCGCCACCACGTAGCGCGTGAACACCTGGGCGCCGGCGGGCAGCAGGGTGACCGTGTTGCCGGCGGACGAGGAGGCGGAGCCCAGGGCGGTGAGGCCCGGCAGGCCCGCCACGGTGAAGGGCTGCCCCAGCGCCGACGACACGGGCGACAGCAGCGTGAACTGCTGCGGCGCCAGGGCGGCGTGCTGCTGCTGCTGCTGCTGGACGGCGGCGCCCAGCGGCGAGGCCAGCAGCGTGGAGGTGGAGGCGGGCCGCTGGAGGCGGGGCCGCTTGGCCGCCGGCCGCCGCGACGGCGTCGTCGTCGTCGTGGTCGTCGTCTTGCAGCGGCCGGCGGGCGGGCTGGAGAGCAGCGCGCGCAATGGGCGTCTGCTTCCTCTGCTCCTCCAGCTGCTGCTCCAGGCCTGGGGGGGACGGAGGGGACGGGGAGGGGACGGAGGGGACGGGGACAGAGGGACGGGGCAGAGGCGTGAGCGTTCCAGGGTTACGGTTGGGCTGTTCAACTACAAACCTTTACTTCAGCATCGATTCAGAAAGAGACACGGAGGAGAGTATTGGGGACCGGTAATGGTGGTTCATTCTACGCTGGTATAATGGCAGAGGGAAGGCTAGTGGTGGAGGACAAAGACAACTGCCTCACTCTTGATGTCAGATATTGAAACAGTATAAAAATGTCCTCATTGGTTGCATTGATAATCCGGAAATATGAAAACAATTACGCTAATTTTTTTTTTGTTTTTTGTGGTCGCAGGCAAAATGTCCACATCTGCTTTGCGTTCGCATTTCAACGGAAACCAAACCAATCTGTCTTCACATTGCCGCTTCCCTTCCAGGAACGAGAAACACCGTCTTGTGTGACTGAGCGGGGGGGGGGGGGGGCGGGCTGTGTAAGATGCATTAGGCCGGGGGTCTACTCACTGGCGAGCGCGGTGATGACCTGCTCCTGGCTGGGGTCCGTCTGCTCCCTCTTCTTCTCCAGGATCTTCTTGACTGAGTCCAGCAGTCCGAACACCTGGGCCAGGTTACTGAGCACTGCCACCTCTACCAGACAGGAATCTGGGATCAGCGTGGCAATCAATCACAAGGTAGCTTTGCTTTAGGCCAAGACACTTTAATGCGTTTGATTCAAAAACGACTGCCAGTACCCCACAGATGTGTATTTGAAGAGAATAGCACTAAAACAGAACTGCTTAATCAATAATGTGGATTAATACTAAATAGTGTGAATTAACACAGCTATTCAACCTCTTGGTTGAATAGCTGTGTTGAAACTCTTTTTTAGTGCGTCCCCTCTGCCCTATCTCTCCTACTTTACCCATCTCACCATAATACTGTCTCTCTTTCAGTGTCGACCCTGCCCCATCTAACCATAATACTGTCTCTCTTTCAGTGGGTCCATTCTGTCCCCTCTCCCCCCACTCCGCCCCACTCTCTTTCAGGGACCTACAGTAGATTAAACTATCACCATAGGTAGTTTAATCTGCTGTAGGTGGATTCAGTTCTCTTTAATTCACCTGGGTTTCCCGAGGGTGCTGGAACACTTTCAATTACACGCCAGTAATCTAAAGCGATAGAATCTGGCCACCTGTCCCCAGATCGACCCCTGCAGCATAAGGCAAGGCCCGCTCTGATCGAGGCCCGCTCTGATCGAGGCCCGCTCTGATCGAGGCCCGTCTCTGATCGAGGCCCTCTCTGAGCGAGGCCCTCTCTGATCGAGGCCCTCTCTGATCGAGGCCCTCTCTGAGCGAGGCCCTCTCTGATCGAGGCCCTCTCTGATCGAGGCCCTCTCTGAGCGAGGCCCTCTCTGATCGAGGCCCTCTCTGATCGAGGCCCCCTCTGAGCGAGGCCCTCTCTGAGCGAGGCCCCCTCTGATCGAGGCCCTCTCTGATCGAGGCCCTCTCTGATCGAGGCCCCCTCTGATCGAGGCCCTCTCTGAGCGAGGCCCTCTCTGATCGAGGCCCGCTCTGTGGTCTTCCAACTGTACCAGGGAGGCTGTCTCTGTTCACGTTCTGACTAGAAACCCATTTTCTTCACTGTCTCCTTCAAGTGTTCCTCAGCTCACAGCAAAGTCCTCCTGTCCTCCACAGCCGGAGCCTACCCTGCTGCCAATAGCTCCTGGATTACACGCGTCCTGCACGCTCCTTTTCCACCTTCCATCTCACCATAACGCTGTCTCTCTTTTAGCGTGTCCCCCTCTGTCCCGCTCACCATAACGCTGTCTCTCTCTTTCAGTGTGTCCCCCCTGTCTCCTCTCACCATAAGGCGGTCTCTCTTTGAGCATGTCTCCTCTGTCCCGCTCACCAAAATACTGTCTCTCTTTCATGTGTCCATCCTGCCCCATCTCACCATAATACGGTCTCTCTTTTAGTGTGTCCCTGTGATCATGCCGGGACGCCAGACAACCACCACCTGACCCACTGACTCCCCCACCATGTTCCAATTGTTACATAATTCACACATTCATACCAACAGGCCACATACACTCACCGGCAACTTTATTCGGTACACCTTGCTAGTACCAGGTTGGACCCCCTTTTGCCTTCAGAACTGCCTTAATCCTTCGTGGCATAGATTCAACAAGGCACTGGTAAACATTCCTCAGAGAGTTTGGTCCATATTGACATGATAGCATAGCAAATCTGCAGTGTGCAGATGTGCAGCAGATTTGTCGGCTGCACATCCATGATGCGAATCTCCCGTTCCACCACATCCCAAAGGTGCTCTATTGGATTGAGATCTGGTGACTGTGGAGGCCATTTGAGTACAGTGAACTCATTATCATGTTCAAGAAACCAGTCTGAGATGATTCGTGCTTTATGACATGGCGCGTTATCCTGCTGGAAGTAGCCATCAGAAGATGGGTACACTGGTCATAAAGGGATGGACATGGTCAGCAACAATACTCAGGTAGGCTTTGGCGTTGACACGATGCTCAATTGGTACCAAGGGGCCCAAAGTGTGCCAAGAAAATATCCCCCACACCATTGCACCACCACCACCAGCCTGAACCGTTGATACAAGGCAGGATGGATCCATGCTTTCATGTTGTTTACGCCAAATTCTGACCCTACCATCCGAATGTCGCAGCAGAAATCAAGACTCATCAGACCAGGCAACCTTTTTCCAATCTTCTATTGTCCAATTTTGGTGAGCCTGTGCGAATTGTAGCCTCAGTTTCCTGTTCTTAGCTGACAGGAGTGGCACCCGGTGTGGTCTTCTGCTGCTGTAGCCCATCCGCCTCAAAGTTCGACGTGTCTGCTGTAGCCCATCCGCCTAAAAAGTTCGGACGTGTTGTGTGTTCAAGAGGTGCTCTTTCTGCATACCTCGGTGTGTAACGAGTGGTTATTTGAGTTACTGTTGCCTTTCTATCAGCTCAAACCAGTCCTCGGGCCATTCTCCTCTGACCTCTGGCATCAACAAGGCATTTGCGCCCACAGAACTGCCGCTCACTGGATATTTTCTCTTTTTCGGACCATTCTCTGTAAACCCTAGAGATGGTTGTGCGTGAAAATCCCAGTAGATCAGCAGTTTCTGAAATACTCAGACCAGCCCGTCTGGCACCAACAACCATGCCACGTTCAAAGTCACTTAAATCACCTTTCTTCCCCATTCTGATGCTCGGTTTTAACTGCAGCAGATCGTCTTGACCAAGTCTACATGCCTAAATGCATTGAGATGCTGCCATGTGATTGGCTGATTAGAAATTTGCGTTAAAGAGCAGTTGGACCGGTGTACCTAATAAAGTGGCCGGTGAGTGTACGTCCTTGGCGACTAGAGAGGCTTCTTTCCCATCCTAGGGAGGCGTACGGCCTATACAAGAAGCCATTCATTCATGTACCAATTCTAGAGATACGAGCGGCCCAGGTGTTCGAGAGACCCAGAAGCTCAATGCCACAGAAACAAGTGTAATTCCCGCACATAGCCACAAAGCAAGTTGCAATGCCAACACATAGCCGCAAGGGAGCAGCATAAAGACACATACGGGTATCCAGAAGGCGGGAGTTTAGCCCCATGCTAAGCCAATCAGAGCACATAACTGGGGGGGGGGCGAGGACGCTCCAGGTAACGCATCCTTCCGAATGCCCTACTAAGTGTATCTCCACGCGTGTCTATACACATTCCCTTCCTCGGCCCCTCCGGGATTCCCTGTGACCTTTGCTCCATCCCATAACCAACAGGTGTTCCCCAAGCCCCTGGCGTCGCAGCGGCCGGCCCCACTCACCAGCGTCCTGCATGGGGGCCTGGTCCCCGGCGTGCTGCACCCCGTTCAGCAGGCCCAGCAGCTCCGTGGTGATGTTGCCCACCACCTCCCCGAGCAGACCCACGTCGGCGATGCCCTTCCAGAAGCTCAGCGTCTCCTCTGTGGGGGGCAGCAGCAATGTGGAGGAAACGGTGAAGGAGCGGATGGATTCAGTGGGAATACGTTGATCAAACAGGGCCGGGGTTTGGACAATGTATTAGGGCTGTGCAATTAATGCTTTTTTAATGGTGATTTAGACTTTTGGGAGTTTTGGGAACTCCAAAGTAATTGATTCTAGTCGAAAAAACAACAAATCTTCGTATATTTATTTTATTCATTAAATGTTTATAGTAATTGCAGAAGAGCTGGATACATATTTGTACATTCTATTTCAATTTTAAGATTTTCTATACCAAACTTTTGTGTAGTTTTGAATGGGAAATGTTTTTTTTGGAGAGAAAGCCTGAATAAATGTATCGTTTCAAACTCAAAATAATTGTTTGTGTAATCGTGATTAAAGTGTTGACCATAATAATCGTGATTAGGATTTTCTCCAGAATCGAGCAGCCCTACATCATATTGCACAACATGAATGATTTAAGTTTGAACACATTCACTCAGGAGAAGGGATCCTCCGTTTAACCACTTGGTAATTAGGCTGCACATTATGGCCTTGTTTTAATACAGAATGAGATGGATTTTTGCTCCTGGCGTGCATGAATTTTAATTAGCTACTTGTCAAATACAAATCACAGTGCTCGTCTGAGTGAAGGCCCGGGATGGCTGGGGCTCTGGTTGTGACAGGCAGATAAGTTTATACTTTAAATTAAGATTCTGTATCTTTTCTAGATATCTTCATTTTTACTTTATATCCTATACAGAAATCAAAGTTTACTACTTTGCAATGAAGCTCTGTGGGTTCCTGGTTCTCTTAAGTATCCTGGTTCTCTGTGTGTTCCTGGTTCTCTGTGTTCCTGGTTGCCTGTGGGTTCCTGGTTCTCTGTGTGTTCCTGGTTCTCTGTGTGCTCTTGGTTCTCTGTGTTCGTGGTTTCCTGTGGGTTCCTGGTTCTCTCTGTGTTCCTGGTTCTCTGTGTGTTCCTGGTTTTCTGTGTGCTCTTGGTTCTCTGTGTTCCTGGTTCTCTGTGTTACTGGTTCTCTGTGTGTTCCTGGTCCTCTGTGGGTTCCTGGTTCTCTGTGTGCTCCTGGTTCTCTGTGTGCTCCTGGTTTTCTGTGTTCCTGGTTCCCTGTGTGTTCCTGGTTCCCTGTGTGTTCCTGGTTCCCTGTGTGTTCCTGGTTCTCTGTGTGTTCCTGGTTCTCTGTGTGTTCCTGGTTCCCTGTGTGTTCCTGGTTCCCTGTGTGTTCCTGGTTCTCTATGTGTTCCTGGTTCTCTGTGTGTTCCTGGTTCCCTGTGTGTTCCTGGTTCTCTGTGTGTTCCTGGTTCCCTGTGTGTTCCTGGTTCCCTGTGTGTTCCTGGTTCTCTATGTGTTCCTGGTTCTCTGTGGGTTCCTGGTCCTTACCTGAGAGTTCCCCGGTGTCCCTCTTGTCCGAGGAGTCCGATCCCACCGAGCTCCAGTCCATCTTCCCGGTCGGGGTCTCCGTCCCATCCTCCGCCACCGCCCCGTTCCCCAGGACCACCTGGGCTGCGGGCGGTGAGCACACCAGACACACAGTTACGTTACATTCACACTACTTCCGTCCGTCGACGGGTGGGGTCTTTTTGACATATCCATGTGTTTGCCCGGGTTGTATTACAAAGGCGATTTCATTGGACAGTGTATTTGTGTATATTTGCATAACACAATCTGATTGGCTGACGGATCCATCGCTGCCTGAAAAAAGGAGGCTTGCTGTTTTGTAAATACGAGATGTTCCGAATTTTTATATGAAGGTGGCATTTATTTTCCAAAGGACTTTATTACAGATAGATAGATCAAGGATTATGTTCGCAGCACATTTTACTTGAACATTAATTGAACAGTGATCAGCTCTTACGATAACTATCAGATTTTTTTTTTTTAAGTTTAATCAAATCATACATGCTAATCGGGCTTCATTACTTCAAAACGTTGAATCACGGTCGATGCAACCAATTACGTGTATCAATACACGTATATGCATGTTTAAGATATAAATGTTGTATATATGTTTAAGATAATCTTTAAATCCTCAAAAAAGGGTTTCCTAATCCTCCAGTCTCTCCATTCTCTATAGAAACTAAACAATTCTCAGTTAGTTTTAACTACAGTACGTAGTAGCTTGTGGTGTGCCTCCATTATATGTTTTAGATTTCTTTAAACAGCTTTTTGGGGCGTCAGGATGACGATCACTAGCAGCCCCGGTTTGAAAAAAATTGTGCCTCGGAAATCTCTTGATATCGATTCCCCAGGGAGGGTGGTTTGCCCCCACCCTCCCTGTGCCATTCACAGCAGAAGCCCTTTTTACTGAAGTACGCCCCGAGCCGCTAGACCGACGGGAGGGCACATCATCTAGAGTTAGGGTTTTACAAAATATATATCGTTACACATGCCTCAGGATTTGTTCATAGTTGAATAATGTCAACAGTTAAGACATCAATGATAGCTATTGACAGACAGATTTTAAGTTAGGCCGTTTTTGAACCAGACACAGTTATGTTACAGTCACACTACGTCCGTCCGTCGACGGATGAGGTCTTTTTGACGTATATCCATTTGTTTGCCGGGTGGTATTACAAAGGCGATTTCATTGGACAGTGTATTTGCGTATATTTGCATAACGCAATCTGATTGGCTGACGGATCCGTTGCTGCCTGAAAAGGTGAATATTTCATTTTTCATGACGACAGAACGGACGAACCCCAAAATGAATTTCGAGAGCACCCCATGCATAGTCAATGAGATCCGTCGATGGATGCATGCAGTGTGAATTTAAGGTTAGTGGAGGGAGAAGGGGTTGCGCTGGTTCACTGAAGGCCTGGCTGGTGTCCGCTGAACCCCGTCTCAATCTAACCATGTGGGGAGGCTTGCTGTTTTGCAAATATGAGATTTTCCGGATTTTTATATGAAGGTGGCATTTATTTTCCGAAGGACTCATCACATATATAGAGATCAAGGATTATGTTCTCAGCACATTTTGCCTGAACATAATTGATCAGTGATCAGCTCTATCAATATCTACCGCCTTTTTTTAAATTTATTTTCTTTATAAAGTTTAATCAAATAATACATGCCAATCAGGCTTCATAACTTCAAAACGTTGAATCATCGTCGATGCACTATATGTCGTTTAAGTGCATCTTTAAATCCTCAATTAAGGGTTTCCTAATCCTCCAGTCTCTCCATTCTCTATGGAAAACTAAACGATTCTCAGCTAGTTTTAACTACAGTACGTAGTTGCTTGTGGTGTGCCTCCATTATATGTTTTAGATTTCTTTAAACAGCTTTTTGGGGCGCCAGGATGACGATCACTAGCAGCCCCGGTTTGAAAAAAATTGTGCCTCGGAAATCTCTTGATATCGATTCCCCAGGGAGGGTGGTTTTCCCCCACCCTCCCTGTGCCATTCACAGCAGAAGCCCTTTTTACTGAAGTGCGCCCTGAGCCGCTAGTCCCACGGGAGGGCACATCATCTAGAGTTAGGGTTTTAAAAAATATATATCGTTACACATGCCTCAGGATTTGTTCATAGTTGAATAATGTCAACGTTTAAGACATTAATGATAGCTATTGACAACAGATAGATTTTAAATTAGGCCGTTTTTGAAACATACAAAAACGTCCTAATTTACTTGGGATATGTCCCATGATAAACAGATCCTTAACCTGTTGAATAACGAAGATCCATAGCTTTGCTGAGATTTGCATTTGATGTCCACCAACTCCCGGCTTGTGTGTTCTCCCTAACGCTAGGAACTTTTTAGCAATGACTGTAAATATAAATGGATAACGTACATTACATATCACAACTACACCATGTGATGCATGTCTTGGCTATACATTAAGTGTGAAGTGATTAAGTAACGAAAATCAAACGCCTCGGACACGATGATCATACACATGATCAGCCAAGCCCTTCTGGCGGTCAGTGTGTAGTGTGTGTGGTCAGAGAGGGGGCGGCGGCCTCACCTTGGGAGGAGGTGGGCGTGGTCAGTCCACTGCCGTCGGGGGGGAAGCGCGTGTTGTTGATGAGCAGGTCGAACTTGGTGCTGCGGCACGTGTTGGTGCACAGCGTGCCGTGCTGGTAGAAGTCCAGCTGGCCCGAGTCCATCATCTTCCTGGAGACATGAAGATGAACAAATGCTACGATATTGAAACAGGCAAGCCGACATCCCAAAGGTCCCTTATGTTGCACCAATTCTTAGGGCCAATCAAAGCCCTTGCTGTGATCGCCTTGACACAAGGTTCGGTGGACTCAAGGAGGGGTCCGTAAGGACACAATGGGTCCGTAAACCCCTTTGTGCTGCGTCGACGTGGAACCATAACTAAGCCTTTAGAGAACGTTGCATTTGTTAGTGATTGTTGTGATACATGATCTTCTAAACCGTGGACGGCTATAGCAGGGTATGAGGTAGAGCGCTGAGCCGGTAGGCATGGAGGCTGGCATTTGTACTCAGTAGTACTCCGTGCTGTGGTACATAAAAAAGAGCAGGCCCAAAAATATGTGTTTGACGGTCGACCATGACGCCTCTGTGAACATTGTCTATTGTTCCTCATTCATGACGTGATTTACAAACATGGAGGGGGAGCAGGAGGCTAATTAGGAAATTATAATCTATTTTTACGATGGAGGGGCCTCATGATGCTACTGGGACTTTGGTGGCGCACTGTGGGCATGTTTGTTAACGTCGGTTTTCCTCCCTACTCAAACGATTTCAAACAATAGAAGAAGATTGCACACAGCACTCATTCCCTGACCTTGTTTCCCGTTATAAGAAGGCCACAAATAAACCGTGTTGTTTGTCATACGCGTCAACTGTCAACCGATAAAGAAATACAAGCTAGGTGACTTTACCTTTTTTTTATGGACGGATTAAAAAAACTGACACAGACAGACAGACAGAAACTGAAGATGAATCACTGACATGCTCTGTAAAACAAAATATGCTGCATCGAGCAATAAAACACACACACACACACACACACACACACACACACACACACACACACACACACACACACACACACACACACACACACACACACACACACACACACACACACACACACACACACACACACACACACACACACACACACACCCGCCCTTAGGTCTACAAGCAGTGTGAAGATTACAAGCCTTGTCACAACACTTATGTTTCCACTCGACAATCGATGACAAAGCATGAACCATTAACTCCACCGAGTGGGCAAAAAAAAAGAGGAAAAACAACATTTACAACGTAAAGCCATGTGTATGTTTTACATATCAGACACCTTTTCATAGTTTAATGCCAGCCTTGCAGTGCGTGACCAATACTAGCGTCATGTGTTCAAGACTTCTGCCAACGCAGAGCCAGCAGTGGCATTGGAGAGCGACGAGGGGTGGGGGGGGGAACAAGAAGACTTTCAAAGTAGAAACAGCCCAGAGATGTTTTGCAGAGAACATCACCAGGCTGTGGCGGGCAATTTTTTTGTGAGGGAATCTGCATTTCAAATGAAATAAGTTTGCAAACTTACTTCAACTCGGCCTTGCCAGGAGCATCATCCAGAACCAAAACAAGAAAATGTAAAAGCTGTCCTGATAATGACGCGTCGGAGGGGCACAGAGGCAGCCAGTGCTACGATAAAGTGTGGCGGTGGAAAAGGGTGGTAGCTAGGATGTTTATATGCATTTGGCTGCACATAGAACTCCTTGTACACTTGCAACACAGCTCCCTGAGCACTCATCCCTACAGTAGGAAGCAGAGATCTCACGCCAACTTGGCATTCATGACCGACCATATCCCTGAGGAGATCGTGAACGCCACGGTAAACATTGACACGCTCTACTGTTAATGTTTACTACATCATTCACTGCTCACAACTAATAGCTCATAACGGATGTGAGTTTTGTTAGGGATGAGCTATGGTCATGTTGCAGTTGTGACATTACATCATTTTACGCAAGCGACAATGTTGTTCGATGACAGGCGAAGCAACACAAAACTCAATGCTTAAGGTTGTGTACATGAGATGCAGCACACAGGAGAAGCTTAACGTCTCTTATGGTGCGTCTCCTCACCTTAACATGACCCCCCCCATCCGGATGGCTCGCTTCCAGTCCTTCAGAGTGGCCTTCCCGGAGATATGCACAAACTGCTTGGGGCTGATCAGCTGGTCTTCATACTAAAGAGAGGTTATGATTTGATTAAAAAATGGTCTTCATACTAAAGAGAGGTTATGATTTGATTAAAAAATGGTCTTCATACTAAAGAGAGGTTATGATTTGATTAAAAAAATGGTCTTCATACTAAAGAGAGGTTATGATTTGATTAAAAAAATGGTCTTCATACTAAAGAGAGGTTATGATTTGATTAAAAAATGGTCTTCATACTAAAGAGAGGTTATGATTTGATTAAAAAAATGGTCTTCATACTAAAGAGAGGTTATGATTTGATTAAAAAATGGTCTTCATACTAAAGACGGTTTTGGTTGGTTAATTTCCAACTAATAACCCTGGAAGAGGGTGTGTGTGTATACATAAATCGAACAAAGTATAAGGAATGTGATCAGAACCGTCAAAGAATTCATTGCATGTTGTGAAAGGGACAAAATACCCTAGTCCTGTGTGGCTCTGTGTTAACCTGTAGCAGGCGTTATATGAGGGAATAGGAACCTCCGCGACCGGTTCAACTCTTACAGGAAACATCATCTGCTCCTCTAAAGACGTCCAGGTGACAGCACTGTCTTGAGGAACAAAGTACTCATGGGGTAATAAATCTAGAAGCTGTGTTGTGTTTTGCTTTGAGGGACCATACACACACCTTGACACATTTCACGTTGATACCCGGACACACAAACTTCTTGACCAGCAGAACGGCTTTGCTGTCCCCGCAGGTGATGGGATAGCCCAGCTCCATCTCCTCCCCGTCCACTGAGGTTTGTTCTTCCGTGAAGAAAACACCAACACACACACACAAGCAGGGCAGCCACAGGTAGTTTAAACACCAGAGGACTCGTGTTTATGCATCGGCGAAGACTCTGAGCCGTTAAGTTTCGCGTTCTCACCTGGAAGGGCTTCCACCGTCATAACGGCGGCGTCTGTTTCTCCCGACTCATCACTGGAAAATAAAGCGTGCTCATTGACACTACAATACGTACTCAATATAATATATAGATAGAAAACGTTTTCAATACTTGCTTAATGTTAGCATGAAATGTGTGCTTTCACATACAGGATATCTAGAATGATTTTAATTTTAAAATATGGTGGTGTTCAAAACAGTGCGTTCAATTGTTATCCTTAGGTTATTCTATTAGACAGATAATATAATATATATATATATATCATTATCAATACTTGCGTAATGTTAGCATGATATTCATTGTTTCCCATAGAAGATATCATTAATGATTTTACTTTACTGAAATAAGGTGGTTTTCAAAACTGTGTGTCCAAATTAAACCCTTATGCCATTCTATTGGCCAGACAACTGCAATAAAAAAAAAGTGCTATAATTTAAAACAATACTAAAATATTATATATAATAGGCTTTTAATAAATATCTGTAGCTCCCTACCCAGATGTGATGGGCTGCAGCTGTAGGATGACCTGGGTCTTGTTGGGGTCATCGGCGTCTCCCTCATCCTCTGTGGTCTTCACCACCACCACCTCTCCCATGGACATGGTGACCTCGCCGGTGGTCGCCATCTATCTCCCCGCACTGTACAGACTGTAGCAAATACTGATGTTGTTTTGTTTACTCAGGTAGCAGTTTGATGCGTCATACGACAACACATGGCTGAACTCAACAGACAGACAGCATAACAATCGGTTTTTTAATACATACCACTGGCATATGGCCAGATGTAATCATTCATAATATTAGTCATGCCTCTAATAAGTGAACGTTATTTACTTCAAATCGGGTTGTGGTTGTCCACATAGCGAGCCAGACCTTCTGCGATCCGACCAGTTTTTATAACATAATACAGCAATAACCGCATGTAACTATACCGTTTGATAATCCGTTAACCGGCTGTCCCATGTTATATATTCTGCCATGAACATGAGGAATGAAGACGGACAACAAGTAGGGGATGTATGCATGTTAAGCACCTAACGGGACCAGTCCGCACACAAATAAAAAGTAATCGTTCTAAGTTTATCGGAGCAAACCGCGCGTTCATTTAGGCACAAGTAATACACAGCCGCCTTCTGCAGCACACAGTCCCCAGACTTGACGGTAGCCATTACTATTAACACCAGGGCGTAGTGTGTTAAAAACGAAGGAGCGTTTTCCACATTACGCACTGGACTGCTTCAAGCGACGGCAAAGTTTGCATTTACAGCGTGACGATTACGTGCCACTTGTCTCTGGAACCGTGCGTCCTTTCGTAGTCTGCATTTTTATTCTCCGCTCCCCCTCAAAATGACGTCTCCCTGTGCGGCAGCACGTACGGCAAACAACGGCGCTACGACGGCACGGCCCCGCCATTCTGGGCTCGGCTAACTGGACGCCTAAACCACTCAAGTTTAGAGTCCAAAACGAGCCGTTTCGGACACAGAAACCGCGTCTATGTCCGAATCGATGCCAACAAGTGATGAATTTACGACCGATTAATTTATCCTTACCGTTTAAGAAGCGAAATACATCCCTACATTCTGAAGAACTGCAGAGCATGCGCACACGGAGGACATACACTTCCTGCTCGGCAGTGCTGCTCGCTTGTTTTCACATTCAAACGCTGCGAGGACGCTAACGCAACTGTGCATATTTTCCCAAAACGAGGGCGCTTTACTGTCGCATTAAAGACACATCGGTACTATCGTATTTAACCAGTGTTGAATACATTTTAAATAGTTAAATGGGAAATATGTGCCATAATAATTCGTTGCACACGAGCGCAACGTGTTGCTGTTGTTACTGGTCTATGCTACTCTCACCGACGTGTCTCAAGAGAACAGCCGTGCAAAACGATTCTCAGTTCATTTCTACTAAAGTGCGTAGATACTTGTGGTCCTGTGGATTCGCTAGATCAGAGAATTTGTATTTCTTTTAACAGCTTTATTGGGGCGCCAGGACAACGATCACTAGCAACCCCGGTTTGAAAAAATTGTGCTTCCGAAATCTCTTGATATCGATTCCGCAAGGAGGGTGGTTTGCCCCCACCCTCCCTGTGCCATTCACAGCAGAAGCCCTTTTTACTGAGGTACGCCCTGAGCCGCCAGACCGACGGGAGGGCACATCATCTAGAGTTAGGGTTTTTACAAAATATATACCGGTATATATATAGTTCTTCATGCCTCAGGAATTTGTTCATAGTTGAGAAAATGTCAACGTTTAAGATATCAATGATGGCAAATTGACAACAGATAGATTTTAAATCAACTAGATTCGTATTTGTCTGCTGCAAGGCCTTGTGGGTAAATAGAGAGACCAATCTGACGTCTGGGTATCCTCCCAATGGTCACACATTGGCAGTATATTTAACAATTATCCTTCGAGCCCGAATGGGCTTTGACTCAATAGCCCATGAGGGCGAGAGGAATAATTGTTTTAGTAAAATTCAACTCTAGTAGGGCAGTAAAAACATGAAAACATATCCAGAAAATTTGAGCTTATAAAATCGTCAGAAACTTAATCAAAACGCGATGCAGCCACCATTGTTTTTGTTTACAAAGCCGGCGTTTTCGCTACTAGTAGACTATAATTTATAGCCTTATTAGTAGCTCAGCCAATCAAAACGCAGCATTAGTGATAGCCCACTAGTTGAATTTTATTAATACTATTAGAGTCAATAGAATTTCGACTGGTTGTCTTAAACACAAACTAAATATAACTTTACATTAAACTGTAACATTATCTTTATAGACGTTTTCATAATGATATTTATGCGGATGAGGGTCATACTATTTCTTTATCAAAAGAGGGCGCCAGAACCCAAGAAAAAGGTTCGTTATTTTTTACAAGTCAATACATTACAAAAGACGGATAAACCTACAAAGTTTAAAATAAATGACTTTTATTCAATAAAACGGTGAAATGTGTCACTGGTAATGATAAAAAAGCATAGTCTTGCACCAAGAATGCTCTTAGATATTTTGATAATCCCTAACGTTTCAGATGTTGGACAATTCCACTGGCCGAAGGGGGAATGTCACGTGAAAATTGGGGTTCAGGGAGATTAAATGTGTTAGGGCTGTAGGGGTAATCATCAGCATCAATATTAAATCAGTTTTATTGTAGCCAGAACGTTTTGCAACAACCTAAAGCTTAAGACATCAGATTTTAAGAGTTCATAATCATAATCTTTGACCAGTGCCTTTAAAGCAAATAACGAATGAATTATTTTCCTCTGTTTTAACATAATCCTACAGTGGACTCGGGTTTTGGCTTAGATATCATGCTGTGGATGGAAGGCATGTCACAGAGAGAAGTCAAGCAACGGCACAGCCATATATTACCATGGAAAATAACAAACCAGGCAGTAACACACCATTCACACAGAATACTAAACAAAACACAGATTAACACAGTGAGTCTTTGACATTGTTTCAAATGTTTCACATAGTTCAAATGTTAGAAAAGTCAACGTATACACATAATTAGTCTGGGCATCTCAAGAAAGACATAAATACCTAATTAAATTCACACAGAGTCCTTACATCAAAGGTCAAAACATGAGTTGGAAAATTAAAGGTTGATACATGATTGTCTCCCAATAAACCAGTGTTGAGTGAACCTTATCACGTATCTACACCAACAGTTACATCACTCATTTGCTCTCTGACCTACTCACTTTATTAAGCAATTAGGATGCATTCTGTTAGCAGCATAGTTGCACTGACATGATGTAGGGGAAGAATAGGAGAGAGGTGAATCATTTCATCTATAAAGGGAAAATTATGCTGGAAAAAGATTTTTTGGGTTCATAAGCCATGTTCAACCAACAAATAATATCTTAATATAATAATAATAATGATAATAATAATAATAATAATAATAATAATAATAATAATAATAATAATAATAATAATAAGTCAAAGCATCACATAAAAGCTGTATTTTATATATATCCAATTGTGTACTGTAACCACGCGTGTTTCTATTGGCCTGCTGGTCAAAGACTAGATTAGAAGAGAAAAGCTGGCCTTTCAGCCATTGTATATATGGCAGCATATTAATAGCTGATTATTGTATAATATTGGATGGGCATACCTTACAACAAAGTACCATGTCTTGACACATGGCCTTATGTTTATCTCCCAACATTTTACATATGTTATTGTAATTGGAAGCAACGCATTATGACCTGATATACATGGCCCAGAAGCACATTTATTGATGCAATATGTTACAAGGTAAAGGTACACTGATGTCAGGTGGCTACGTCAGTAAAGCGTAAACTATTTGACTACACACGGTACAGCCTGGCTCGCCACCACAGCTTACCAACTCAACAGTGGAAGAATGTTACCCCAAACATTTGGTGGGAAGGTCGCTAAAGACTAAAGCCTCGTCTCTATTCTCTGTTTCCTGTATGACTCTATGCACAAGCACAGCATTAAAGCTGGGTAAAGTCAATAAAATATTCACCAATTCTTTGCCTTTATAGATGGAGATTTGCCAGGAGGTGGAGAATCTAGTAGATTTATATTGTACATCTTGTATCCCCTGATGATGAGACATCATAACGTAACAAATGCTTAGTGGCAACTAGATACGGCCTAACAACGATCTACATCGACATATACTTCCACTAGAAATAATATAAATATGTTTTACAAAACATGACCTGATCTATACACAAATATTGTTAAAGGTTTCGGTCCTTTTTGGCATGAGTGCACGCAACCGTTTTACACAAGCGAGACGATCACACCAAACTCATATCACGTTGACATTTAGTGTCTTAACGTGCACCGTGTCTGTACGTGCACACCATCAAATTTAACCTTTTAAACTGGCATATAATAATTTCCTTATTCTTACTCATTATTTGCGGTTGATAGAATATGTATACAAAGCCTTGGACGAATGGAACTCAACTATTCAGAAACCCACAATAGTGCCTTTATCGTAGTCCGTCAACCCCATTTGTGTCAAATGGGGTCAAGGCTACACGAGGTCTTACAATTCTGACCAGTGCAAAGCAAGAGCTGTCTGGTTCGCTCTCATACCAGATTGGTTAACAAGACACACACGTGAAGAGACGCTCTATTGGATGCCCATCAGGATGTAATGACTTGCCCCACCCACCTCCTCCTCATCAAAAAAATAATAAATACATTCACAGTTATCAAAAATAAAAGCAGTGCACATAAGATGGAGGGCCTCAGAGTAGGTAGTATCTGGCGGGACCATGGCAGAGACACCAAGATGTGTGTGTGTGCGTGCGTGCGCACGTGTGTGTGTGTGTGTGTGTGTGTGTGTGTGTGTGTGTGTGTGTGTGTGTGTGTGTGTGTGTGTGTGTGTGTGTGTGTGTGTGTGTGTGTGTGTGTGTGTGTGTGTGTGTGTTTGTGTGAGTTTGTATGAAGGTGACTTGCTTCCTCTGTTGGAGGAAAAGGGTGGATGAGTTTGAAACCAGGATATTTGGGATACAAACAGGGCGAGGCGGGGAGGTCGGTGGGGCCGGACGTGGTGGTGGTGGTGGTGGTGGTGGTGGTGGTGGGGGTGTTTGGTGGTCGAGGGGACGCGGCCTGGTCGTGGACGCGGTCAGCAATTGCAGCCCCTTTCGGCGGTGGCGGCGGCCAGCTCGACCCCGTCGTCGTCCTCGCTTGGGTAGAGCACCTTGGCGGTGAGGCCGCTCTTCACCCCGTCCCAGCCGTCACGCGTCACAATCTCGCCCATCTTCATCAGCTCGTAGATGTCCCGCGTCAGCAGCTCGAAGGCACGGTCCACGTTGTCGTTGCACTTGGCCGAGGTCTCCACGTAGCGGATGCCCAGGTCGCCCGCCAGCCGCTCGGCCTCATCGCGGCTCACCTTGCGGTCCGACGCCAGGTCGCTCTTGTGGCCGATCAGGATGAAGACCATGTGGTGGGGCAGGATGTGCTCGCTCACCTCCTTGTGCCACTCCCGCACGTGCTCGAAGGTCTTGCGGTTGGTGAGGTCGAACACCAGCAGGCCGCCCACGGAGTTGCGGTAGTAGGAGGTGGTGATGGACCTGTTTTGGGTGAGAAAAGGGGGGAAGCTGTGTGTGAATGATGGTCCAGCATGGGGGTTTTACATACAGGGTTGACTTTGAAGCACACTTGGCCGCACACTGGACGCAGCGATCCGACTATCGGCATGCTCAACACAAATCAGGATGGAGGTTTGATCATTTGAAGGGACCCAAAGTGGGTCACCTTGGGGGCCGGTCGTTCAGAGTGCTGAGGGGGCTCGGCACTTGTCTGAGGAGGCCGATGGGACATGACAGGCTTCCCTATTTTGCTGTGTTGTTGGTTGAGGGGGAAGAAGGAAGGAAGTCGATTCACACTCAAGTGATTGACCACTAAGATGAGGTTGAAAAATAGAATGCAGCTTAATAATTTGAAAAAATTAACCCGACTCAGAGTTTGTGTTCGACCAACTCTGAGCCAAACCTTAAATCTTGGTATACACTTAATATTTTAAATGGTTGACTCAAGGCAGTAAATTATTGTTTATTTGTATTCTTGTGGAATGCAGAAGAATGCAAATGTGCAATAGTTTGAATGAATTAAGTCAGGCTTTGTTATAATTTGCATAATGCAGGGTAGGACTTTTATGCCTCGTTGGATATTGTATCAGCTGCAGCAGTATGGCAGTGGCAGTAATATTGCAAGCAAAGTAAGTTTGTTTGATTTGAGTAATGGGGAGTCCCAGTCAGGCTTTATGTCTAGCAACGCCCCTGGGTCGGACCTGTTGCAGACTGCAGGGTATTACCAGCCTGGTAAGCATCTTAGAAGCTTGTGGTTGTAAGGAAAATGAGGATCTAAAAAGTGGATCTACACTTGAAGAGAGAAAACCTGTCACACTGAAAAACAATGTATTAGAAGTAGATGTAGAAATCAAGGCAAACGCTTTTCAAGGATGACCCGTACAGTCTGAAAGAGGACTGAATCTAGGGCAGTACAGACAGTACATAGAGGAACAATCTCGAAAGGGAAATAGCACATCTAAGGCTGCATTTCTAGGCGAGGACGGTTGTTTTATGAATGTAGACAGCTGGGCCTATTACACACAACCATCAGTGATGCTTTTGATTATGTATCGGAAAGCTCCCTGGTTACATCATACAGTTATTTTTCACCGTTATCTCGGTTATTGTAGTAACAGCTGCCTTGAGAAATCTATGGAGACCAAGGAAGCAAACATCAATGATATGAGGTTTGCATCATCCATGAGAAGATGCGACCCGATTAGTACGATTGTTTACATCCTGAAATAGGTCAGACTATTACGCAAATTATGTTGATCTCTTTATTGGCCACCTAACCTGTGTAGAAAGATGTAAATGTGTAATAAGGAATATAAGCTACAAAAACATATACCACGTTATATGGGTCATCTTTAAGCAGTCTGCAGCCAACCAAGGAGGCCTTTATTTGTCGGCGATGCTGGACGCGCCAGCGATGCGTGTAATTTATTGTTTAATGAATCAATTCATTGATACGTCCACAAAATAAATATTTAGGCTACTTCATCTTACCTGAATCGTTCCTGTCCAGCCGTATCCCAAAGCTGAAGTTTAATTTTAATCCCTGGTTCAATATCAAGCGAGCGAGCGTAAAAATCGACACCGACTGTGGGATCCGCTACATCGCTGTATATCCCGTCCGTGAAGCGCTTCAGCAACGATGACTTCCCTACCGTGGAGTCGCCCAGTAAAATGATCCTAAACTGATATTGCCACAAAATATCCATTGCATGACTAGAACAACGTACCCCAGCGAGACTGAAACAAAGCCCGGCACGCACTGTGTTTACATGAAGCCACTGAATGCTACCACTTTCCCTCTGGTAAGGACGGTGAACTGTAGCCCCAGCTTTGGGTACCGGAGCGGGCTGATGCTGCAATCATGTGACAGATTTACGGACTACAAGTAAAACTATTAATCTGCAACAATAATGAGTCGTCGGGCGGAGAAAGAAAGCCCCATTGGTATTTTAAGACGAAGGCGTATGGGGGGGTGGGAATTAAATAGCAACTGAAATCAAAAGCTTTCATGTCTTAACGTTACTGATCAACAAGCGCTGCAACCCTGGGCTCTCCATGGTTCTGAAATAGGTCACTGCAGGAGTGGTCGAGGTTCGTTAAATAACACTGAATGTATTTCATTTGAATAACTTGAAAAATAGTATGTATATATATATATATATATATATAGATATATATATAATATGCAACATCTATATGTATTGTGTTTAACTAAAATTGGCATCACCCCAAACTAACCTACAAAAGCGCTACAATGACTGCCTGTACTTCATATCCCATCATGCACTTCAACATGTGAAAAATATATGGACCAATCACAGGAATGAAGAAATGCGAAGCAGTATATAAACGCCTCCGGACCGCAGACCAGTCTCTTCTCTTCTGGTTCTCCTACTGGGTCGTCAAGTCAATTACGGTAAGCGCGTTTGCATTTATTCTGTACTAATGTTGTTAAAGTTCTATTCATTTTCTTACTAGTTTGGTAGTTAATTCTACCAAGGTGGTCATGTAGGCCTACAGCAATTAGTTTGGGGAATCTGCGTGGCTATGTGAACCGTGTTGTTCGACATTATAACATAACACCTTTTGGCCTGTAATATGACTACTCTCTTTTGTTTGTCAACTTGATCCTACACTGTTGTCTCTTCTTATAACCTATACTAATTGTACATTTTAAGTAAAACGTGGCATGCCAGAAAAGGGCTTGCCCTTAAGACACGTGGTGAGGCCCAGTAGCTACAGCACATAAGTTAAATATTTATGGTAACATTAATGAAATGATAACTTTGTTTATGTCTGAATACTGTTCAATCAGGATCCTTTTTTTAGTTTATAAGACTCAATCCTATGCGTTCCAAATGTAAGGCTTGTTAAGTGGGCTTCTAGCATTAGCACATGCTAATCACGTTTATTTACTAAGCGGACTTTAATACAAAGGAACTTGCTTTCAGTCGTCTTTCTGTTGTGTAGTAGTTCTGATGACCGGTTAATGCTCCTCCTTACGACGGATCGTCTCGGTACTAGTTAAGAGAATAGTTAAGGAGACTAGTTGGTTCAACCGGCACCTATCGAAGCCGCTCGTGCTTATTGTAGCACAGGGCGGTCAACAGGCGGCCCAAAGCATCACTTTCACCGACGGTCGCTGTTCAGTTACCAAATAACTGTAATAGCAACATTAAGGGAAAGGATATTCACCATTTAGATTTCATTAACCATAAGCCCTTACTGAACTGTCTTTATAAAAGAATGTTTTGAGCCACTGATTATGTTTTGACTAACCTCACAATATTGCTTTTCTTTCGTTCAGATGTCTGATGCAAAGATGAATGGGACTCGCAGAGAAGACCATAGACCGCAGGTAATGTCTTGACGCATGGTGTTCATTGAGCTGGCTGTGATGACTAACTTGCCCTCACTGAAAGATTCGTCTTGATTATGAGTTATTTTATTTCTGAGCCACTTGTAGAGTATTTAGTTGTAGTCTTATCAAGCTTTAACGTTGCGTTTCAATTTCTAACTTGAAATTCTGCCCTCTTCAGGTGGCCTGCCTGCAACGATGGGGCCCTGCTGGGTTGTCCTGACTCAAAATTATATATTGCAGGTGAGCTTAAGTTTGTAGCGTTAAAATCTAGTTGTAGTTGTTATACAGGCTCCTACTGAACTACCTTGTGTTTATGTAGCGCTTGGTGGTCAAGAGGATGCCAATATAAACTCTTTCACTGATTGCTGTTCAGTTTATAAATGGCTGTCTCAGCATCAAGGGAAGAACATTTCAACAATATAAATAATATTAATGTTATTGCCCTAAATTGTAAATTTAATGCATTTAATTTCCTATAGCTCTTGGACAAGAAGACAAAATGGATAAGCTGACTAAATGACCAGCAGGTGAGATGCCCTGGCACATGTGCTTATCAACAAGCCTGGCTGTGATTACAAACTTGCCCTCACTGAGAGGTTAAAAAAACCTCGATTATGAGTTATTATTAACTGAGCCACATCCATCAAGAGAAACGTCCTTTATGGTTTTTAACACTGTAAACTAACTGAATGCATTTATCTCACAGGGGCCAGGTGAACTCTGAAGGCTGATGGCTGTTCCTTGGAGACATGCTTCGATAAGAGAAGAGGTAATTCTATTCTTCCACAGGCGAGTCCAAAGGGAAGCACCATAGCATGCTAATCCCCGGACCGGATCTTGATATGTAGTCCAGGGTACTCCAAATTGCCTGCGATACCAATGGGTGGTTATTGACGGCTTGTGGTCATTATGGGCTATTGGCACAAATGCCCTACAATTGCATGCATGCTGGAAATAAAGCGGACCCCATTTCAGTATGTGTGATGTTAATGTAATGTCTTTATAGGCATGATGCAGATCAAGCTGGCGGCTGGATCAGGATGCTGATGCAGGATATGCTTAGACTTTAAGGTAGGCTGATGCCACACATAACACTTTAAGGCTAACCTTGGGGAAAATGCCATATTGCAATCTTGTCAAAGGACCTGTGGTCCTTTAAAGTTGCATAGTTTGGTGTAATCTCCAAGATTGTCCATTTGAAGCCTTGTACGAGTAAGCAGATCAATGATGAGTCAGTTTACTAGAGACTGTTGGATGAAACTAGCGGATATGGGACTGAGATCGGAATTATATATTTTTTTATATGGCTGAGAAATTCTAAACACACACTAATGCAACCTTTCTATTTTTTAGGTCTGAAAGCTTACCTGCTTGGAAGGACTTGGACCAAGTAGAGGTGTAAAGTTGAAGATTCCTGTTCAAACAGGACGCCATTTTGCTTCAAATAAAAATGAACATTAAAAAAATCATGTAGAGTATTCATCTTTGCTTCACTTTCCAGAAACTGAACAAACTGACATATTACTTCAAGGAAATGCCCTATATTAAGGCTATTAAGGCTTTTTTTTTTTTTTTTTTTTTTTTTTTTTTTATTTAAAGGTATTAAACTTCAGCCAAGGCAATTAGTGGGTGGGACACAACTGCTGTGGGCATCCTTTGAAGACTTCCTTTAGTGGGCTGAGTCCAACTAGACCTAATTTATAAAATGCTAAAGCTGTGCTTTAAATCTAGGATGGTCAGTTTAGTTGACATCCATTACATCCACCCCTGTACTAGCAGGTAGTGAGGACATAGCTGGCCACTCACATGGGTTTCAGGTGTATAGGCTGCAACATAAGTCCATAACTGAATACCAGGTGAATTCAGAGTCCAAATGCAAGAAGCGGTGTATCCAGGATATATTATGGTGACCCATGATCAATTGTTAAACTGTCATTCCTCTTAAGAGGGTGTTAAAGATGGGATATGCCTGGTAAATCCTTAAAAGTATGAGTTAATCAACTTCTGCACATTACTTAAGATCAGCTAAGTATTTGCTTTGAAGGGATAAAAATGGGTCTGAAGTGCTTATATACTTAACCAAAACCATTTCCCATCAGATACTGGAGATTAAACGCTTCAGATTAATAAAAACTATTTTAATGTGGAAATGAAAAAATGAAATTTGACCACGAATATTTACATAAATGTCATTCCATTAGCACAAGCTTGGTTCAGATGTTGCCGGTTACCCAAGCCATCTAGAGCACAATGTTCATGGAACAAACGCACAATTTCATCCACTTTGGTCGCGGTCCGGGAGCGTGGGAGTGGTGTCCTATTCCAGATCATGGGCTTCTTCCTCATGTTTTTCAAGACTAGAAATAAGCAGGCATGGTAGCATTTAGATATTTTAGGTACAATAAACGTTCAACTTACAAAAAGTTATTTAACAAGGCAAAGGAGATTATCATTTACCTGGTGGAGATGTTAGTCTTGTGAAAGAGATGGCATTTTTAATTCTGATATCTCTGAGTCTGAGCTGTTACCACTTCTATCACTGTACGTGTCCCTGTAACAAAGACCCAGGGTTATGCTGTAAACATTACAGTATACCCAGACGTACCACTAATTGATTGTTTAAGAATAGCATGTGCTACACAAAAATCTGCATAGCACGAAAATATAATGCATATTGAGAGTTCAGTCACAAAAAAATCAAAAACGTACCATCCAAAAATGGTTACGTTGCAAATTAATTGCCAGGATAAGGCGTTGACGTTACCTTGGAGAGAGACGGCAGCCTTTCTGGAGGAAGCCCTGCAGCTTGCCAGCGGAGGCCAACAGCAGACCAAAGTAGGGGGGGGAAGGCTTGATGGGGCGGGAGGTGAACTCAGGGTGGTACTGAACGCCAACAAAGTACGGATGATCTAGAATCGAGAGAGCCGTTTAGTCGACCATCCATCATGCATCGGGTTCAGGCATTTGATCCCAGAAGTGGCGCTTTGCAAGCGTACCGTCCAGTTCTATGACCTCCATTCGTTCTCCTTCCACATCTTGACCTACGAAGTGGAGCCCTTTCTCCTCAAAGTGTCCAATCAGATCGGGGTTGACCTGGTGGGGAGAGGCGGGTGACTCCGGTGTGCCGACAAACTAACCGTCGGCCGTGCTTACCTTCATTTTACAATGGCAAATAATCAAACCTCAAAACGGTGTCTGTGCCTCTCATCGACGTATTCCACGTCTCCATAAAGTTTTCCTGAAAGACAGCAAGCATTGTAAGCACAGCAGGGCAGCTGGGTGAGGAAGTGCTCCATGGAGATAACGGGTGAAGGGGTTTCTTCTTACGTAATACGCTGTTGGTCGTCTTGAAAATGGTGCGTCTTTTCCCTAGCCTCATGGTCCCACCCATTTGCCCTGGATTGTGTTCTGGCATGTCAATCACCTTAATATAACAAATGTATACACATTAAAAGCTAAAATAACAAAACAGGTTTTTAGCATTTTAGCATCTACAGCCATGTAGAGTCTTACCACTGGATGTTTCGATTCTGGGTCAAATTCCGTGGAGTTGGCATCTAGGATGTTGCAGAAGTAAAAATCACTGTAGTATGAATATGATTAACGTAGCCCAAAAGAAAGGGCACCCCTTCATTCATCAGCACACAGCTGACCTCATGTAGTTATAGTAATGCAATGGCTGTCCGGGATCCAGCTACATACTTATTGTCCTCCTTGATTGATAAAACCAGGCAGTGTGCCAAACATTACATTAACGTCACTCAATTTACTACCAGTAGGAAAACAATATCGATCAATACAACAAAACGGTCCCATTCTTTTTGCCTTCATTGGTTGAGTGGTTCTCAACATAAACCTGGTGCAACAAAGCATCCCATAATAATTGATGGTGGTGTGGAAGAGGTGGTGTTACCTTCCCAGCCAAGAATATTCCTGGCAAATTCACAAACGGCCAACTGCATTCCAAGGCACACCCCTATAGGACACAGGGATGGGTAGGCTTGCTATCACTGCATTAAACTTCACATTAAAAGGACAATTCCGGTATTTAGCACATTGAGCCCCTTTTCTGGGTTGTCTAGGATGGAATAGATTGGTTGACACAGAAATTTGAACGAACACCACTAACCACTCGGTAAGTTGCACATTTCTGAAAAATATCGTTGAGGGTTGTTTTAAGGACAGGTTTGTGAATGCCCGTAGCCAGCCATTCTGAAGCAGGCAGAGGCAATTCGAAAAAAGGGCCAAATACCCTGGACAGGGTCAACAGTCAAAAGTTCAGTGTCAACCACTCCATTTCATCCTAGACAACCCAGAAATGGGGCTCAATGTGCTATTGTCCTTCAAATAAAAAACAAAACAAACAGTGCTTCGTGTTAGTGTGAAGTCTTGCGTACCGAGGAAGGGTTTTTTCTGCTTTCGAGCCCAGTTGATGGCGCACATCTTGCCCTCTGTTCCCCGGACTCCGAACCCCCCGGGCACCAGGATGCCACTGTGCATGAGGAGCATACGTTATTCCACCGCATGGCACTAGACGAGCTGTACTCGGGTCAAACATCGAGGGGGGGGGGGAACTTACTCGGCGCTGCAGAGTTTCTGCCAGGCTTCGTGGTACCTCACCGGGTCTTCCTGGAGCATGCCTGGCTCCAGATCAGCCGAGTCCACGTACTGGGGGCCGTGGGGAGACATGGGACACAGTAAGGACTCGCCTTTAAATATAGAAATAACTCAAAGCACAAGAATGTGAGATGAGACAAAAATTCTGGATATGTTCAGAAATGTAAGTAAAAAATGCATCTATTGCAAGTAAAAAGAAATAATCTATTTTTTTAACCAAATTATAAACGAATGACTTGAGTGACTTTCATCAGATGTGGATATTCAAACTTCACTTAACATAGTGCTTGAGTAAGTAGCTTCCTTGATGGTAAAAAGAGATTTCCTACGGTAGATTAAATTACCGCCCATAATTAATTATTCCAGGTTTTAGGGTTGTAAATTGCCGATAGATAAGAAGGATGCGTACATTTTCTTGGGCTTGATAAGAAGGTGGAAATCAAGAAAGGTAGTTTCAGTGGCAGGTCGTTTTGGATATATAATGCAAGCACATCTGAAATTACAATCTTATCTCCAAAAAAAAATCGATTACAGTGATTGTATTACCAACAAAAGAGAACAAGGGGATGACTTTGCACTATTGTACCTTGACGTCAAGCTTGTGGCTAATGGCTAGCGCTGAGTGCTCCAGAGCTTTGATCACAGAGGCGTAGGAGTCCGAGAACTTGGTGTACTTCCCGACCAGCGCGATGGAGCAGTGCTCTAGGAGTCTGTCAGACCTGGAGAAACGCAACACGCCTACGTGAACACACGACCTAGGACAGGAGCTTCACAAGTGCAGTCGCATCATAAATGCCCTTTACTGGATGAGAATGGGATGCTAGCCAGAAGTAGGCTAGATGAAAAACTTTTACCAATGTTGCCGAGCGCCATATAAAAAGGAGACCCTTTTTTATCATTATAACATTTTGAAGTGGAATGTAAAACAACGTGGGCTAATCCATCAATAGCAAAAGTTGGCAAAATATAAATAATTGTGTTGTGTGAGTTAACAACACCGGTGCTCAGTGAAGTGTAATTAATTATTCAAATGAAGCACATGCTGCAGGGAGGATAGAGTACCAGCGCACCACTTCCTCCATTTGTACTTGATCATTCTTAATGAAGGGCAACCAATCGACCAATTGAGGCCCTCACTGATGACCTTAAGGCCGAAAACCCAAACACAGCGGCCTCCAACCCAACCAGTGTACTTTTACTTTCCCCCAGACTTTTGCACCGCCATTAAAATAACAAACCCAAAACAATACATACATTCCATCTTGTCCATTTCATCCACACTCTCGGTTTCTGTGAAATGATGGCATACCTCCACACACCCATGTTGCTTGGTGAGGGCATCCAGTAGGAAAGACTCCTCAATCCAAAAAACACCACTTTTCCGCCCCGCTTCTCACCACCCACCTGTTGGACATCTCTTTCCACTTGGCCAGCATTTTCCGAGGCCGCCCCTCTATGTGCATGTCCAGCCGGCGGCTGAAGTAGCCCACCACGCCCTGGTCCTCAAGCAGCAGGGGCACTTTGTAGATGGACGAGACGTCGTGCACGCAGATCACCTGCAAGAGGAACACAGGCACTGGTCTCAACGTCTGAAGCCTTGCTTCTACCACAGGGTTCATAGGGCATAGTGTGCGCGGGGACGCGTGTGTGTGTACCTGTTCAGGCTCCACGTGGCAAAACATGGATATCTTCTCTTTGACTGCGTTATCAAGAGCGTTCGCACAGCGGCACATGATCTAGGAAAATAATTGGAATCAAACTTATCATGCATTATATTTTGGTTGTTTCATTTTTACTGATTTTCCTGTAGTTTCTGCTATAACACCCATATTTTCCATCTGGGATTGTGGAACTACCATCTTGACTTGTGTGTTGTTATTGCATCAGTAATATTACATAAGTACATTATTCCAAACATGACATGAACAATCCGACAAGCAAAATCTAAAAAGGTCAATGTACCAGGTCAGGAGACAGGCCCAGACCTCTCAGCTCCCGGACGCTGTTCTGTGTTGGTTTAGTCTTCTGCTCCCCGGTCGTACTGGGCTGAGAAAAGTACAGCCAATCACAGGTCAGCCACACATATGCAAACTCAAAACCACAATAGTTTGATAGCTATTACACATGGGGCCAACACTGATTTATATGCATTTCATGTAGACACAAATACATATACGGCTATGCCTGTGTTGGTTTATACAAACATGACAATAATATACCTTACCTGTGGTATGAGGCTGACGTGGATGTTGCAGAAGTTCTCCCTCTTCACCTTGAACTGGAACTGTCTGAAGGCCTCGACAAAGGGCATGCTCTCGATGTCTCCAACGGTCCCTCCCAGCTGCGAGCCGTCACAAACACCAGGAATCAAAGGGTTACTTCCTCCCAAGTAATGACCACGATCACTTTAAGGGTGAGCCCATTGTCATAAAACAGCCACCAGCTCCCAGCCTTTCTTGAAAAGATACCTCTGCATGTGCTTCTGTGCTTTTCGTTGTGCTTCTCTGTATTTATGATTGAGGTCCGCTTGGTCTCTTACCTCAATCACACAGACTTGAGGCTCCACCTCGTCGTCGTCTACAGGCACCCTGGCCTGTTTCATCACCCATTCCTGGATGGCATCTGTGATGTGTGGCACCACTGTGTGAAGAGGGCCACACAAACAGTTAGGAAGGGAAGACCTTCATGTCCACACCATGACAGAGCCCTACTTCCCCGCTGCCTCTTCATGAGGGTACCATAAAGCATTCTATTTTATTTTTTGGTGCAAATGTACTGCTACATTTCCCATCCTCCACGCCCACGTCACGACAACAGCAGTGGGGTTGGCGTACCCTGCACAGTCTTGCCCAGGTAGTCGCCCTTGCGCTCCTTGTTGATGACCGACTGGTAGATCTTGCCGGTGGTCAGGTTGTTGTCCTTGGTCAGCCGGATGTCCAGGAAGCGCTCGTAGTTTCCCAGGTCCAGGTCCACCTCGCCCCCGTCGTCCAGCACAAACACTTCACCTGCGGGAACAAGGAGCGGCATGCGGCTCAGAGCGATTTGGCCGGTAAACGGAAGGTTGCTAGTTTGATCCCCGGCTTCTCCTAGCTCAGGGTCCCTGAGCTAGACATCTAACCCGAACTGCTCCCGACGAGCTGTCTTTCGCCCTGCATGGTTGACACTTCCGATCGGTGTATGAATGTGTGCATGAATGGGTGAATGTTAGGCAATATTGAGTGGCCACTGGTTAGTGAAGCACTGTATAAATGAAGTCCAATTACCATTCAACAGGACTGTCCCACGCGGCAACCGAGCGTACAACCATTCACGAAACAAACGTTGATTACATGCCTGTACTGAAAGGCCAGATGCTCTTTCATTGGTGCTCACCGTGTTCATATGGGGAGAAAGTGCCGGCGTCTATGTTGATGTACGGGTCGATCTTGATGGCGGTCACATGCAGGCCGCAGGACTTGAGGATCGTGCCCACACTGCTGGCGATGATTCCTTTACCGATGCCAGAGATGACCCCACCAGTCACCAGGATGTACTTCATCGTAGCCCTCTAGAGTCTAGCATGGGGAGAAGAAAGGCAAATATTTCAATCCACAAGTAATAGTACAGTATATTATGGATACCTCTTGGGCTATAGTGCACCATGCTATGAATATATATTTTTGAAATGATGCTAAATTCAATAACACAGTGACGTCACTGTCTTTATCCGACCGAAGTCGTTTATCACATTGGTTTTTGTTTGACCACAACAATTCACATGGAAATTATACGATTTTGATTATTTTAGTCATTTAGGTCGATATAGAATAACGAGTTGCAAATCGAGGGCGGGTAATTAAAAATGTCGAATAATACAGATGTTGTCTTAACACACATGGCAGGCGAACAAACGTGAAGCAGTGAGTGCAATCAAGAAACTTAACAATCGACCCCAAAATATCAAGGAAATCATACAAAAATGATACATCGATTGAAGATACTAATACTGCGATACTTTTGGCGGAGATTGGTATCCTATTGTTGACAACGCGTTGACAAAGCACATTGCGTCCTCAGTACCCCTGGCTAACAAGCATAACACAACCTTTTACATCAATATACTATTCAAACTCACCAAATAACTGCTTCCAGAGTCACTACTTTAATTGACGTAATTCAACGAACAGCAAAGAGTTCACACGTGTTGTATTTAGATATATTTGATCAACTGTAGACCAATTGCTACGATGCATCCACATCCACATTGACTACACACGTGGGCCCAAACCAAAGATATAAATGGGAGAGAGAGGGTGCTGTGTAGAGGCGCGCAGCCCTGCCCACTCTCCATTCACAGGAACTGGAGCAAAATGGCGTGAGGGGACAGCCCTCACGTACAGACTGCGTGGTGTATACTGTGCGTCGTGTGTCGTGGCATGCACGCGTTTCACCAGCGTAGCGCCGGGCAGTGATGGAGAAGACAGCGACGTCTCCCGCTGTGTTTTGAGCTGCAAGTACCCCACGTAATGGAAACCGCCATCTTGACACCATCTCTCGATTTTATTTATCTCTAAGGACGATTCCTTTCATGGCCATGGGTTGCCATGCTTTTCTATGTCGGCAGATGGCGCTCGTGTTACAAGGAAACTTTTACTGCGACTATATTCGTTTTTCACTCCACGGCCTGTGTTGGGAAGTTACAGGTTGCTGTGTTATCCTCTTTACACAAATAGCTTTGGCAGGTTTAGAATAAGTCAAAGATGCTCGGTCATAACTCTGGGTCTATGATTGGCTTTATCTGATGTGTTTAGGAACATCGCGTTCTGGTACTGACAGGGCAGTACAATTTTAAACTGCAGGATGCAATGTACACCGGGTTTGTTATTGCATCCAGTCTCCTTGTCTGGGGTCCACCACCAGAGTCACTGTGTGGGTGAGAAAGAGTGAAGCAAATTAAAGTAAACAAATATGTTGGCGGGTGACAAGAGAGCTGACTCAGAGACTCATAGCTTTTGTCAGGGCTCGGCTCCCTATATAAACGTGGATGTTTCGCTCCACAGCCTCGCTGTGCTGAAGTACCCAAATCCCACATGTTAGCGTCGCCATTTAGCCTCCCCTCTGGAACACGGAGCGTAATGAGAGCGTTTTAATTCACTTCTGTCCAACGCTGAGATTGAATTAAACTCCCACAGAAGGGCTCCTGCTGCCCCGCTCGCCTCAAGCCATTTCCTCCATATTATGGAGGAGCAAGCGGCGGGCGGACTAGCCCATCTACAAGTCACAGCATTATGTTTGTTTATCGTGTTGTGGGGATAGAGTTGCTCAACCAATATTATTATTTTCTAGAAGGAGGCTGTTGTTCTCACCGGTAGGCCTGGTGGTGTAACTTTCCCTTCCTGTCTATGCTAATGGCATTGTTGATGTAATGTTAATGGCAATGCTGCATACTGATTCTCATTAAACACTAATGTAGCCTGGTGTCGTTCCAAGAAATATGTGCTGCAATTGCATAGGCCACACATGCCTTTCCAGGAATTCTGTCGTCTTTGTAAACACAAAAATCGAAAATCCTCCTGCTGTAATTCATCAAGAATGTCACATGTGTGTGCGTTTCTAAGTCAGATACATACACACACATAATCCTGTATTTGTAATGCACTGACTGACAGGACCCCTCGTTCTCCTGCACCCCAATTTAATTTTTTTAATATATATATATATATATATATATATATATATATATATATATATATATATATATATATATATATATATACAATACAAAGCATCCATCCAAACCCACTTTTTTGAAAATACAGATATATCAAATGATGTAATGGAGTAAAAACGGAGGCATGTCTGAGTGGAATGGTAACCCTGGAGTGA
>OLKM01000741.1:181613-186613 GCA_900291075.1 Melanogrammus aeglefinus
GAGAGCGACGGAGGGAGAGAGAGAGAAGGAGAGAGAGAATGAGAGAGAGCAAAGAGAGGAGAAGAGAGAAGATGGAGGAGAGGAGAGAGAAGGAGGATGAGAGAGAGCAAGAGACGGAGAGAGAGGAAGGAGCAGGAGGCACAGGAGAGACGAGAGAAGAGAGAGAGAGAGAGAGAGAGAGAGAGAGAGAGAAGAGAGAGAGAGAGAAGGAGGACCGAGAGAGAGAGAGACTGCTGTGGAAGATCGAGGCGAGAAGAGAAGGAAGATGCGGGAGTGAGACGATCGGAGAGAGAGAGAGCACATCAGAGGTGAGGAGTGAGAGGGCGAGAGGGACAACAAAAAGTGCTCCTCTATGAAAGGTCAATGAGGCTGTTTAAGTGCCATTGGAATTTAGTCACAAGCCCTCAAACGTTTGCGGCCTGCTATCTGCTACTTCCCGATGCTTGTCTGGTCGTGGAACAGGGAAGTGCCCCTCACACACCTTCCTTACACCCTGGAAGAAGAAGCACTCGTAGGCTCATTCATACCCACAGAAGATTAGCAATAGGCCCGTGGGAAAATGACTACGTTATCAATGCAAACGTGTGCGTGCCTGCATAACACACAACAGCAACATGCATCATAACAAGATAGGAGCATAGGGGAAGACCCACACACACACAGACACACACACACACACACACACACGCAGACACTCACACGTACAGCAGTGAATGAGTGTGTCTATCTCTATGCAGGAACGTTGATCTGAAATGACTCAAATCACACGCACACAAACTCATGCACACACACCCTCCTGCAAAAAACGGATACACACACACGCATACACAGTCTTGTGAAAACACACATCACACACACACACATTACAAACACACACACACACACACACACACACACACACACACACACACACACACACACACACACACACACACACACACACACACACACACACGTTGCCTGGTGGAGATAGGGGACAGGCCGTACAGTGGCCCAGGGTCCAGATGGGGCCTCTCCTGCAACCAATGAGGAAGTTACATAAGTAGAGGGAGCCCAGGAGCTAAGCAGCGGCCTGCATAGCCCGCTCTCAGGCCTGTCTGTCTCCCTAAAGCCCCCAGCACAAGGAGGGCAATCATTTGCTTTTGCATTTGTAGTGCAGGCTCCCTAAAAAACGAATTGAATCATCTAGTATTTTTAATGCATCAGGGCTGTTTTGTCTCTGCTCACTCCGTATTGGAGTCCACCAGACTATTGTATACGTGTAAATGTTAAAGCATTACATTCACGTCTGCCTCCCCCCCCCGACACGGCCGGGGGCTTAACGGCCTCACTGCCTGTCTCTCTGCCTTGCAGCCTGTAGCAGTCTTCCGCGCTTTCGCTGTCTGCCTAACTCGCTGTCTGCCAGACTCCCTCCCTCCCTCCACGTCTGTCCGACATAAGTCCCTATTTGCCAAACTCTCGTCCTGTCTGAAGGCCTGTCTGTCTCTCCGCCTGACGGCCTGGCTGTCTTTCGTCTGTGTGTGTGTCTGCCTGTTTCTCTGCCGACCCGTCTGTCTACTTTCCAGTATGTCTTCTGTACCGTAGCTCTGGAAAAGAGTTGTGCGGGCGAGAGAGAGAGAGAGAGAGAGAGAGGAGAGAGAGAGAGAGGAGAGAGAGAGGAGAGGAAAGAGAGAGAGAGAGAGAGGAGAGAGAGAGAGGAGAGGGAGAAAGAGAGAGAGAGAACGAGAGAGAGAACGACAGAACGAGAGAGAGAGAGAGAGAACGAGAGAGAGAGAGAGAGAGAGAGAGAGAGAGAGAGAGAGAGAGAGAGAGAGAGAGAGAGAGAGAGAGAGAGAGAGAGAGAGAGAGAGAGAGAGAGAGAGAGAGAGAGAGAGAGAGAGAGAGAGAGAGAGAGAGAGAGAGAGAGAGAGAGAACGAGAGAGAGAGAGAACGAGAGAGAGAGAGAGAGAAGAGAGAAGAGAGAGAGAGAGAGAGAGAGAGAGAGAGAGAGAGAGAGAGAGAGAGAGAGAGAGAGAGAGAGAGAGAGAGAGAGAGAGGGAAGGAGTGAGTGAGAAGGATATAGGGAAAGGAGCAAGAGACAGACAGAGCCAGAGAGAGAGAGAGAGAGAGAGAGAGCGAGCAAGAGAAGTAGAGGAGGTGGGGGGAGGAGGAAGAGGGAGTGTATGTGGTGCTTCAGCCTGGAGAGACAGACGTGTAAAGCTTTAAATAGCTCTAATCCTACCCCCATCCCTGCACATGCATTTGGCCACTTTCCTACCACTGGTTCTCTGACAGTGCACACTGAGCTATCAGGGATCCACAGCTATCCATCCTTCAACTGTGTGTGTGTTTGTGTGTGTGCGTGTGTGTGTGTGTGCGTGTGTGTGTGTGTGTGCGTGCATGCACACAAGTGTGTATCTCTGTATTAAGGCCAAGTGCGAGCCGATATGTATGAAAAACATTTCCATGACGGTGCTACCTTGCCTACCTGCATGCACACGTGCGTGCGTGTGATTGTGTGTGTGTGTGACAGCATCTGACCCTGTGTGCGTAAGCAAGTGGAGGATCTGCGTGAGGGGTGAATGCTGAGGGGGTTCCGCCCAGAAGCGACCCTGGTCAAAGCCCCCCCTGGATCACCCGATGACCTCGAGTCGGTGTGGAAGCAGAACCAGGGTGAAGCGGTAGGAGCCCCTGGAACCCCGTGATGACCTCCGGGGGCCGGTGATGAACAGTCAGTCCCACCGTGACCTTAGTCCCTGGATCCCCGCCCCCCCCTCCATAAAAAGAGGTCAAGGTTACTCGATACGCTTCACTTGTCTGGCTTAAAGGCCACCTCTAGTGCGGTTGCTGGTTTCTTCTTAGCTGTCGAGTCCAAATTGTGTCGTTGTGCCAACGCTCTGTTGCTCTAAATGGATCCCCTACAGTCAGCATAAACGGAAAAAAAACGGAAAAAAAAACTAAATGTACTTTTTGTGCCGCGCAAGGCTTAAAGGGCTTCCTCTTCTAATGACAGCAGAAGATATTTAAAGACGCCCATGCCTACACGTCGTGACGTACAGCATTCGCTTCCTGCTCCTCGATCATCCTCTCCACAGCATTGCATGCAAGCTAACGTGTTAGCGAGCGTTTGCACACATGAAGTGGGCCGCTTCAAAAAAACAGAAAAAAGGAAAGGAGGGCACCGTACCCTTTATTTTGTGTTCAAACAAAAGCAAAGACAGCGCCATCGTACCACAACAGTGGGGTCATTGGTAATACATAAACACGGCGAAGTGCCGGAGGGGTGTGTGCCATGGGTGCGTCGGTAAACAGCGTGCGTGGGAGCTCCGTAATCAATGATCGTGAAGCCCAGCGTCTTCAGGGCTATTCACATCACGGGGAGATCGTCGGCATAGCAGGAGCAGATCCAAACGACGGAGGACTAGATGTGACAACCAGCCAATTAGGGCCAATAAGCGGTAATTGCCCGCCGATCCGATACGACGGGCTGCGGCGGAATGAGCTGCAGGGGCATACAGGTGTCTGAGAGAGAGAGAGAGTGTTGATTATCTTAACGTGTGTTAACGGATTGCCACCGGAAGAAAGGCATTGCTTTTGGCTAAATAAATCCCACGGTAAATGATAATGATGGTGGTTATATCTATAGCTGTGTGTGATATAATCTGTCTGAATCACAAGCCCTGGTATTAGCACAAGGGCTACGCGGGCTGCTTCTAAATATGCTGAAAAATAGTAATGCTGCGGGGGATATACTTAGGAAAAACACAATGGCGAAGAAGTTTCAGAAACCATCGTTGTACAGGCAAAGGGATCGACGTTGCATTGTCTATCCATGGTCATGTACCAACTGTCAGCCCTCTATTTAACGCCCGTCGCCATGGTGACAACCAGCGATTACCATGGCGGTGGCTTGACGCGCTCACTGATCCACACCACTGATGTGCGTTCTGAGACACACTGGGAGACAAAAGCAGGAAGTAAAAAACCGGCAGCAGAGGGGAGGGGCTCTAATGCTCATCAGCCCCTCACGCGCAGCACTTGTGTCTCACACACACACACACGCACACACACATAAACCACACACACACACACACACACACACACAGACGCACGCATATATGCACACAGACGCGTGTGCACACACACGCTCACACACACACCCAAGAAGAGTGCCTCACACGCATACACACAGACACGAGAGAAGGGGTGATTCACACACACACATCTACGCTGCAACACAAGATAAAAACAAACACACCACCAAAACCCGATGACACCGTTAGGGGAAGATACCACACAGAACGACCACGTCGCCCACCCACACCCCGACCCTGACTCATCCTGGCCGTCCGACGCTACGCCACACATGCACAGGCACACACGCACCCGCACGCACACAGACACACACCCACACATGCAGACGCACACACACACTCGCCTTCCAGTTCTAATGCTTCCATTCAGTGTGCTTCCTCAGAGGCAGCTCTCCTCCTCCTCTCATTGTCCCTGTCTCCTTTGTTACACGGGACCACAATGGAGAACACTTGAGGGTGTGTTTGTTGCCTGTCTATGTGTGTGCTTTTGTGGGTGTGGGTGTGTGTGTGTGTCTCTCTCTCTCTCTCTCTGAGCTTTTGTCTGTGTGTGTGTGTGTGTGTGTGTGTGTGTGTGTGTGTGTGTGTGTGTGTGTGTGTGTGTGTGTGTGTGTGTGTGTGTGTGTGTGTGAGCTTCTGTCTCTGTGTGTGTCTTGGGTGTGTGTATCGGTGCCTGCGTCTATGAATAGGCATGTGTGTGTGTACATGCGCATGCGCATGAGTTTGTGTGAGTGTGTGTGTGTGTGTGTGTGTGTGTGTGTGTGTGTGTGTGTGTGTGTGTGTGTGTGTGTGTGTGTGTGTGTGTGTGTGTGTGCACGCACGCGTGCGTGTGTGTTGGCGCCTGTGTCTATGAATGTGCAAGTGAGTGTGTGTGTGTTTTGCATATGACTATGAGGCTTTCTTTCCTCTAGGCTGGCTGCACGGGTACAA
>OLKM01000741.1:191613-206613 GCA_900291075.1 Melanogrammus aeglefinus
TTCCAAATACAAAAACAAAGGTTGGTCGGTTCAGACTGTATGTAACAGCTTTAGCTGAATGGACGGATTCAGTTAGCTAAGAATACAATTGGTTTTAAATAGCGAGAGTTAAAGCACTCTGGGTTTCATGCTAAAGAGAAACTAAGTACTCAAAACAGAAACACGATGTGCACCACTGAAACTCCGCAACTGAAAAGCGAAACACGGCATTATCTGTGCTTTTTAAGTGTCCTTTGACTTCTTGCGACATCTCTCTATCTCCGTCTCTCTCTGTCTCTCTCTCTCTTCAATGATGACAGGGAGGGAAATTTGGGGACTTTCTGCAGTCAAAAACCTAATCGACATCTGCCAGTGTGGGGTTACAAATTATAGCCGCGTTTACATGGACACATCTGATCCGCGTAGCTTTCTATGCGGAATAGAAAATGATCATATATACGCCTCATTCGGAATACAATTATCTGCATAGAATTCTATGCCAAATGGTAGAGGTGGTGTAGTCCGTTTTAATCGACAGGTATAGGCCTAACACTTATTCCGAATAGATTGGGGTTTAACTTAGAGCAGCTGCAGTAGTTCGCAATTGATCCACTGAACTCCGGCGGTACTTTTAAGCACACCGAACTTGGCCGCTGTCAAGGAAAGTGGATTTATTGCCTGATTCACGTCTTTGTTACCACCCCGTAAGTAGTCCGGTAAGCGTGTCCGGTTGCTAAGCGACGGGACATGGGTGTTTATTAATGACGTGTTCGCGTATCGTAGTGTCTCGCGCGTCCGAGATAACTGTAAATGAGTAGGCTACTACTAGTACTTTTGCAGGCTGAACGTTAAAATACTTCTTAACTTAGAGAGAGATGGCAGCTGCAGACAAATGTCCTCTTGGAGCTGGGGGTAAATATAAAGATCGGACGAGAAATTGACGCAGCTGTGTTGTCCTCCTCCTCCTTAATTGAAGGAACAGGCAGAGAAAAGCTCTCTACTGCTGTGCCTTCAATAAAATCAAATTCGAGAGACATAACGGGCACTTTTGTTACTGCCATGTTACAGTACATTCAGATCACATTTTAGGAACAGATCTATTCCGCATAGAAATCTATGATCAGATGTGCCATGTAAACGCGGCTAATGGCAGGTATGATGTCAACTTGTAGCTTCACGCGACACACACACACACACACACACACACACACACAACTTGTAGCTTCACGCGACACACACACACACACACACACACACACACACACACACACACACACACACACACACACACACACACACTGAGGACCCCATTGTGTTGTTTTTTTAATTTTTTTTCGGGTGTTTTTTGGGGGTTAGAAAAGTCACGGTGAGGGACTGGGACGGAGATGGAGAAGCGATGGGGAGAAGAAAGAGGAGATTGACTGTGTGGCCGACACAGGGACCACCTGCCGGTACTTTTAGGCCGCGGCTGACGTGTGCCACTGGCAGATGACAGGCCGGGGAGGAACAAACTTGGCTGGAGGGCTCTCCAGCGGGCCGCCGACGGGGGGAATAAAAGGAGTGTCTGTCTGGCCCCCTCGCGACTGCTGGTCCTGACAGGGGCCTCCATTCAACTGCATCTGCTCCTTCTCTGCTGCTGGGTGGGGGGAGGGGGGGGGACAGAGGCCGAGACAGAGAGAGGGAGAGAGAGAGGGGGGAGGGAGGGAGAGAGGAGAGAGGGAAGAGGGAGAGGAGAGAGGGGGGGGGGAGAGGGAAAGAGAGAGATAGAGAGAGAGCGAGAGAGAGGAGGGGGAGAGGGAGGGAGGGAGGGAGAGGGAAAGAGAGAGAGAAGAGGGGGGAGAGGGAGAGAGAGCTAGAGAGAGGGGTGGTGGAGGGGAGATTGGGGGAGGTCATCTCAATAGGCCAATAGATAAAGAGGTTGATAAAGAGACGCTCATGCATGAGAACACCCAGTGGCTTTTTGGGGGAGAATGGGTGAGGGGATGGTCGGGGGTTGTACGCTGAGTGTCAAAACAATGCGTTTCAAGCCGCAAACAAACACACGCATACACACACACACACACACACCAACACTCACAGGTCACAGATGACAGGGAAAAAGATAACATGATCTCTGTTGTAATGAAACGAGTCAAATGAGTGACGTGTCAGGTTGTCTCTTCCCGTCGCTCATTTGTTTAAGGTTTTCAATTCACTCTGACCAGACACATCACATGCTGCACTTTGTCTGGGAGCTCACCGTCCCTCTGTCCTCACAGACAGAGATGTTGTTGTGTGTGTGCGTGCGTCGTGAGCTGAGACTTCCTTCTCGTTCTCCGGATGAGCGCTCTAAGGTAAGCACCGCATGTGGTGTTCATGGCGGTGGCGGTCAATCAGGCTGTGTCCTCAACATCAAACCCGGACCGGGACACGATTAGGCACACTTTGTAGACAGGAGGAAGGAGAGGCAGAGGGGAGAAGAAGACCCACACGGACACACACACACACACACACACTTTACAGACACTATCCACTATCCTGCAGTCGGGATCCAGAAACCCTTATCATCCCTGTTCCGTTCGGTGGTCCCTTGAAACACAGATCGGGATCGCTAGAGAGAGAGAGAGAGAGAGAGAGAGAGAGAGAGAGAGAGAGAGAGAGAGAGAGAGAGAGAGAGAGCTTTCGACAGGAGCCAGTGATAAAATTGAGGAAAAAAGGAGGCATAGATGAAGACCTGGGGGAGGAGGGGAAAAGGGGAATGGGGGAGAGAGGTGGAGAGGCAGTGAGCAGGTATGGCTGGGATGGAGGAGAATGCTGAGTAGACAGAGTGAGGGTGGGGGTGGGGCAGCCCCTGCCTCCCCCCCCCCCTGGCTTCTTCATATTGTAATTAACCACAGCACTGAAGGTATATGGGGCACATGGAGAACATCTGACCAACTGTGAGAGCATTCTTGATTGTGACTGGCCAACCCCCTTCCCCCCTCCCCTACCAACACACACACACACAGACTCTAACCTCTCTTTAATACACTTCCTAATTAGCATATTAACATGTGACCGTGGCGATGGCTTCATGGCTCAATTCAAAAGAGTGTGTTGGGACAGGCTGTGTGAGTCACCCGGGTGTATCTGACACGCAACACGTCCACAAAGAGTTTCACATACAACAACGTCCAGATCACTCTACTCACAGGGACATGCAAATAACATTGAAGATCGCTTTGGGCTGTGAGGATTATGTATAAGAAGAGAACCAGTCTGGCCTTGTGTGTTTGGCTGTCTGTGTCCACCACGCAAGCAGTCCACAACCATCTATTCTTATAATTGAGTTGTTGCAGTTATATAGGCCAATACTCTGGCCTGCACTCTACACAAACACACATATCATTGTTTATTGTGTTGGTTACATGATACGACATATGATGCATGCAAACCACCATGAGCATGACACATACTTCCCAGAATGCAACAGAGAATGTCATGCGTCAACAATAAGCAGACAAATGTCGTCTTTGCAGCGTCTGTAATATAATTTGTACGTGTTTTTTTATTTATATATTTATTTGCTTCATTTTTTTTTGTTGAAGCCAGACTTTGATGCACCAGTGAATGGTAAACAACCACTGCTTTCGTGCAGAACAACCTATTTGGTTAAAGGTTAGATTTAAGATATATTATTTGAGTGTAATTTACTAGAAATTTACATTTACATTTAGGGGATTTAGCAGACGCTTTTATCCAAAGCGACTTACAATAAGTACATTTGTCATAAGAAGTGCAACAATATATTGCTGTCGGTACAGAAAGGATGTCCATAGAACCAAGTGCAAGTACAACAATCACTAGGCTAACCAATTCCCTGTGTTACAGCAATGATAGCAGCTACTGCAGTTGCTACACAGTTAAGTAGGCTACTATGATACAATACAATACAATACAACACAATACAATACAGTGTACAATGGTGGCCAGAAGGGAGAGGGAGGCTATGCAGGGTCGAGGTGGCGATAGTAATGTCAGCTATGCTGGTTGACTGCACGCCTGTGTCTGTATGAGACAATAAAGACATGAAAATCCATGGGTTTAACAATTAATACGGCTCCTTGCTTATATCTGACCAATCAGGGCATGTTGCCTGCCTTCCGTATTCACACACACCACAAAATGTCAGGGAAATTTAGGGAGTAAGGGAGAAGAAGGGAAGGTTGTGATTTTTGGGGTTGTTTATTTTTTTAATCTTGCCCTCTTCTGCTCATTTCCATTCCAATACCAAACCCTTCCCCAGCTTTAACCTTTATATATATATGACAGACTCCGATCACAGTTGCTCTTTTAAATCAGATCCGAGCGAGACATTTATCACAGTGACCTCCAAAAACCCTCCAGTATTGAACTGCAAGACTAACGCACTGGAGAGAGAAAGAGAGAGAGAGAGAGAGAGAGAGAGAGAGAGAGAGAGAGAGAGAGAGAGAGAGAGAGAGAGAGAGAGAGAGAGAGAGAGAGAGAGAGAGAGAGAGAGAGAGAGAGAGAGAGAGAGAGAGAGAGAGAGAGAGAGAGAGAGAGAGAGAGAGAGAGAGAGAGAGAGAGAGAGAGAGAGAGAGAGAGAGAGAGAGAGAGAGAGAGAGAGACAGGGAGAGACAGGGAGAGACAGGGAGACAGGGAGACAGGGAGACATGAACTGAAAGCCAATGATGTCTGCAGTACTCGCTCCAAGATGGCCTTATTGAGTTTGATGTCAAGCCCTTTTAGGAGAGGGAATCCTGTAAGACAAACATGGGATTAGATCACAGCAGTGGCCCGGAGTTATTAGTCTGTCTTCTATCACATCCAAACCCATTTCTTCTTTTGACCATGTTTTTGTGTTCTGTTCTGTGTGGTAGGTGTGTGTGCATGTTTTTGCATGTGTGTATGTATATATATATATATATATATATAATATATATATGTGTATATATATATATTATATATGTATATGTATATGTATTGTATATGTATATATATTATATATATATATATATATATATATATGTGTGTTAATATGTGTGTGTGTGTGTGTGTGTGTGTGTGTGTGTGTGTGTGTGTGTGTGTGTGTGTGTGTGTGTGTGTGTGGTCCACGGGGTGAAAGGGGAAGGGAAGTCCTTGGTGCCACAAGGACTAGTCAATAAGAACAAGAAGAACAAGTCAATACGCAAGTTTTGCACACTAACTTTGCCCAGGGACAGAAGGAAATGGCTAGATAAAAATGTGGGTGCGTGTCTCTATGTGTGTGTGTGTGTGCGTGCGTGCAAACTGAGAAATGGTTGATTGATGCCTATGGAGACAAAAGTTTAAACTTGTTAGAGGAAAGAAAGTGCTGCTACACTTCTTCTAAGAACACATCCGGACACAACGTCCTGTCTGGCTAACTGAGTTACATCCTATAATGTGGAAGCACCATAGAAATGGGGATGGAAAAATACATCTGTGCCAGCATTTAGACGCTCTGGAACAAGGAGAAGGGGACTAACATAAGCAAAAGCAAAACAGAAGAGAGCATGTGCATGTATTATGCACTGTGCATGTTGTTGATGGGATGTGTGTGCGTGTGCGTGTGTGTGTGTGCGTGCGTGCGTGCGTGCGCGTGTGTGTGCATCCTCTAAATGGTTTTGTGTTTCCTGTGTTTTACCTTGGAACTGGAAATTCCAAGGGCGTGTCAAAACCAACAGCCAATATCCAGTGCACAGTTCAAGATTGCCTTCCCCTTGCAACCAACTCAGTTAGCTGGTTGTTAGATTCAGCTCTACATGAAATGCATGCATATATATATAGTCACGTGGGAAACAGACATAAATATTCGAAAGGGCATTCAGTAAAATTATAAACGAACACTGCGAAATTCTTCACATAGTTCTTTCAAGTTTTACTCTTCAGGAAGTATATCAAAATGAAAGCTTCCAAAATAGGGGAGATGGTGGGGGGGGGGGGGGGGGGGGCGTTAAGAATCAATGCAGCATTGCACAGCATCAATATTAGCTCGCTCTCTCCCTCTCTCTCCCCCTCTCCCCCTCTCTCTCTCTCTCTCTCTCTCTCTCTCTCTCTCTCTCTCTCTCTCTGCCCGCTCTCTCTCTCTCTCCTCCTCTCCCTCTCTCTCCCTCTCTCCTCTCTCTCTCTCTCTCTCTCTCTCTCTCTCTCTCTCTCTCTCTCTCTCTGTCCCGCTCTGTCTCTCTTTCCTGTTACCTAAGGTGCTTCTCTGCGCTGCGAGGAAGTGGTCTCCAGGCAACTCAGAGGCAGGAGGCAGGCCGCCTGCGGGTCACAGTGATAAATGAGTGACCGGTCCCCGTCTGCGTCTCTCTTTCTCCTGGACAAGGTCCCGGCGGTCAAGCATGGCTGCACGGAATGCACAGGGAAAGAATACTTGACACACACCAGTCACTTTTGGAGCAGGAGATCGTCGATCAGTCACTAGCTCCCCGTGTGTCGCCCCTTAAGGAGCTATTCGCTCGCAACGTCGTCAATCGCACTCCTGGGAACGCATTGCTAGCCTACTGTTAGCCCAGTGCTAGCCCAGTACTAGCCTACTGCTAGCCCACGACTGCTAGCCTAGTGTCGCCTACTGCTAGCCCACAGCTAGCCCAGTGCTATCCTACTGCTAGCCCACTGCTAGCCTAGTGCTAGTCTACTGCTAGCCTAGTACTAGCCCACAGCTAGCCTAGTGCTAGCCTATTGCTAGCCAACAGCTAGCCTAGTGCTCACCTAGTGCTAGCCTACTAATTGCCCACTGCTAGCCTAGTGCTAGCCTTATTAGTGTGCATACAGTGATGTGGTGCGCTGTGTGTTTCTATTGCAGTGCTTCCGTGTACTGTTTCTATACTTTGCTACTCCACTCATACAATACAATGCAATCACACAAGCATTACACTACGCTACATTAAATCATCGACACTGCACCAGGCTAGTTCATAATTATAGTGTACTGCAGCAATTTAATAGCATAACAGAGCCTCCCTTAGCATACTATTATGCATTACACCTATGCAACACACTACACTATAATTGATATAACCCTCAATATTATTACTCGTTCATCTAATATATACAATTGTATGCGGCACAATACAGTAGTTAAAAAAATCGATACTAATACCATGCTATTAAGAATAAATGATCCCTCTCACTGAGAAATGCAACAGCACAGTGATGCATATTTAATCAATATTTCCATGCATGTTCTGGAGGTGAACATTATGGCCATATTTTTGGTTCTTGGCAGGTTGCTGTTAAAGTGCTGTTTAAGTGGCTATTCCTCAAAGCAAAGTCTCTCATACACAATTGCCTTTTCAATGCGTGCCATTTGACTCTCAAATAGATAACCTGAATGCAACCATGAAAACACACACACACACACACACGCACACACATCCACACCCACACCCACACAAATACACACAAACTCACAGGGTCACACACACACACACACACACACAAACCCACACACACAATGAGGGAGAAGTGGCAAGGCGCCACCCCGCCTCACATCCCCGTTGTGTCACCGCACGCCTCTAAATTATTCAGTGTCACTCAAATATTGATATGGAAATCACAGCTGACTGAACTGACAGAGACCAGGGAGAGAGAGTAGTGAGAGAGAGACCATTGAAAGCCCGAGAGGGAGAGACCGAGAGGGAGATCGGCCTCCCTTCCCTCTCCTGTGTCTCTTTTCTTTTACCATTCTGCTCCGCTTGGCTGATAACTATTGATGCTAGCAATGGCTCATCTTTATTTTACTCTCATTTTCGCCAAACCCACAGCAGCAGTTGGGGGGGGGGGGGGGGGGTTGCACAGAAAATCACAAAGCTGCACTCCACCCCCCACCCCCCCCCTCTATGAGCTGAAGAGGAGAAAAGACAAAATGCACATTGATATAGCGCACGTGTGCAAACCGCTGTCTTGTAGCGCGGAATGAAAGCCCTTTGTTTCCAACAGCTTGTTGACTCTTTGCTTTTTGCCCGAGCGATACACAACACTGACTGACACCACCTCCTCCACCACCACCTCCACCACCTCACCACCTCCACCCCCTCCACCTCCGCCACCTCCTCCACCACCACCACCCACCACCAACCAACTCCTCCACCACCACCACCTCCACCACCACCTCCACCCCCTCCACCTCCACCACCCCCTCCACCTCCACCACCTCCTCCTCGATCGATTGCACAGGGCGGTGTAGATCTAGGGCTGCGTTTCTCTCTTTTCACACCTGGGGCTAGCGGCGAGGAGAAGCAGCTCCTCCTCCCCCTCCTCCCCTCCGTCCCCCCAGCTCCTCCCCCTCGGTCCCCCCAGCCCCCCTGTCCCACCAGCTCTGAAGGGGTTGGCGGGAGGACAGGGCTGAGAGGACCCCTCCGTTCCCTTGTCATCTGAGGGGCGGCCTTTGGGCCCTCGCGTCCGCAGAGGAGAAAGAAAGTGGGATTAAGTTTGATCAAGGTTCTTTGTTGCTGGTTGGGCCCTTTTTTAAAATTGTTATGGAGTGTGTGGGTCTGTCCGCTTTTGTGTGCGTGTGCGTGTGTGTGTGTTTGTGTTTCTGTTGATGTGTGATTATGTGTGTGTGTGCGTGTGCGCGCACGCGCGTGCGTGTGTGCGTGCGTGCGTGCGCGTGTCAAGTGTTTTTATGTAGGCACATGTTTTGTGTGTGTGTGTGTGTCTGTGTGTGTGTCTGTCTGTAAGTGTGCATGTGTCTGTCTGTGTTTCTGTGTGTGCGTGTCTGTACGTGAGTCTGTCTGTGTGTCTTTGCCTGTGTGTGTGTGCGTGCGTGCGGGTGTGTATTTGGTTGGCTGCTTGTGCGTCTGTCTGTTTGTCTACTTAGCAAGGAGGCGTTCAGGTCGCTTAAGTGCTACAACTGGACTCGCTCTGCGCTGCGCTGCGAGGTGTTGTATTTGGTTGGCTGCTTGTGCGTCTGTCTGTTTGTCTACTTAGCAAGGAGGCGTTCAGGTCGCTTAAGTGCTACAACTGGACTCCCTCTCGCTCCTGTGAAGTCTTGTCTTTCTCATCTGCTCTGCGCTCTGAGTGGGAACCGAGTCACTGCTGTCTGCCCGCTGATGGCTGTCTTCCCAACCCTTGATGGTCCAAAGAAGCACACACACACACACACACACACACACACACACACACACACACACACACACACACACACACACACACACACACACACACACACACACACACACACACACACACTCACGCACACACTATCTCCCTAGCTCTCTTAACATGGCATTTGCAGCAAGGGAGACAGTGGGAGGGCCATGAGAGAGCGGAGAGGGAGGGGGGGAGGGGGAGGGGGAGGGGAGGGGGAGGGGAGGGAGGGTGGAGGAGATAAAGGCGGGAGGATTGCAGTGGTACTATTGGCTGTTTGTTTTCTTACCGTCCTCTCACTCCAACATAAGTACATTAGTTTGTACACTGTGTGCAATGGACAGCACACACAGATACACACACACAGACTGTCAGTCAGTGACTGTCAGTGTGAAAGGCACACACACAAAAACACACACACACACACACACACACACACACACACACACACACACACACACACACACACACACACACACACACACACACACACACACACACACACACACACACACACACACACACTGTGTCTACCATTTCCCTTACATGAAGTAAATACAGACACAAACACATGAACAGACGTACACACACACACACACACTGTGTGTACACTGTTACATTTCACTTGTATGAACTAAATACAGACACAAACACATGCACAGACGCCGCACACACACACACACACACACACACACACACACACACACACACACACACACACACACACACACACATCCAGGTTTTCCCTTTGTAATGCTTGAAGCCATACGCTACGCAAACACAGCAGAGGCACATACACACAAAGGACCTGGCAGTCCAGACACGCTTCTATTGGATAACTCTGTAGCATTTGCATTTGACTTACATGAAGGATATACAGACCCAAACACATGCACAGACGCACACACACACACACACACACACACACACCACACACACACACACACACACACACACACACAACACGACACACACACACACACACACACAACCACAACACACACACATCCACGGCCATTCTCCCTTTGTAATGCTTTGAAGCCATACGCTACGCAAACACAGCAGAGGCACATACACACAAAGGACCTGGCAGTCCAGACAGGCTTCGATTGGATAACAGCTTACATAATCAGGCGGCCAGGGTAGAGCATGGGGTGGGGGTGGGGGCGGGAGGCAAAGACAGCTTGTGTCATCTGATTGGTGCTGGGGGAGCAGAACTGGCCGATCAGGAATATCAGGTGCCGGGCCTGGCCAATGGGTCCGGTGTGAATCTGCTTAATGTGTCATCTGCACTGCGCTTCAGTTTTCTCCCTGTTTGAGTTGCTTTCCAACCCCGCTAATCAGATGAGGGCAAAACAGAGGCCCAAGGCCAAAATGTAATTTAAAAAGGTAACTATTGAGGAGGCATATAATATGGAGGAAGACGGCGTTACTAGAGTTTTGAAAATCTGCCCTCTTCTGACATCACAGAAGTGGGGGCGTGTTCACCTAGATGTATATAGTGATTAGAAACGCAATATTTGCTACAGTTCAATGGGTAGGCTGGTAGGGGGCCTGATGCTATCCAGAACCGAGCACTAGGTGGGCGGATCCACACACATCTTGTGATATTGTCAGAAGAGGAAGATATTTCCAAAACAGCTTGCAATGGGCTAATGCACCACTCGAGAGCGCCGCGGTATATATGTCACCTTTAAGTCTTTGTAAATCATAATTGATCTTAATGTGGATAGCAGGCTTAGCTGTATAACGCTTGTTCCCCTTTGCTGAGAAGGTGTCTTGTGCGGCCATCACAGCAACATGAACCAGGATGCTTCAGGTACTATACAGAACACTACTCCACTTGAGCGCTCGAAGGTGACATTTCAGGCGCCTGCGTCCCCTAGAGTGACCCCGTTTTGGGGAGAAAATGTAATTCCCCGCGGGGTAGGTTTGTGAAGGTATTCCGCAAGAGGCAGCACGGTGGTGAAAGGAAACATCAAGCATAGCTCACTAATCAAATAGAGTCGTCCTCCGCGGCGCCTCCCCGGCCCCAATCAGTGACACTCACTTTATCGCACGGTACCAGCCACACCTAGCTATGGAGGCCCACTGTGTTCACTGGGAATTAAGCTGCAAGAGGGTATGATGATGAGAGGGAAGAGCTTGTCCGCGGGTGTGGTTGAGAGGTAACCCGAGCAAAAAGGGTGAGAAGTCGCAAATGCATCCATGTTTGAAGAAAATAGCCGAAGACATATAATAGGATAACTACCTATATGCTTACTCTCCTTTAGAACCCACCGGCCGAATACTCATACTGCAACAGCTATGCGTACATTTGGAGGTGAGAGAGCCTGTGCGTAATCATAGAATACATGTTAGCGTGGAGAGAGGATCAGCAAGTTTACTCAATTCGTGGTTTGCACCGCACCAATACAACCACGCGTGGATTCCTAGTCCTTAAAAAGCCTTACGCGAGTAACAACGTACAGCAATGGCGTAAGTTAACCTTTGATCAAAGTCCTTTCGACGGCGACAAACCGCGAGTTTGTCACAAGCTTCGACACGCGCAGGACGTAAGCCAAGGAAGTATTGGAGAATAGGGAATATTGATTGGCGTGGCACAGTTGGAATCGACTGTACGGTTTGTTTTATTTATGTTCTCTGGAAGTGCTATGTTTTGTAAAAAAGACATGAGTTATAAAGTTAATCTGGCACAGTAGGCCTATCTCACTGTGTAGAATCAGGCTGCTGCTGCTGCTGGCTTAAGTGCAGTGAGCGTCGCTGCTAGCAAACCCGCCCCCATAATGATATAAATGTTTTATTGCCAGCGTTTACATTGTTTACTCCTGATTAGGGCTAGCTTTAAAAATGTAGCCACTGCTAAGTGTATGTAAGAAATGGTTTGTGTGGTGCGACGTGTTTTGGTTTTGTAATATGTAACCGCAGACTTAGTGAATGATTACGTTTGAACAAGACTCACTGGTATGGAGATTCCAGCTGTCATATTTACCCAAAAAAGCCTTCCTGAGTAAGCTACATCGCAAACACGGCCCTGAGGACAAACGTTTTTGTTCAGGCTTTTTTTTCTCGACGTCCCATCTTTTCAAACACCCAGAAATAACTTCAAGTCACTTAAAGCTCCGACACATGACTCATCTCATCAGACGCCTCACTGTACGTTTCAGCCACACACACTCCAAATCAAAGAGCCCAGAATTCCCCCTAAAACCCCGACCTTCTGCTGTCCGACGAATCAGGGGTCAGGTCTTGACACAAGTCACTGGCTCCCTTTGAGTGGTGGGAGCGCGGCGGTGGTGTCCATGACAGAGCGCTGTCACAAGCAGCCGGACAATAACCGCTAGCTCTCAGCCATGGCTAGTCCGGGGCCGGTCATGGGAAGACAGTTTGTCTCCTGTCCGCACAACAGCGGGCTTTGTGCGAGGGACCTTGGGTCTTCCACGAAGAACCTATCTTGGTGAATCGGCTCCTGTGTCCAGTATATAAGGGTCCGATTCAGCCTTGGCCTCTCTTTCAACAAAGCCTTTGACAGCGCTAGAAGAGCGCTCAGACAGGGGGCGCCGCTCCTTGGATTGATCCGGTCGCAATGCAGACGACACTGGCTGAGATGTGGAAGGGGAATACCGTTTGGTGTCATTGGGGCACTTCAGTGAGGCCTGAATGAATATATACATACTTACAATTATATATTAGTGAGAGATAAATAAGAACATCTACAATAAATCATGATTATATATCATTATATATATATATCAGTTTCCTCCATTACCAGCAAATAACAATGCTTCCCGATTGCGTTGTACACATTCTGCGAGTGCGAGGGACAGGGATCTCTCCGCCACCATGATGAGGAGAATTTACCTGCGTAATATTCATTCACCCCCTTAGCTAACTCCGGCCATTTACAGGGCAGAAAAATTGCTAATGACAGCGCATTGGCTTTCAAGCTCGTCACGTCTGGCACAAAGGAGTGATTTAGAGGATCTGAAGTCATAAATGGAGGTAACTAAGACTGTGGCTGTAACTTCTCCTTTCTGTGTCTAGACTATGATACCTTGATCATGAGTGTCACAGCCTAAGCCCTCCTGTTGACGAAGGCTGTGAGCACGTCCAGCCCAGCTGCTGGGCTAACCTGGTTCGATGCTTGAGTGGCCGAAGCACGAGCCAGGGTTTTTTATTTTATTTATTTTTCTTCTTTGTTGTACTTAGAAGCTTTCGTTGTGCTGAGTTCTCTGGATAGAAGCTTGACGGTCATGTGACCGTGCGATCAGACGTGGGAGAGGTGTTGGATTGGCATTACCAAGCAAATGTACCAATAAATAGTGAATCAAAAACAAACAAACACATGTGGTCAATACAAGTCTTTTGTTTTAGCATGTACATCTCAACGGTACTAGTTGAACTGACTTATATATGCATTATTACATTTCATGAAGGTCGCGAGATACGTCTGCGCTCAAGCCTCCGGTGGCTCTGGAGCGTTTGACGTACCAGACGCCCCCCCCCCAACCCGCCATCATCGAGCTCTTTTGCCACAGTTCTTCTCCCCCTATGGTGCTGCGAAGGGGCAGTAGCTGAGCAAGGGACGCCATGTAGGAGCTCGCCTCTGAAGTGGGTGGCTTTGTGTTGATTCACCACTGTTCGAGCTCTTCTGAGGAGCACCTCTGGGGACGCAAACGTTTTGTGCCTCTGCGCTGAACATCACTTGGTTGTCTTCCTTTCCACTGTTTGCCTCTCGGGTGGGAAAGCATTCATCAGGCCCCTTTGATTTGGCGGGAGCCCGTGATTTGGTCCGAGCGGATTCAGACGCAGCAAAAAAAAAAAAGAGAAAGAGAAAAAAACGAATGTCCTTGTGGGTTTAAATGTTGAATAAATTGCCCGAAATGTCGTCTTTGCCTGGGAAAGTGTTTGATCAATGGCTTCCCACGTGTCCATCTGGACAACCTTGACCGGCGAGAGAACACTGATTCAAGTTCCCCAGGAAGCGCTCTAGTTACCGTAGCGATCCGGGGCCGACGTGGAGGAAGACGTGGACGCGAGCCACGCGGGTGTTGATATAAAAAACACCCTCACTCTGATTAGGGCTGCATCTGGCGGACCTGAAGCGCGAGCCCATCTCCCACCAGCCCCCCAGCGACCTTTAGTCACTGACTGTGTCTGGTTGTTATTGTGTGCTACTATTATTGTCTTTGTGCTGTGTCGATGGATGCAGAGAAACCGGAGTGATGCGTTGCGTACGCCGTTCCTCTGCCGTTGTAGGTCAACATTTAATAGCTGTGATGAGTTATTCCGATCGTAACCATGCACGCCACATTGGCGTCTGTGTCCCTCTCACTGACTTTAAGGCAGCCTGCTCAGAGCCTGCTCCAGTTACGACGAGTATGTTGGCTCTCGCCCTCAGAAAAAGTCCCTGTTACTAATAGCCCTCTTGATGGTCGCTGGTTGTGCACTTGGGTCGTCGGACACCAAATGTGGCGAGGTGCTGCCCTGCTACCAGGTGTAGAGGCCAAAAGAGAAATCCTTATAAATCCTTATAAATAATTTAAATTGAAGTCTTAACATTGATTTCTTGGCATTGAGAATAGTGACTGAGGAACCGAGTGCATTATTTAGAATGCATTTCAGACTCGATTCCCCTGGTTGGGGAGCACAGTGTATGTGTGTGCCAATTGCATTTATAATAATGTCATATTTTGCTCTCAACCCGACATCAAGGTCATTTTATGGAGTCTCATTATGTACCTGGTCGAGCGCTTGTAATGCTTGTACTTTCATTGACATTTGGTCAGCTGTCCAATCCCAGCCGGTCTGTGCAGCTTCCTCTCCAAAGACACAGTTTTTGTCTGTTGCTCAAATAAAAATTCAGTGCAATTAATTTTGCCTCAAAATAATGCAGTGCGCGCCATTCCTGTGTAACCACTACACCATAGC
>OLKM01000741.1:214975-231918 GCA_900291075.1 Melanogrammus aeglefinus
ACACACACACACACACACACACACACACACACACACTCCCCCTCCTGCTTGCTGTCAAAGCCCCATTTCCTTTGTCAGATGTACTCCTCTCTCTTCTCTCTCTTGTCTCTCTCTCTCTCTCTCTCTCTCTCTCTCTCTCTCTCTCTCTCTCTCTCTCTCTCTCTCTCTCTGTGTTGCTGTGTGCTGCTACTCCAGCCGGAGAGGCATGTGATCACCGCTGGGTACCCAGAGACCGCTGCCAGCCACTTGTTTCGCAGAAGGAGGAAGAAGACAGAGACAAAATGAACACAGGAAAAAACAAGCCGTCACGACCGGGTCCGGCTGCCTGTTTTGTACGGCGTGGCGGGATCTCCAGATGCTGTGGTAGACACTAAAAAAAGAAAGTGGGGAAAAAAAAGAGAACGTCCTCATCCACTGGCAAACAGAACATACCGGGCTAGAGGATAACGGTTTCAGTTTTAATAGGGAGGGAGGGGGGAGTGGGGGGGGGGGGCAATTAGAAGCGCTGAGAGCTTTACTAGCGAAAGGGCCCCTGGAAATGTTGGGTCTGAAGGCGGCGGAGGGGCCCGAGCACACAGCTGCTCAGACCTGCTGGGGGTTAGCGTCGGTTCGCAAGATGGAGGGTGGACCTACTCTCTCTGACAGGTGGCTGGTCAGCCGACACACACCGGAGGCAGATGTATGGGGAGATAGAGAGGGAGGGTAGGGTGGAGAGAGAGAGAGATAGGGTAGAGAGAGAGAGAGAGAGAGAGAGAGAGAGAGAGAGAGAGAGAGAGAGGGGAGAGAGAGAGAGAGAGAGGGAGAGAGAGAGAGAGAGAGAGAGAGAGAGAGAGAGAGAGAGAGAGAGAGAGAGAGAGAGAAGCCTTTATTAAAGGAAACACACAACTAGTCGACCTAGGAATGATCCATTTTTAAAAAGGAAATTACTTTTGAGTATTAAAAAGGTTTGAGTATAAAACTACCAATATATCACAGACGAACATGCTATCGTCCAACCAGAAATCCCCCGTCTCTGGTAGTGGAACAGCAGAGCGAACAGTTCCCTGGGCCCAGTTGTGTTGTCTGGTTTAAAAGGACCCTTGCCAAACACGTTGTTTTCCTAACATGACCAAACCGAAGCAAACAAAATAACAGGGCGGAGAGACAACATTCCACCATGGCTAAGAATAGCAAAAGCGGACCCTTTTCTCCCTGGACTCAGTGTACAAAGTCCAGCCGAGGACACCAGAGGAAGCGTGGGTGGTGCGTGTTGCCCGTACTTTTGCCAATTCAGCAAGTCGGACGAGACAAGGAACAAGAAGATTTATATTTATACGTTTACAAATGGAAAGCAGCCCCTCTCATCCAACACAGCGTTTTACAACCGCGCGAATAAATATTTACGGGTGTTCCTTCCTTTAAATGAATGAGCGGGGGTTACCTTTGCGGAGGTTTTGAATCGGGGTCGGCTAAGGGATTGCTGATTACCCTCTGAGGCGGACAGGGTTAGCCACGGCATGGGCAATAAGGAAAGAGCGACGCGGGCCTCGGCCTTATCGTCTGCGTGTTTACCTGCCCCGCTGCTGCGGTCATCAGATCCTTTAATCTGGACACTTTGAACGACGGCCCGCCACTGGGTAACCACCCCCAGTAACACGTCAGCACCCTGTCCAAGCAACACACACACACACACACACACACACACACACACACCACACACACACACACACACACACACACACACACACACACACACACACACACACACACACCGTCGGTTGTCTGGCTGTTGTTGTTGTTGTTCCCTTGACACCGCGCTCGTGACGTCACCCCCACCATCACACGCTTTTATTTTTTTACATTTACATTTAGGGCATTTAGCAGACGCTTTTATCCAAAGCGACGTGCAATAAGTACATTTGTCATTGCCTTGCATGTCATTGCCACATGTTGTTTAACATGTGGCCGGGATCTCACCCAACAGTCAGGGCCAGGACTGGACCTGGTCTTGTATTTTTCTGTGTGTGTGTGTGTGTGTGTGTGTGTGTGTGTGTGTGTGTGTGTGGTTTGTGGTCGTTTGCATTGGTGTGAATGTGAGTGAGTCAGTGTGTGTTTGTGTGTGAATGTTCGTGTGTGTTTGTGTGTGTGTGTGTGTGTGTGTCTAATGATGAGCCAAATGGAGCCGATGAAGTAAAACTCAACTCTTGCACCGTGAGACCTGGGAACCTGAAAGGTAACCCCCCCTCCCCTAGTCACACAAACAAACACACACACACACACACACACACACACACACACACACACACACACACACACACACACACACACACACACACACACACACCACACATGCACACACGCACACACACACACACACACACACACACACACACACCTCTGATGCAAAGCGAGGCGTACAAGCCTGGCGCCCTCAGGCCAAATATGGTGGTATGTGGACGAATGAGCGAACATATGTAGACTACACAAAGCAACACGGTATGTAAGCACACACACACACACACACACACACACACACACCACACACACACACACACACACACACACACACACACACACACACACACACACACACACTCCCCTCCCCCACTCCGCCCAATACACACAAGCCCCCCCACACACATGCTAATAAAGAGGAGCATATGGTCTTATGAACCGCTACCTGGATCAACCAGGTGGGAGCCCCTCCCCCTCCCTCTGCCGGTGACTCGTCGAAAGGAGAAGAAGAAGAAGAAGGAGGAGAAGGGAGGGGTGAGGGGTGAGGATTAGCAGGAGACGGCCATTGCTATTGTTGCATTGCCTTAAAGACAAACACACATAGCTGAGTTGTGGACAGAATAGAAAAGTCACACACAAACAAACACACACACACACACACACACACACACACACACACACACACACACACACACACACACACACACACACACACACACACACACACACACACACACACACACACACACCTAGACACATGATACACACCTCTAAGGTCAGGTGGAGCTGAATGCTGGCTGCCTCACACTCTGTGTTTTGATCGGAGAGGCGCGAGGGAAACTGTGAAGGCGAAAACAGGTTTTGCCTCGGCGTCTAAAACGATGTGTAACATTGTTTTATATAAGCCGTTCACTCGTTCTGCAAATGTCAAAGACAGAAGATAAATATATTACCAGCAGCGGACCGGAGGATATGCCGCCGGCAAATATTGTACAAGCTCAGTGACTAATAGACAATTAGCCAAGCCGGTAAATTGATAAAGACCCATTTCTACGTGACTCAAGCATGTTTTAGTACTACGAGGTGTTAACTACAGAGCACTATCGTTTAGAGTCTGAATTTGGAGCTTATGCATGCATATGCAAAACCAACAATAATTATATTGCAAAACATCTACACACAGCAATATGCAGAGTCACTGGAGTGTGGGGTGTGTGTGTGTGTGTGTGTGTGTGTGTGTGTGTGTGTGTGTGTGTGTGTGTGTGTGTGTGTGTGTGTGTGTGTGTGTGTGTGTGTGTGTGTGTGTGTGTGTGTGTGTGTGTGTGTGTGTGTGTGTGTGTGCTTATGTGCCTGACTGTGTGTGTGTGTGTGTGTGTGTGTGTGTGTGTGTGTGTGTGTGTGTGTGTGTGCATGACTGTGTGTGTGTGTGGCAAGAAGGCATGAGTAATGTGAAACCTAGACGTATATGCCGATAAGGGAAAACAAGACAAAGGGTATAGGTTAGTTAGAGAGAAAGAGAAAGGAGAGTGATAGAGAGGGAGAGGGAGAGGGATAGAGAGAGGGAGAGAATACGTGCTCTGTCTTATCTTTGTTATGTTGTTCTCAGTGCACATTGACGGATATAAAAAAAGTGATGTCTGATCAATCCTTCCTGACTTTTTCCCAGAAGCAGTAGAGGCAACGTTTCTGCCTTCACTGAAAGGTGAGCGGATACATAGCCAGGCACCATGACCCTCATTGATAAAAAAAAAAGTTAAAAGGATTAAAAAATAATAATATAGATTTAGGATTATTAGAGAGAGAGAGAGAGAGAGAGAGAGAGAGAGAGAGAGAGAGAGAGAGAGAGAGCAGGATGAGAGGAGAGCAGAGAGGAGAGAGGAGAGAGAGAGAGAGAGGAGAGAGAGAGAGAGAGAGAGAGAGAGAGAGAGAGAGAGAGAGAGAGAGAGAGAGAGAGAGAGAGAGAGAGAGACCAGTGATCTGTGCTCCGAGGCCGGATATCGTCCTAATGTAATACATCCATGGATATGAACGATATGAAGAGCCAAAAAGCTTTGGCAGATAAACAGCGCCCATAAAAGAACTGCAATTTTTGGTGGATGCACTTTGAGAGAAATATTATTATTATTTATTTTTTTGATCTTACAAAGACCCACTTTTGTAATAATCAAGCAATCAGTATGCTGGGGGACAAAAGTCGTGGAAACATTGCGCGTGCATTTTCCCCTTGATGCTTCGTGTGTCATAACTCCTTTACTTGCAGAACGCACCAAACACACAGAGACCCAAAGTCCAGATTGGGTTGAGCAAGACGTGCACAGCCACGCCGTGCGCTGTAGTCAAGTCACGACGACAACCGGACATAGGTCAACTCAAAGAGACAGAGGCCTACACAACGACCAACGACAAGACTGACCGAAACAGACAAATAACAGCATTCCTGAACCCCAACAATGGGCATGTAAAGCAGGGGGTTCAGAAACCGAGAGGGAGAGAGAGAGCGCGCAGGAGTTGCATAGCCGCATTTAAACGTCCCCAAAAAAGGGGGCAGGACACATATACACATTCCTGCGCACCAATGGGTGTGTGGGCTAGTCTGTGTGTAAACAGGGTTTCACGCTGGGCTCCTACATACTTGCTAGTCGAGTGGTTTCCATTGCATTAAGGAGGAAAATGCCTACGCGATAACGCCGATGCAACCATTAAGTGGGGCCCAGCTTGTTGCTCTGCCGCTCGAGCATCGGTTGTTCATTGATGTCGCGCCGCGCGTGCTTCCGTGTGTCATGACGTTTCGTGCGCGGCTCGCGAGACATTGGAGAACGGGCATTATTGTTTCACATGAAAATGATCTCGCGGGGACCTAATGGGAGTAATAGAGAACTAATAAACAAATAAAACGGGCACGCCATTGTTGTCCCCAGCACAAACGTATACAAATAAGCGTAGGTTAAGAACGCGAAATGATCTTTAGAAAGAAATGTGTAAGGCTGTTTCTACCGCATTTACTTGAACGCCCATGTCGTTTCTATAAATAAAACAGGCCTACACGTAATCCGGCCTATTAGATCATCATAATCATCAAGTGATCATCTTTCAAGAATAAATGATTTTCATTTTCGGCGTAACGTTCAATTTCCCACTCCATGGCAGGAATCTGGGTGGATGTGTTCTTTTAGGACACGTTGTGAGCAGTCCTGAATGTTTCTTTGCACGGTGATTAAGGGGAGGACCAATCGCAACAAAGGATCCGGAGAGGACGGTAGCTCCGCCCCGCCCCTATCTCCGCTGCTTTATAGATGGATATAATCCCAGAGTTGACCCAGAAAACAAACTCCTGACTGCCGAGCGAGAGCGCCCCTTCGCCGCGGTTAGACGAGAGCACCGCTTCACTCACGGCGGCCAGACTGGACTGTATGTGTCGGTGGACTCGGCGTCGACTGGAAGTAATCCGACCATCCGATTTCGGAGTGCTCAACTCGCTCAACTTCTGAATAGGGATATTTCGGTAGGTGTTTTCTGATCAAGCAGATTTTTTTTGCGGTAATGAAAGGGGCAGCAGATGCATGCATGTTAATGGGCACCGCTCGTTCGTTCTGTGTGTATTTTAGGACCGCTTATATCGTCGTGGCTAATGCTGTAGTCTGATTAGGTGAGGTTGATGACACGGGTGTTAGAGGTGTCTATTATCATCTTGAAATCCTATTCCACGCGTTTGCCTTATTGATCTGAACCGTGGTCGGACGTGTTCTTTTACATGGTAGCCTCCGTGTCGATGAATGGCTCATTGGTTGTATAATCGGTAAGCTGTTGGGTCAGTTCAATTGGCTCACGTTATCGATCCCTTTTATTAATAACACAGATACACGCTAATAACAGTGAATAATGCTCTTTCACGGTTCCGTTTGTGTGAAGTGACGATCGGGCAGAATCGGCAAGAGGATCCGTGTTGCTTAGGAAGAAGATAGACAAAAATCACAATGGGTTGTTCGAAGGAGGGATGTTATTCTCCAATAAGTGTGTGATTAACTCAACGACCATTGCGAGGTTTAAACCGATAGGCCTACGGCCAGGGGCACGGGAGGAGATGTTTGAGGAAAAGAGAAGAAAGAAGCGAGAAATTCTTTGTTTTCATTGATGGCAAAGGAAGGTAGCCTATAGCGCATAGACGTTCACACCGGACTTTCACATAAGCCTATTTGAGATCTGATTTGGCATGGAACAGATGGATATTTGAGGAAAATTTCTAAAATGTGGAACAATTGAACGCTCTAATTTTTAAACAAAATCATTGGCTGTTAAATCTCATAGTCACGTCCATAGTAATGTATTCAGGGCGACAAATCGCTTTAGACTGCACGTAGTCCATAGATTACGAGGGTTGCCGGTTATGGTTTGAAGAGAAAGCCATTTGTTTACAAAGATAAAAGATTTCATGGCTGTTAGGCTCGCGATAACCTTGTTGGGGCTTGAGATGCGTAAAAGCGCCCATCCGCGTCCTTTTGGCTCCACGTCGCTCCTCACGCGCCAACCACCAGTGCGATCCTCGATTTCCAACCCCTTGTTATGGTTAAATAACCGAAATGTGCACTGCATATTGAATGAACATGACCATGCCAACGAGAATCATGTCAAGAATCAATTCAAGTTGGCAGAGCGTTTTATTTCTGTGTGTGTGTGTGTGTGTGTGTGTGTGTGTGTGTGTGTGTGTGTGTGTGTGTGTGTTTGTGTTTGGGGGGGCCAATAACAAAAAGTGATTTTCCTATGATGCCAACGCATGCATGCCCACAGGACGCTAATGAATCCGAGTTGCATCCTCTAACACCCCCCCCCTTCTCCGCCCACAGGACCAACTCAAGACATGGCCGAGCACATGATGATGCCCATGACCCACGGCTCCGCCGGCGGGGGCTTCCACGGCTTCCGGATGGGCATGAACGGCCCCTCGCAGCTAGGGGTGGGCCAGCCCGGGCTTCGAGGGGTCCCCAACGGCCAGTTGGTGCACTACGGCCGGGGGCCCCAGAACCCCATGGAGGCGGCCATGCGGCAGCGGCCCGGCATGGTGGGCGCGGGGTCCATGAACGGACAGGTGCCCGGCCCCCCCATGGCCAACCACCCCCACGCCCATCACCACCAGCAGCAGCAGCAGCAGCAGCAGCAGCAGCAGCAGCAGCAGCAGGCCCACCACCACCACCACCATATGATGTCTGGGAACATGATGTACAACGGGCAGTCCCAGCAGCAGCAGCACCACCACATGCACCCCCAGCAGCAGCAGCAGCAGCAGCAGGGGGGGGGGCACCCACAGCAGTACATCCAGGGCACCCTCACCTCCCAGCAGCTCATGGCGAGCATGCACCTGCAGAAACTCAACACCCAGTACCACGGACACCCGCTGGCCTCCAACGGCCACCACCTGCCCAACGGCGCGCAGTACCGCGTGGGGCCCGGCCAGCTGGCGGGCATGCAGCACATGGGCGGGCCCATGGTGCCCAGCGGCATGGACATGGACCTTATCGACGAGGAGGTGCTGACGTCGCTGGTGCTCGAGCTGGGGCTGGACCGCGTGCAGGAGCTGCCCGAGCTCTTCCTGGGACAGAACGAGTTTGACTTCCTGTCAGACTTTGTGTGCAAACAGCAGCAGACCAGCACCGTCAGCTGTTGAGCTCTCTTTCCCCCCCCCCCCCCCCCCCCCCGTAACGGACCACGCCGCCGCCCACAGAACGGTGGCGTAGGAGCGAGTCGAGGGCCCCGCCCGGGCCCCGGGTTTCAGGCTGAGCCATAAGGGGACCTCGGGGGCCCGCGGGCTTGGGGAGGGTGGTGGGCCGTGGTAGCACAGCAAAAAGGAGACAATCTCTCTGTATATCTGTGTGGGTGTTTTTCGGTGTCTATGTGTTTTTTGGCGGTCTCTGGAAGACCGACCCCGCGTACCAACGCGTACGTACTTACCGCGCACTGGCCTGCCTGTAAAACTTGCCGCAAAGACTTTTAAGAAAACGACGGAAGAAAAACTTTAAAAAAAAAACAAACACCTGGGTTTTTATCCTTCCACGGTGATCCAGAACCTGTGTGAGAATCTGCTGTCTGTGGCCAAATTACTGTGGGGGGAGGGGGACATCTTGACGCCATGGGGCCCTCACCACAGGGCCCTTCTCGCCCTGCAGCACCTGTGCCTGCAGTGTCCAGGCTGCTGCAACACGATTGTAACAGAGCGGGTTGGGGGTGGGGAGGGGGGGGCACTGTCAAAAGACAATCCATCCTGGTCTTCTAGATTCTATTTATCTATTAATATATTTTACCGACGCTGACGACGTTACCAAAACTAAAGTTTATAAGCGGCAGAGGCGGTCGTCTTCATCCTCGTGAAATCGGCCCCGAGACACGTGGCCAACGGACGAAGGGATCCGAGAGAGACGGAAGGTCGCGTCTTTGTCCGGCCTGATTTCTGTGTCTGTATGAAACTGCTTGTTGTCTCTACACATCCATAAAACACTGGGGGGGAAGGGGGGGGATATCAATCACAGAATGGAGGAGGTGGTCCCGCAGCATTCCATCACACCTGGCCATTTCCCCCAATCACTTTGGTCCAAAGAAACGTGCTACCATTTTTTTTTTTCTTTCTCCAGTTCAATGAAGGCGTAAACCATTAAAATGTAAAAAGGTTCCCATTCGTTGTGTGAACATCACTCATGTAGCGTCTCTTGCCCACCACTAAGTTCACCCCAGTGAAAGCTTCTGCTTAAAAGATTGTCTCACTCAAACACAAATCTGTGGGAGGGATGGGAACTAAAGTAAGAGCGAGTCAGTATTATATTGAAAGAAGACGGACGCAACGAGGTGCAGAGAGTGACACACGACACACATTAACTCGAATGCGGCCCTCTTTGAGGGGGAGAAGTGCATGGGCGACCTTCGAAGGAGCCACCGAGCCAGTGATTGTAGCCGCCCGCATTCTTGCCCTTGACTTGTTAGCATTCCTGTACAGTCAGCGGATCGAAGCGTTTCCAAGTCAGCGAATACAGTCCTCTCCCCTTAGTGCCCCCAGCCCTCCGCTGAGCGGGGAAACGCGCTCGCTTTTCGATGGCCGCCATTTTTTGAAGTTACAGGGGATCCCCACCCCAAAAACGACCGATCGCTGGTTGTGTTATCATTTCCCCCCCCTTGTGGCGTCCGTGCTGAGCGCACCACGCAGAGCGGCCCCCCTTTACATTTTCTTTTTTGTTTAACCCTCCTATAGATTTGCTTACGCGGCTGCTTTTCCCAACGATAAGATTTAAATTACATGTCCGTACACGGTTGTCTTAATTGAGGTCGGCCCGCATCGTCTCCAATGACTTAATAATTATAAAACGGACATGTTCTGTGGAGCATTGCTTTTTTTTTCTCGCCCCTTTCCGCATAGTTTGTAATTACTTTCTCTCTCTTTTTCTTGCTCTCTCTTTCGCTCCCTTTCTCGGTCAAGGTCGCCATTTTTGCAGCTTCTGGCTGATTTTCCCTTTTGTGTGTGTGTGTGTGTCATGTGGGCAAGGCTGAACATGGAATACTTTCCTGCGCTCGTGCTGCTATCTTATTTTCGCTGCGTCGTTGTCGGGAGAGTCGATGGCTTGTTGGCTGTGTCGGGGGTGATGCCAGCAGACCGCTCTCTGTTCCACTGAAATCCCTGCAGTATGTGTCTGGGCCCCCTCCCCCCCATTCCTCATCACCTCACTGGAAATTCTCCCCCCCCGCCCCGCCACCTACCCTCCCCCTCCCCTCCTAGTAGGTTCTCACCTCAAACAATTGGCCCAGCAAGGTCAGTTACTTTGAGGACTGGCTAGAAGATGTAAGCGGAGCAACTTTAAACCACAGGCGATTTCTATGTTTTATTCCCCCCGCAGCCCCCCTGCATATTTAAATCGATGAACTTCTTCCTTTGGCCTTAGTGAGATAGTGGCCTCGGAAGGTGCGCTATATCAATAAGAGAAGCCTACTTGTGTAATCGTATCTGTACTGTAGACTAGAGGTGAACAATCGACCTAGATGCATTTTAAGGATACTTTCGAGAAACATTGTCAAGATGTAAATGTAACAAACAGCAGATTTTCCTCTTTTTTTTTTTTTGTAAGTGTTGAGAAGAGACTATATCATAAGTTTTAGAGTCGAGCGACCCACAGGGCCTATGAGAATGTACAGTAGTGTGTTGTGGGAACCTGTCTCCAGATGGTAGATTCATGCGTGAGATTGTACTCCCCTTGTTCTAAATGACACAACTTCTATTTGGGTTAACCCTGCTTCTCCCCCCACCCCCTCTATCTCTCCTCCCTTCCCCCCAAAGCTTTTGTAATGTTATTGATTCTATTTTGGGAAAATGTATTTATTTTCAAATAAAATATTTATTTAAAGAAACTGATGTGTTTTCCCTCGTATCATCTTGATGGTGTTTCTTAGCCTGGTTATGGCAAAACGTACGATCAGAATTGCTAAAGGAGTAGGTGAATGTCAATGAGCCACATACAACACACGTAAACCACCAGGCAGCGCATCTTGAAGTGATTAAAGCAAACCGAGGCCTTGCCCTTTACACTTTGGCATTACCAGTCACATAAAATCAGATCATGAATAAATGCCACGACACAATTCTCAGGGACGGGGGGGGGAAACACACGCACACACACGTGCAACTGGTGCTATTGTGGTGTGTGGTTACTTCAGGCTAGCTTGTCGGAGTGTGCTTCATGAAAGCCTCTCACCTGAGCACCCGGCCAGCCATGGCTGACATTGCATAAACAGGCTAGCTTGTCGGAGTGTGCTTCATGAAAGCCTCTCACCTGAGCACCCGGCCAGCCATGGCTGACATTGCATAAACAGGGCATGTTAATGCTCATTCCGGCCATTGATCCGGGGGCCACATTGATTTCCACGCGCTTCGAGTGGCCGTTGAGGTTAGGTTATGCATGCAGTCGATTCACTCTCAAACCCACAAGTGCCTTTTAAAAACACAGCTTTCCAGATGAAAACGACCAACCCACAGTCAACACACACCAAATTGCAAACAGCAAAGACACAATCTTCTGATCTGATGGCTTTCACTAAATGGGAAGCGACAAGGACGATGTGCCTGCATATCACATATAATATAATCATTTATAATCTAATAACGAAGGAGAAGAACAACACAGAAGAGACCGCAGGCCCAGGGCGCTGGACCTGATCTTGGGGCCCCCCCGTGGCCCGGGAGGGAGTCTCCACCCAGTCTCCCTGTTGCTGTTTGTCATCAGCCCCATGGACCAGTCCGCCCGCACTCCCCCCGCCTCCCCTGTCCCTGTGTTTACTGTACCCTAATAAAAGCCCGGACAGGGGGCTGATGCCGCTGCCAATTCCACACGGGGGTGGCGGAAGGCTAACCCCCTACCCCCCCTGACGGCCACATCTGGTAAAGGGAAGCGACAAAGCATCGCAACTGCTGATACCAGGTACTTTTAAACAAACACCAGATGAGCCTCCAGGAACAGTGTGCCTGCATAGAGTGTGTGAACACAACTTTAACATGGAAGTATGTGTGCGCTGTGAGTCATACTTCACACACACAAGCGCACACACACAGAATGGCTACAACACGTTTACCGACAAGAGGAAGAAGTGTGAATGGTTTTTTTTCTCGTTCACATACGGCCTCAATCTGTACTCTTAACAGCACCCGATCCGAGCAATGTGTTCAGGTGACACCCAGAGGGTCCCCGCTGCCCACTGGGTCTGCTGTGTGTGTGTGTGTGTGTGTGTGTGTGTGTGTGTGTGTGTGTGTGTGTGTGTGTGTGTGTGTGTGTGTGTGTGTGTGTGTGTGTGTGTGTGTGTGTGTGTGTGTCGCCCTCCTCGGCACTGTGTCACGCCGGCTATGACAGCTGTCCAGGTGTAGACAGGTAGCTAATCCACCCTGGCGCGGGACTGCGTCACGCAGTGTGTTTTCCGATGGCTGTCCCATAATACAAGCCTGCTCCCCGTCGTCTCAGGGCCGCGCTCCGTAACCAGTAGTTGGAGGTGTCAGAGTGTAATAGTGACCGTGGCAGCCTTTAAACACAGGTTTCTACCCAGCACCTCAGCCATGCCCCTTACACCGCGCTTTGTTTTGGTTGCTGCAATGTGTGGTGTCATTCGAAAACGGTGACTAACGAGAATAAAAAACACAAAAACAGGTGAGGCGGTTTTGTGTTGTGTTCCCAGGAAAGAAATCAACACTGGTAAGTGGCACATTGTGGGCCGCGCCCTTCATCAAAGCTCTTGTGTCATCAGGTCATACTTTCTCTTTCGCCCCGCGGGAGGAAAACTGTTGACTATAGAATGTTATCGCCTGTCACTCCCATCGTCTCTCTCTCTCTCTCTCTCTCTCTCTCTCTCTCTCTCTCTCTCTCTCTCTCTCTCTCTCTCTCTCTCTCTCTCTCTCTCTCGTCTCTCTCTCTCTCGTCTCTCTCTGTCTCTCTCTCTCTTCTCTCTCTCTATCTCTCTCTCTCCTCTCTCTCTCTCTCTTCTCTCTCTCTCTCAGCCTTGGAGGAGTGCGGCCGCGGAGCCTCGTCACGGTGACGAGGCTCCGCGGCCGGCCCTCCTCTGTGATTGGCTCCGGTCTGTTTTCCCATGTCTCGACGAGACTTGGCTCACCGTCGTGCTGGTGTTGACGGTGCTGTGAGCTGGCGGTGGTGTAACAAAGTTTGTGGGGGAGGGGGGGGTTACACTCTCTCTCTCTCTCTCTCTCTCTCTCTCTCTCTCTCTCTCTCTCTCTCTCTCTCTCTCTCTCTTCTCTCTCTCTCTCTCTCTCTCTCTCTCTCTCTCTCTCTCTCTCTCTCTCTCTCTCTCTCTCTCTCTCTCCTGTCTTTAGTGGCTCTTGCGAAATGACTCACCCCACCTGCCTCAACCCACAAGCGCAGCAGCACTAAATAAATAAATAAAGGTAATCATTATAAACATACAGCATTTGGCTGCGTTCATCAAGGAACCCGAAGCAGGCTTTCAAACGAACACACAACGTCACTCTTGGATTATTACCATGGAACTGTCTTTTAGTCTGATTCAATTGTTGACTGAAACTGTTGTAATAGTGTGTGGCAAGGTGGATTAGCAAATTTCCTGAGAAATAGCACGGGGTGCTTTGGGATCGCAATAGACAAAAAAAAAAGAAAGAATTCAATCCGGTTAATTTTACTATCAGTAGATACAAACCAAGCAAGATGCAGTTCTCAAATAAAATAAAAAAACCAAGCCAATCAAGAGCTAATTTAGGGCTAATAGGGCTCATACATCAGAATGAATCATGGGATTTTTTGTTGCCAATACCCCATTTTGAGACAAGCCAAGAGGGTTGTAGTACCGGTAATCTAAAACCATAAATAAAAGTAAATATACCGTATCGTAGGCAAGTCAAAACGTTGTTTTGCCATGCTTCAGTTTGAACCACAACAATGTCTTCCCATAATGACTAATCATTTCACGAGTAATAACAATGACTCAAACATACTACTAAATTCCTACACTTCTACACTTTTGAAATGGAGGTAGTCAGTCCGATCCTTTGTCAAGATGTACAAAACCTGCATTGTTGCTGGATTGTTAAAACAAACTAACAATGATTTATTTTATTCCATCAATTCCATGCCTGCTAGCTTTGAAGTACAGAAGAAGATGGAGATAATAAACCAAGACAAAGAATGTATCATCCGACCTGCACTGGACTTGACAATCACACTTTCGCAACCACTGAATTGCCCAAAACGTTGATGTGAAACCAAACAGAACCCTTTCCACATACATAAGAAATGGCCTTAAGGACTGTTTTGAGGAAGGGAAATGGATGAGACGTGTATCTGATGCTGGGAAGGTTGGCCCTGGTTTCCTGTTAGTGTTTACACTGAGTGAGAGATTACATTACCCCAGCTCAGAAATGCAGTTTATCAGTGACGTGTCGTTGCTGCGGCTGACACCACAGGAGTGGTTTAGTCACCATTACCAAGGATCTCACCATTCAAAGGCTGTTCTTTTATTCACAGACAAACAAATATAACGAATAGATTGAACATATCACAAATGAATGTGAATTGTTCCAACTTTGGAACAAAATGTCATTTGTTTTTCAAATGTTACTGTTATCACACATGATGATAACTTCATAACAATATTAGCTACTCTCATTTCCTCTTAATCACGTCAGGTGTTGTTGTTTTCACATGCCGGTGAAAATAGGCAGTTACTTTCATTTCAAGTGTGCAAGCGGTGGGGGTACATGCATGTGTAATGCATTACTTCCTGTGTGTTACTCTCTCATTTCCTGTCTGTCCCTTCAAAGGGTTGCACTGTGTATCTCAAGTTCTGTATAGTTCTTCTTAACTCCCTAGGTCAATATATTACTGAGGACGGCAGGTTTACTTTGAAAGGAGTAGCACACGTAGCTTCAAAGCTCATCCATCACATTTGCATGTGAACAAGATAATTAGGGGGACAGGGGGGGAGGGCAGAGATAGCAAAGGAGCTGTCCCTCTCCAATCTAAACCCCATCTGTGATCCCAAGAATCGACCTAAATCAACTAATAGCATTTAAAAGTGGCCAGAAAAAAACACATAGAAAATACCTTTTATTTGCATTTAAATGCTAACCGAGCGAGGGTCTAATCAGTCGTAAACGTTCTGCAAATGGGCCAGAAAAAAACACATAGAAAATACCTTTTATTTGCATTTAAATGCTAACCGAGCGAGGGTCTAATCAGTCGTAACGTTCTGCCATGCGACTCCACATCGCTTCTCGGCCCATTTCTCCCTTTATTCGAACCTGCAGCGGTTCACCGGGCAGACTTTGAACCAGGACCCGTCTCCTTGGTTTCTAAGATTTGCATGGCTGTCCAGACGTCACCGGTGCACTCCGCTCCAGCTCCCGTTTGCGTCAGCAGTCTTGCCTCTCTCCATAGCCTCCTCCCACCACCTCGCTCCCCCATCCCCCTCCATACACACACGCACACGCACACACACACACACACACACACACACAGCCTACTTATCTACGCTGCTCGCTTGCAACACCTTAGCCTGGCTCCCACAGCACACTGTGTCCTTGAGGAGTCACTTAACAAGAGAGAGAGAGACACACACACACACACACACACACACACACACACACACACACACACACACACACACACACACACACACACACACACACACACACACACACACACACACACACATATGCAGTCTCTTTCTCTTTATCTTTAAGCACTGCTTTTATTCTGGGCCACATTCAGCCAAACTTAAAATGTGCAACTTCTGCAACACTGGTCTATCCTGAACTGTAGGCGGACAATCGACCGATTCTGGACGGACGGCAGGGGGGAGAGAGGGACGGAAAGGGGGTGGACAGAACAGGTTGAATATTTGCCACACACAGGGGCGAGAGGGAAGCAACAGTCAAATTTAGCAGCGCTGACGACATTTGACGCGTCGCCTTCACCACGACTAATTACCACGTTCTCCCTCGCTTTTTCTGGGCCGACAAACCAAAGACGTATTAGTCCAACAGATCAGCGTGGGACTCCTTCCACGGTCCTACGTTTAGTATCACGAGTGCGGCTTGTTTTCCCTTCTCTGATGCTTGTCGGAGGGACCAAGGTGACCAAGAAAGGAAGGGAAGGGAGCGGCGTGTACCGCTTGACACACTTGGAGAGGCCCAAGCATGAAACCCCCCTCGCCACGCACCTCACCGGGCCGTTTGTCAAGCGTTTGTTCAAAATGGACCAATTGAAGGCGGCGTAAACCGTTGCAAGAAAGAGATACATAGAGAGAGAGAGAGAGAGAGAGAGAGAGAGAGAGAGAGAGAGAGAGAGAGAGAGAGAGAGAGAGAGAGAGAGAGAGAGAGAGAGAGAGAGAGAGAGAGAGAGAGAGAGAGAGAGAGAGGGCGAGAGACATTTGTTGTCTTGCAAGCTGTTTTGTAAACAGACGTCCCTGGGCAGAGCCAGGCAACAGAGCCAGCCGACCAGCGTGGGCTGGGCACAACCATAGAGCAGGGGACGGAGGAGGGAGCGGGAGAGGGAGGGAGGGAGGGGAGGGAGGGACAGAGACACTGAGAGATAGCAAGAGATGCACAGACCGAGAGTGACAAGGAAAGAGAGCCAGAGAAAGAGTGCGATGGAAGATACAGAGAGAGCGAAAGAGATAGAAACAGAGATGGGAGATACACAGAGAGAGAGAGAGAGAGAGAGAGAGAGAGAGAGAGAGAGAGAGAGAGAGAGAGAGAGAGAGAGAGAGAGAGAGAGAGAGAGAGAGAGAGAGAGAGAGAGAGAGAGAGAGAGAGAGAGAGAGAGAGAGAGAGAGAGAGAGGCAGGCAAACAGTACATCCCAGTGAGGATGGCGGCGGGGCTAAAAATACACCCTCTCCGCGCCTCTCCAAGGTCACTCTGTCATTTTGATTTGATTGGAACACAGCAGTCACAAGCGTCACTCCCTCTGAGCCAGCCTAACAAGCATGGCATTACACTGTCACTAACACTCACACGCAGTCTGCAAAGCGGAACTGCTCCTAAGGTGGAAAAAAAACAAAGCACCAGGTTTGCATTCGTGGCCCAAATGACGCGTTTTTCATTTGTTTCGCGTGCTTCGGTTGAAACACATTGATCGCCGGCGATGAATTGATTGGGGGCATTCGGGAGGCTCTTTAACCGTGTTAATATTGACTTTTGATTATCTCAAAACGGTACGTCTGCCGCCGCGTGAGCGATGTCTGCGCA
>OLKM01000742.1:0-14037 GCA_900291075.1 Melanogrammus aeglefinus
ACATTGTTGTTTGTTTTCTAAGTTTCACTCTCTTTCCATCTTTTGATCCTTTCTGATCTACTACATGGATTCTGTGAATGAAAATAAATCTACAAAACCAGAATTCAAGGCATTCTCATGTTCATCGAATAGAAGAGAGTTTAGCTCACTGGTCTAGTTGGAGCACACACAGACAGTACATAGTGAAGAAATAGCGTTATTCAACTGGAGTTATCACGTCCAAGAAGCCAAGTAAGAAAAAATGGAATTAGCCGGGATTCTAATGGTATCTGTACATACGAGAAAATCAAAAGAGTTCTTCCTCCATCGAATCGAGTGGGGCAGCAGTAAGGGCGCAGCGCTAAAGCCGAGCGAGGCGAAACAACGCAACATTCTGCAGAGAGAGAGGTTGACACTCAAGGTACACAAACAGGCAAGCACACGCGAAGCGAGCTACAATTAGTAAAGCCGAAGCTGGAAGCTGAATGTGCAGCGCCACTCGCACTTCACAGAGAGAGAGCTGCAGCCATTGTCCCAAGCCGAGGCACTAGAAAGGCAGCTGAACTAGCACATACGGAGATTCGATCAGGACTCGATCCATCTTCACTAGATCTGCAAAATGAAAGCAAACACCCGCCACTCACACCGAATATGTGTGAAGCAAGACTTGACGTATCCCACTGACTAGGGTAACCGTCCATACCTCATCACCTGGAGTAGCCTTTCAATAACGCCAAGCTACTCACATGGCCGCCCTCCACCCAGAGCACAACTCTGAGCCACAGGTGCAGAGATAAAAGAGGATGAAAAACTCCCTACAGACCATTAAGGCATATGCAACACCAAGGCAGCCATTTCCAGTGCAAATCTAGGTAGGGTACTCCCATCACGCGCCACTACAGATCAGGCACACACGACAGCGACACATGGACAACAAACAACGAACCATTGGAGAATAAATGAGACATCACACAACACCCGCCTAGAGGTAACGGCCACCAGCCCCACAAAACCCAAGCCAACTAACATCAATCCTCACAAATCAGCATTCACACGCGCACACAGCTCCATCAAACGCACCGCAATCACTCGCTCCAACCCACTGCAAGTGTGGATGACAGCCACCTGGCCACGATACTGAGAGCCCTGTCAGATTTTAGTGAGTACAAAGTCTCTAACCAATTTGATGAATAAACCTGACAAAATGGCGTCATACATCACACGCCTCAATGCGTAACACCAGGCTTACGGACCTCACAACCAAGCTGAAAATGTTGATCTGCTGATAAATGGCTAGGAACAGAGTCCGGTCAAGCACATCAAAAGGGATCCGCTACGTGTGTATGTCGGAAATCAGACGTAGAATCGGGTGGCGCCTCCGACGCTCGCACTCACGCGCACCCGGACAGTACACATGGAAGAGGCTATTTTTACAAACACGCGCATGCACTCTCCAAGAATATCAACCAAAGATCTCTTTCACTTGTGAACTGATTGGACCTAGGCGATAACTCTTATGGAACTCCAGGGGTGCCATGAGAAGAACGGTTAGGCCTCACAGGATTGACCTACCTGTGATAGCAGCCAGTGCATAGGGCCCATTGTGGAGAAACTCCCCTATCGGGCTCGGATGGCTCAGTAGTTCAAGGTTTAAAGAAGAAAACAACGGCACTTGCCCTCCAATTTGATTACTTCGCCGAATTTCATCTGTCAATAGAGCACGCCGGGAGAAATGAGCCCATGTTTTATCCTTTCATGCGCAAGCAGCAACTGGGGGGAGGTTGGGGTGGGTTGTTGAAGTCAGACAAAGTAGCCTCTAAAGTTATGGGAGGAAATATCTGTTCACAAGACAACACCTCTCTGCAGGTAAAGACCACCTCAAACTCACCTGAGAGAAAGCCTGATGGCCAGAGAAAAACCTGTCCATTCACAACAAACCTGGCTGGCGAGGACATTCAGAGGGAAGGTTCTCGAAGAACGAAAAAGCCTTCTCAAAGAGCCATGGGATTTTTGTTTCAAATGACTGCACTTCACTAGCCATCTTGCAAAGACTGTAAAAGTAAAAGTAAAGTGTGCGGAGTGTGACAGCGACCGACATCATAGCTGCTATGCATCCAGGGTCCGCCACCTCAAGTTTTCAAGAAAGGCCTACACCCATCAGACAATGGCGGGGAGGAGAGGCACACACCACACACAGCGCACAGCACAGCCATCAGCTCCACACTGTACACAGGTGTGTGGCCAGGTCCGACAGCAGATCCTGTCGCAGATTTGTCTGGTCCGGAGTATATCCACAAGGTCAAACGTGAGAAGGCAGAGTCTATACCATGTACGTGATTCTTGGGATGCATCAAAGTACACGTTCACTTGTGCGATCAGACTTCTTCCAGCTTTAACAATCAAGGGTAAGCTCATTCCCCCTACTCACTCAAGTACCTGTGCTGGGCTACGTTGAAGCGTCGCGAGGACAGAAAGCAAACGGGCTTTCAGGTCGAATCACTCGATGGCAGACCAGCCTACAACTACCCATCAAACAACTATTGAGAACTTGTCTCTGTTAATGCATACCGACTCGACCGCTCCGAATACGAACCCCTGACGCAGCCTGTCACACCACACGCTGCGAAGTGGTACGCGCGCACTACCTGAGCTCGATCCCAAGGCGGAGATCCTCATCATTGCTAGGCAGAGACTTGTGAGGGTCCATAAAAGTCCGGCAGGCAAGTGAGTGGCGCCTCACATGCCCCTTCGCAGAAAAAGAAAAACAAAGACTTGATTTGGGATGGGGTTTAGTAGGAGACGTGTGCCTAGGGAACGCACATAGGCCGGCTGGGTGGGCCACATTCAAGACAAAAGTGCTTGAGAATGGCCGACCACCTTATCCTCAAGACGCTTGCAAGCTTCATGAACGCTGATGAGGATAATGTCCCAGGGAGGGGCGCAGTAAGAACCCGCACCACACAAGACATCATTCGGAGTCCCTCGGACTACAGGTCTGGTCAAACGAGACGGATTCCGACAACAAAACCTGCCCCATCATTTGAGGACATAATGCTTTTTGGGAAGAGTCATGGAACGAGAAATGGTACAGAGGGACATCAAACAAACGGTGTCCGCTCCGCTTCCTTTCGAGTTCCCGGCAACGTTTATCCAATAACCGTGACACAGGTATTCACTCGCTTCACCTCTCTGGAGAAAACGCTGCGGAGAAAACCAGAGATGAGAGGCCAGTTTGTGGATTCAGTGAGGAAAAAATATTCGGACAACGCGACATGCAGAGAGTGGCTCCTCCACTTAGAGGAGAACGAAGAGGGGTTTGGTACTGCCACCTTCGGAGTCTTACCACCCGCAAAAGCCTGGCAGGCATCCGCGTGGTTGTTTGATTCCAGCGGCAAAGTACTTCGGCACATCTCTAAATGATGTTTTTCTACAGCCCCAGACCTCAATAACTCACTCATTGGGGTGCTGATCCGCTTCGGCAAGGAACAGGTAGCAGTGATCGCCGACATACAGCAGATGTTTCCACACTGCTTCCTCGTCCGCAAAGACCACAGGAACTACTTGAGGTTCTGTGGTATAGAATAGAGACAACGACATGTCGAAGGACATCGTTGACTACAGGATGACTGTTCACCTTTTCGGACAACAGTCCGTCCCCCATCGTGTGGCCATCTATGGACTGAGAGAAGCTATCCATGAAGGTGCACACAAACAATGGAGAAGACACAGTCCGTGTTTGTCGAACGTCATTTCTATGTAGACGATGGGCTCATCAGTGTGCCCACCGAAGCAGAAGCCATCAGTCTCCTGCAGAGAAACGCAGACCTCTCTCAGTGATCGAACCTAAGGCTGCAACAAGTTTGCCTCTCAACAGGGAAGCCGTCCTACAGGCATTTCGCACCTGAGAGACAGAGCCGTCCTGAAAGACCTTGACCTCAGTGGTGAAGCCAACACCAGTGCAACGCAGTTTAGGACTGTTGTGGGAGACAACGAACAGACACTTTCACATTTGCAGTCTCGGAGCACAAGAAGGCCTTCACTCGGCAGAGGGGAGTTCTGTCAACAGTGAACAGCGTCTTTGATCCTTTAGGCATGGTCGCACCTGTAACCATTAGAAGGCAAAAGTCTCTTGAGGGGACTCAGTGTTGACACATGCGACTGGGATGCACCTCTTCCAGAACAAAAGCTGAAGCAATGGGAAGCGGTGGCGAGAGTCACTACATGACTTAAGCAAGCTGCACATCCCACGTGCATAACTCTGCAACGTCACTTTTCCAATGCAGAACACACAGAGTTATGTGTATTCTCTGATTGCGTCCACAAAGGCCATTGGAGCTGTGGCATATCTCAGGACCATTCAAGCTGAAGGACAATCAAGCCGCACGCAACCGTGTGGCCTATGGCGATGATCACAGCTGTCTTTCCAGGGAAAAGACAGCAAAGTAAGGAAGGTGGAGCTCAGGACATCGGAATCAAGGTTTCTCCGAAGGTGTTCCTAAGACCCGTGTCAGAAGTAGTTCTCCTTCTGCCAAAAGACTGTAGTTAAAGGACAGAGACATTTAAAAGCTCATAGTGACCTTTAAGGTCAGACGGGGAGTGTTTTTGCCCTTCAGGGCATTTCAATTTGAATTGAATACTTTAAATTTGTGTTTCATCCAGACTTTTATTTTGACGTTGTATTTCGAGCTGCACAGGAAGCAGGAAGGAAAATAGTTTAGATCACGTTAGAATGCGCGCGTAGAAAACGTTGGAAACGGCAGGTTGTTTGGGAGTGCAGACGGTTACTACCCCAGAGAAAGGCTTCTTGCATGTTGGTTCCCCAGCAGAGGCATCGCTTTGTACGTATCGTATCTTTGTTGTGGGCTGTGTTGACTCATTTGTATGTTAAATTACATGATGTAAAAACGGAGTTATTATAAGGCTAACTAATTCGGGAATGTTAACTATGCCATGTTAGTTTCAACACGTTGGCCTTCAAGATAATGTTAGTTCTAAGAAATTGTTAACATTTAGCTTTTTATATGTGATTTCTATACTTAAAGGTTATTGTTCAAGGAAACTAGGTGACTTAACTAATTGCAATACTTTGTTGTTTGTTTTCTAGTTTCACTCTCTTTTCATCTTTTGATCTCTTGATCTTATCTACATGGATTCAATACAATGTGAAGAATGAAAATAAATCTACAAACAAGAATTCAAGGCATTCTTCATGTTCATGAATAGAAGAGAGTTTAGCTCACTGTCTAGTTGGAGTTAGCACACCCCACCGAGGACAGTACAGTGTGTGTGTGTGTGTGCGTTTGTTTGTTTGTGTGCCTGCCTAGGGCCATGAAGAAAAACATATTCCCATTGCCAATCTATCTCTCTCTCCAATTATATATTTTGGAGAAAAAATCTGCTGCTCCTCTCTCTCTCTCTCTCTCTCTCCTCTCTCTCTCTCTCTCTCTCTCTCTCTCTCTCTCTCTCTCTCTTCTCTCTCTCTCTCTCTCTCTCTCTCTCTCTCTCTCTCTCTCTCTCCTCGTTATATGTCTGTGTCTTCCCTCTTTCTCTCTGGTTTCTTGATGTTATTTTGGGAATACGGCTGTTTTGTAAGCAGCAACTTTGGGCAGAGTCTGGAAATATTGAGCAACAAATAATATAAAAATAAATCAGGGTCGCCCAAGGTATCTTCTGGACTCCGAACTCAGTAGGGGCTTACACACTGTTCTCTGCTTAGCCCCCGGCTAATTTATTCCCCAGGCTAAGATAGCCCAGGGCTAACTCAAGCCAGGTTCACATGAATTTCCCTTGGCCCCGGGTCAAGTGAGCTGGCCCTGATTCACTCTCGCTATTAATGCGCCGTGTTAGCAGCCTTTTCTGATTGAGCTCCAAAACAGTCTGCACTGAGCCTGCCTCAGGGCTTAGCCAGCAAGCCCCTGGCCTAACTTGGTGCTTTGCCAACTTAAATAGAATATATAGTAGGAAAGATGTTCATAGCCCTGGGCTAAACCTGCTCTCTGCCCAGGGCTAAGTAATGAGTAAACCATATTTTAAAAGCCCCTACTCTGTAAGTGAATGTTTACAAGGGCTTTATGTTGCTACGTTTTGTCAGTTTGTTTCTAGTTTAATCCAGGTTCTGAGTCAGTCCATTGTACGCAACCCCGTCTCACAGAAATACGTGACACTGTCACGTCATTTTATCTTTTCATTCGTGATCTGGGGCACGTAATTTCATTTTTTTCGTGCCAAAAGCACACATTTTGAACAATATGACGGCTTTTGGCCACCCATTTCTACTTTCACCTTTAATTCTGAGAAATTGTGACAATTCACAGATATATTTAATGCAGGTGCACTCCTCTGTAAGCAAACCACGACGGAAAAAAGGTAGCTGCTTCATCTCTTCTTTTTAAAATGAGTTTGAAATTTGTGTTTTTTTCGCACGAAAAATCTGAAATTACGTGTGCCAGATCACGAATGAATAGATTAAATGATGTGCCGTGGCAGAGTCAAGTATTTTCGTGAGACTGGGTTGTTGTACGCCAATGTGGATTACAAGGGCTAGGGTTACATTCTAACCTATTTTAGAAAACTAATTATATGAATAGATTCGTTACAAGAACAGTGTTTCTGTAGCCTAATCTCCAACCTTAACGACAGAATAGGTTGTTTGTCAATACGACAAAAAAATATCTATATAATACAACATATTGTTAGTACAGCGCCCCCTATCGAGACACCAGAAGCCAGCAATACATACGACAAGTTTATCTGCTGATATCTATTAATTTTGAACGCTTATTAAAATATTGCAGCCAAAATGATGAACATTGATTAAGTTTGGCTTAATCATCAAACACTCTGAAACCCACAGGCACCAGCTGCATTGCATCAGCACAGCAATGGGTTAAATGCCTTGCCCATGGGCTGTAGCCCTGCCAAACATGACTCAGCTCTGGTGGGAAGCAGCTTATCGTTAAACCGTACTGGTAGCAGTCATCGGGGCTTTGACTAATGGCTGATAATGGTTGGGGTTTGAGTCCAACCCCAGGGTAGTGCCGGAAGCCTAGCTGGATCCCCCCCCGCCCCCATCCTGTCACTGACGCACACACACACGCACGCACGCACACACGCACGCACGCACGCACGCACGCACGCACGCACGCACACGCTTCATGTATAGACCATTAGCTCTGCAGGCAGAATTACATTCAGCGTTGAATGTCACTGGATGAGGGCAGGAATCGCGGTGGTCTGCTCGTGGCATTGCAGAATGCTGAAAAACTGGGAATAGTCTGGGAAGAACTGATCCGCGGTCCCAGGTCACAGGGGGATGTGCTGGCCGGTCAACCAACGTTCTGACCTTTGACCTTTGCGCACAAATCCTCAATTACGGAACCGGCGGACAGCAAGGCAAAGTCTGTGACCCGGTCATTAACCCTGAACCCCTTGTTTAATCTAGCCAATCAAAGGCCTCTGTTCTATATTTAGAGACGGTTCTCTCTCCGGTTGGAAGGTTTGAACACGTTCCTCCGGGAGAGATCGGATCCTGTAGGCAGACAGACGGACGGGAAGGAGGCACTACATGGGACCACAAGAACATGGACGGCGACATCCTTACCGTACAGACGGCGATATCCTTTACTGTACCGATTGTATCAATTAAATTATTTGTTTCTCTTTCTTCTGACAATGTACTCATTGTAATTGTCTTTGGATGAAAGCATCTGCTCAATGCCCTTAATGTTGTAGTCCTGCTAGGTTTGGGTGTAGGAGGAACGTAGCGTTGTCTCTTTGAAGCCCTTCTAGAGCTACAGCTTGGAATAGGTTCGGTTAAAGTTGTAGATAGTAAATGATTGCTGTAGATGTTAAGGTGTACAGGTCTATGATCGACGAGCGATAGAGAAATTATTTCCTCGATGGATGAACATAAATCTCTCCGGAGAATATTCATATCAGTCATGTTCACACACAGCTACACAATTCAACATGGATCATTCATTACAAGTGGAGTAGGCCTTATGGCTTTCATTTAAGAATTTATTAATTTAATATTTCAATCAATTTCAAATCAAAATAATTATTTTTATGTTTACCATTTCACAGCAAATAATGGACACTAAATCTTATTCATACTGTAGTTCATTCATAATCAGTGCCGCTAATAGCATCACAGAAGCTATTGGCTAGCTTTTTGTTGTGGTTATCATTTTAGTTAATTAACTGTTTGTTAATTAGGCAGCCAGATGTATTTTGCCACCATGACAATGACATCTTACTTACAATAAGATACTTGTAGTGATAAAAAAAACGTTGGGTAAAATTTAACTTATACAAAGCTGTAAGCTTATCAGAGGCACCGACGCAGAAGATTAAATCAGTAGCTGCCGGATGTTTTCGTTGTTTCTGGTTAAAGTGTCATGTTAGACATCAGTGTTGTTTGGTGTAGAGAAAGAGACCCACAAAGTGTTTAAAATGTTTTCATGTATTGAGGCGTGAATGCCGCCTTCAGCGCAGAGGTAGAGTTACACAACACAATGTTTTAATTTAATTGCAAAAACCCAATTATGCAATAACGCATGCAATTTTCACAGGCAGCAACTTTATACGCTGCCTAAGACGATGAACCAGTCTGAGCATAGTCTTCTGTCAAAGCAGGACAGCGAGTCTGGTCGGAGAATCCTGCACGTATTATTCCATATTTTCAAATTCTGAAGGTCAGGAAGTATAGGAAATATTAAAAACATCCAGTCCTCAGCATTTATAAGTCTGAATATATGAACAGATATACAGATAAACCTTGACCTATAGTGGTAGATTGCGTTCCACATATTGCCTCTGTGTTGAAACACACTCCAGTGGGTCTGCGAGGGCAGAGGGGGAATGCTTACATGTGTGTATGCGTACGTGTGCCCCCTCTACACCAGATGCATGCTAATGTACGCATGCATGCGTGCCTGCATTTGGATCATGCATGACCACGCAGGTGGGCCCTGTGTGAGATAAACGATGCGAGCCCACCTCTATGGCAGATAAAAAAAGTCCCAATATGCAATGCCCAGCATGCTAGATAGAAGCGAGTTCTTTCTGCAAATATTATATAAGATACCGGCATACCAAATATCTCTCAAACGAAAAAATCTATTCAGTAAACAGGCCTAACAAAAATTACAGTAAATGTGTTCTTGTGTCTGAGACACATTGCCATGGACACAGTACATGTACAATTTTTATTGTTCGTTTTTCCTCTAATTATATAGTTACATTTTTACATTTTAGGGCATTTAAAGGATGCCTTTATCCCAAGCGACTTAGAACGGTTCATACAGTGAGTTAAAAAAGTTATTGTCATTCTTTCCATTATTACAGAATCTCCTACTAACCAACACAGACTAGTCCTTTTGTGACCCCTCGGATGAAGAGCACCACTGCTGTTCTGTCTGGGGGATAATACCTCCTACATCTGGCAGGCCTTGGTCGTCTCCATTGTGTGACTTAGCGTTCTGATCCTCCAAATGCACGACGCAGCTTCAAACTTAACCGCTCTAGACACTTCGCCGTGTGAAGGGGACAGCCAGCCTGTGTGTGTGTTCACTCTGACCATAGAAGCTCAGCCGAGTCCATGATGATGAGCATGAAGTTCACAGCGTTCTGACTGTAGAACCCAATGCTTTTGACCGTATATGTGGGTTTTTTTCCGCAGACTTGCCAGATGGCCATGTTCTGTTTCCCGGTGCGCTGGGATTACGTTTGTGTCTACTCTCTGGGAACGCCGGCTACACAGAGCAGAAGGCGCACGTCTCTGCGTCCCGTGTAGTAAGTCCCAGCGCTGGGACCGCTCTCCTCCACGCCCTCCACCCCTCCTCCCAGCCCTTCTCCAACCCGCTCCATCCTGCTGTCTGAATAATACAAACCCCAGCCCCGACGAGAAGAGGACCTCAGAGAGCACCAAAGACCAGGTGTGTGTGTGTGTGTGTGTGTGTGTGTGTGTGTGTGTGTGTGTGTGTGTGTGTGTGTGTGTGTGTGTGTGTGTGTGTGTGTGTGTGTGTGTGTGTGTGTGTGTGTGTGTGTGTGTGTGTGTGTGTGTGTGCACACGCAATCTACACATTTTAGACAAATAGTCTTCATTTAGATGTGCAGGCATCCCTGCACTGCAGCGACGCAAGACACAGTATTTCCTACAGTGATTTAAAGGTGCAAGCCAGGTATCTTTAAGTAGCCGCTAGGGCTCAGGGCAGTCTTGCTCTGGTGACACACGCAACCTTTAGACTGCGGACAAATGAGAGGGCAACCGTGTGGACGGGGCCGGAGCCGAAACGGGCGAAAAGGAGTGCATTTCAAAGCAGTTGGTTGAAACCGGGACATTTTAGCGTCCTTTGGCTTTTGTCGGGACTCAGGAAACACAACTCAAAATTGGGACTGTCCCGGCAAAACTGGGACGTCTGGTCCCCCTATCACAAGTGATAAAAAAGCGTGGCAAGCCACTCAGCAAAAAGGTGCGTTTGAAAACAACGCGCGGGCCGCACTAACATTAAACTTTGATGTCAAGTAAGGGGCCACAAAATATCATCCCGCGGGCCTCAATTGGCCCGCAAGTTTGAGACCCCTCATCTAAATAGATTCGGTGTATTTGTCCGTCTGTAATCCTTCTTCGCTCATTTTGGTTGCGGATTCTCATTAAGTATTGCCCTAGCAACCCAACAAGGGACAATATCTGCTGCAGAATCATCGCAAGCATGTAGTCCGCCATCATGGTTGTTGTGAGTTCTGAGACGCCACAGGCTTAAGAGGTCATTGGCTAGAGGGTTGAGGGGTGGGGCGATGACGTCATCGTTTGTGTTTCAGGCATCTTCACGAATCCTAACACGAAACCTGTTTCATAAGGTGTTTCATGTTTCATAAGGTGTTTCGTGTTTCATAAGGTGTTTCGTATTTCATAAGGTGTTTCTGGTTTGAGGCCCCGTCCACACAGAGCCGATTTTTTGGTGAAACCACACAAGTCTTTTGCGTTTCGGCCGACCGTCCAGACGGAGCATCGGCTGTGTGGACGGGGCCTCAAACCAGGAACCCTTTATGAAACACGAAACACCTTATGAAACAGGTGTTTCATCACCCTTTATGAATCACCTTAACCACCAGATCTCTGGATACTTCCCCTCCACCCCAACCTCCGGACTGTTTAACGTGCAGCACGGCCCCTCGAGAACAGAGAGCTAGCAGGTGCCCTCTGTGGGGCCCATGCTGTGTGTTTCTGATTACGGACGTTTCTGAGTGCCAAGTAACCCCCCCCCTACCCCCAGGGTCATTGGTTCAATGGGCGCCTTCTATTCATTTGAGGGGATTAAACCAACGGATGGCGTTTCCTGGAAAATATATATATATATATATCATATACTGTATGATTACACCACAGAGCAAGGCAATGCTATCCCTGGAGGTTTGTTTTGGGAGCATTAAGGAGGAATAGGTGGGGAATTAAACAAGATAAATGCCAGTTACTTTGATGGCCGCTGCAGGTTATACTTACAGGGAGAAGGTGGGAGGAAGGTTGCATTAGCTTGCCTTCTCGGTTCATCATCATCTAAGAACCATGAAACACGCCCTTCCCAATACCCGTCAACAAATGGTATTTGAGAAGTTGATTCTACCTCTGTGGTAGTGTAGGTCTGATGTGTTAGTGTGGTACATTATCACAGTCCCCTACCTCTGTGGTAGTGTAGGTCTGATGTGTTAGTGTGCTAGTATGGTACATTATCACTGTCCTCTACTCTTTGGAAGTGTGCATTAGTGTGGTACATTATCAGTTACAACAGTCCATCATTTAGCTTACACTACATTAAATCACACTGTACCTGGGTAATCACAGTGTCAGCCTGTTTAATTTCACTGTAACATTATGTTCTATATTACAGTTACATTGTGTTCTATAACAGTGTCAGCCCTCTCTTAATCACAGCTACAGTCGGTCCTGTATCATAGCTACAGTCTCTCCTTTATCACAGCTACTCTGTCCTGTATCACAGCTACAGTCTGTCCTTTAGCACAGCTACAGTCTGTCCTTTATCACAGCTACAGTCTGTCCTTTATCACAGCTACAGTCTGTTATTCATCAGTTACATTCTGTCCTTTATCAAAGTGACAGATTATTATTCGTCACATTGGTCTATCTATCCTGATCCATCACAGTTAATTCCTCATCACAGCTACAGTCTGTCCTCCATCACAGCTACAGTTAAGCATATCCATTATTAAAATTTACAGTTGACTTTATCACAACTATAGTCTGTCCTTTATCCCAGCTCCATGTGTCCATTATTACATTTACAGCTGACTTTATCACAGTTACAGTCGTGCATTCATCCAAGCTACAGACCTTATGGCTGGGAGCTGAAAAACCCAAGACAACAAACACGTGCATTCATCCAAGCTACAGACCTTATGGCTGGGAGCTGAAAAACCCAAGACAACAAACACGCACACACACACACACGTACACGCACACACACACACACACACACACACCACCTGTCTCCATGAGAACAATCGTAGCCCACGTGTTCCTCAATGAACAGCTAGTTTCCAGACGCTGCGCCGCGGTTAGCTCCCACTCCGGGTTCATTACAGCGCGAGCTCCACTCCCGCTCCCGGCGGTCTGTTATGGGAGCCAAGTGGGATGGAAATAGAATCTCCAGCCATGAACAAAAGAAAATGTATGTGTGTGCACTTTGGCTGTTTGCGTAACACTTGGTGAAGTCTTATTGGAAAACCACTGGTTCATAAGAACAGATTTATTGTCCCTGATGTTATTTTATTTTCCCGCTTCTTTTGTCCCCCCCCCCCCTGAAGCTTGCGGCTGGATTTGAATCATCAGGGAACGTCGACTCTACCACTGTCGTCCGTGTAACACCACGTTTCCTTTGCCTTACTGTCATTATACTGACATGATAAATTATTCCAACCCATGATATATCATTACAGCCCGCTCACCCTTGCTTTATTCGTTCTCTCCCTCCCTCCCTCCCTCTCGCTCTGCTTCTCCCTACCTCTCTCTAACTCCCCCTCCCATCCCTCCCCCCCATCCCCGGGTTGGAGAGAGGGATGGAGGGGAGACTCTCCCTCGCTCTGTCTCCCTCTCTTCTCCTAATCCCGGTGTCTCCATCCCCTCCTTCCTCTCTCTCTGGCCCTGTGAAAACCATCGTATCGAACTCTCATCAAAAACTCAATGTTTCCTTCTCTGCCGACCGCCTCAGTCAGAAACTCCTCCATGCACCTCCGTGGACGTGGAAGACGCCATCCATCAGGATGGACCAGCTACGTCCACGCTCCTTCTCTGAGACTCGGCAGAGCATGGACGTCGTTCGTTCCTGGGCGTGTGCGTGTGCATACTGAGAGGGGATCCCTCAGAAATTGCCCATCATAGAGGATAAGATAAATGTGACTGTTAGGTCCTTGATGTACAAACAGATGAGTTTTTTAATCTCCATTAATCAAGATGCAAAAGGGGTTTCCAGTATCCCTCGACTCTCCCTGATCACCCCATCTCCGTAGGGACCTGGAGTCACACACATACTTCACATCCTGTTTCTCCCTTGGCTGATCAGAAGCTTCCAGCTGTCAATCAAACCAGCGGGGAGGGTGGGAGGCAGGCAGTCTCTCTCTCTCTCTCTCTCTCTCTCTCTCTCTCTCTCTCTCTCTCTCTCTCTCTCTCTCCTCTCTCTCTCTTCTCTCTCTCTCATCTCTCTCGTCTCTCTTCTCCTCTCTCTCTCTCTCTCTCTTCTCCTCTCTCTCTCTCTCTCTCTCCTCCTCCTCTCCTCTCTCTCTCGTTCTCTCATCTCTCTCTCTCTCCTCATCATCTCTCTCCTCTCTCTTCTCTCTCTCTCCTCTCTCTCTCTCTTCGTCTCCCTCCCTCCCTCCCTCCTCTCTCTCCCTCCCCTCTCTCCCTCCCTCCCTCCTCCGTCCTCAGCTCCTCCCTCCCTCCCTCCCTGTCCCTCCCTTCCCTCTCTCTCTCTCTACTCCTCTCCTCTCTCCTCTCGTCCTCTCTCGTCTCTCTCCTCATCTCGTCTTCTCTCTCTCTCTCTC
>OLKM01000742.1:21711-34804 GCA_900291075.1 Melanogrammus aeglefinus
CCCTCCTCCTCTCCCTCCTCCTCTCCCTCCTCCTCCCTCCTCCTCCCTCCTCCTCTCCTTCCTCCTCCCTCCTCTCCTTCCACCTCACTCTCCTCCTCACTCTCTCCTCCCTCCTCTCTCCTCCTCTCCCTCTCCTTCCTCTCCTTCGTCCCTCCTCTCCTTCTCCCTCCTCCGTCTCCTCCTCCCTCTCTCTCCTTTTCTCTCTCTCTCCTCCCTCTCTTTCCTCCCTCCTCCTCCCTCCTCCTCCTCTCTCTCCTCCTCCTCCCTCTCTCTCCTCCTCCCTCTCCCTCCTCCATCTCCTCCTCTCTCCTCCTACCTCTCTCTCCTTTTGTCTCTCCCTCCTCCTCCCTCTCCCTTCCTTTTCCCCTCCCTCTCCTCCTCTCCCTCCCCTCTCTTTTATTTCATTATAATTCTCCGTCAGCGCCCAGGAGCCATGTCCCCCTCCCTGCTCCATCCTCTCTTCCTCGGGAACAAAGCCCAGTCGGAGTCGGCCCTGGGAGGCCCTGAGACGGGACTGGGGGGGGGGGGGGGGGTCAAAGGTCATGGAGATGAGCGGCAGGTCGACCTCGTGGTGAGGCACCCCCCCCCCCCCCCCCCCCCCCAGGGCTGACTCATGTGGAGCCTACAGAACTCTGGATGTTTGTCAGGTGATACCGCGGTGATGAGAACACGCGTGATACAAATCCTCTCCTCCTCCCTGGGGATGGATGAGTTCAGCCCTCGGTGGGAAACACAGGGAGGTTCAGCGACGAAAGAGGTTCTGCACGGACGGGAACCTCAAAATGAACCGCTGTTCAGGCAGAGATCCAAACATTATACTTATACTTCACATTAAGCGTCAGAGAAGCATAACCCTCTCTTAGATCGGACATTTAAATGAATCGCTGCTCAAACAGAGCTTCAACCCCCACAAACGCCTTGTTGTTTCACTACAAGTGTCTGAGAGGCACTCTCCCTCGGACGCCACAATCAACATCAACCAATACCCAGACGGAGCTCCACGCGTCCACACTCTCCTCTCAGCCGGCGTCCCTTTGTTGACATCGAACATTATACTAAAAGACACTTTGACGTCCAGAAGATAATGTATTCTGCATTCCAGGTGGAGTGAAACGTTCAAAAACAGGTTGGCTGAGAGAAAAACACAGGATTTGAATCCTGTTTTCTCTAAATGACGGCCTTATTTCTGAATCAACGAATGGTGATTACATGGCATAAATTGCATAATCGTACCATATTCAAAACTCAAAGAAACTTAAAGCATTCATAAATCAGTAGTAAATAGTGGATTCCCCATTTATGAGGCATTGTTCGACATAGACACTCATTAGTAAGCTATTTACAATCAGACCAGATCTTCAACCTAGCCAGGTTCTCTCACACCACACCACTGCTCCAGACTGAACTAGTTAGCAGTGGCTACTCCCATTAAAGTCACTGGTCCTCGAGCCCATCCTCCACCCAGGACTTAGTCACCCCCCCCCCCCCCCCTTACTCACCCTTTTACGTTGGTTGCTAATTTGATTAGTTGGACAAAGGCGTTGGCTAAAATAAACGTGGTGTGATGTTATGTAATATGATTATTAGATGATGGTTCATAAGGTCATTGATAAAGTGTAAGGTATTGATTCAAAAACCATTTACAATGTGTTAATAACGCTTTAGAAACACAAAATAATGCTGGAATTCAAGATTAGCTTCGGTTGTTGGAAACCCTTGGCTAAGTATTTTGTGAGCTCAGGAAAAGTGGCACACACTGTCATCACCATACATTTCATTCTGAAGCTGTTTGATAATCAATTCATTGATGAGCAAGCTGTTTGGCACAACAGAAAAACAGAGTGTTTCACAAGAGAAACAAGAAATACAATTAATATTAGTTTGATACAACTTTGAGAAATCGATTCACTTGAGAGAATATGAATCACTTGAGACACTTGAACAGAGCTCACTCAAATACTTTTTATCAAAGCCCACAAATATTGGGAAACATTCATTATTCACATCATTATGAATATCCCATAGTAGATAGACATCTGGAACTTGGTATTTGGAAATATGTCTCTCTCTGATTCCCATTACCTCTCTCTTTCTCCATCTCTCCCTCTTCCTCCTTTTGTCCCCTCTCCCCCTCTTTTTCTCCCTCCCTCCCTCCCTCCCTCTTTCTCTTAACCCTCTCTCTCTCCCTCCCTCCCTTGCTCTCCCACTCTCTCCCTCCCTCCCTCTCTCCCTCTCTCTCTCCCCCTCTTACTCTCCCTCCCTCCCTCTCTCCCCCTCTTTCTCTCCCTCCCTCCCTTGCTCTCCCACCCTCCCTCCCTCTCTCCCTCTTTCTCTAAACCCTCTCTCTCTCCCCCTCTTTCTCTCCCTCCCTCCCTTGCTCTCCCGCTCTCTCCCTCCCTCCTTCCCTCCTTCCCTCCCTCCCTCCTCCCTCTCCCTCCCTCTCTCTCTTCCCTCTCTTTCTCTTAACCCTCTCTCTCTCCCCACCCCCTCTATGAATTCTTTGGTTCTAATGTTCCATGGACTGTGTAGACCGGCTGTCAATCACCATGAATAATTCACGGCTGTCTCTCATAGGTCAGGCAGGTGATGATGTCACACGCCTCACCAGGTTAATAGCTCCCCCCTCCCTCCCCGACCGGAAACTCACCCTCACTTGTCTCCTCCTACTTTGGTCCCTCCCGCTCTCACCCACCATGAATAATTCACGGCTGTCTCTCATAGGTCAGGCAGGTGATGATGTCACACGCCTCACCAGGTTAATAGCTCCCCCCTCCCTCCCCGACTGGAAACTCACTCCTCACTTGTCTCATGCTATTTTGGTTCATTCTGTTGTTCTTTTCTGTAATTTAATTCGGTTTTCTTGTATTTTGTGATGTTATTATGATATTTCTATGGATTTCTATCATCTTATGTAATTTAAATGTTTTTCTCATATAATTTAAACTTCGATCATCAAAGAAGATTGATTTGATCGAGTTAAGAGTAAATTATTTACTCTATGGTAATCAAGCTCTATTTTACCTAGTATAATTATTTTTAATTAGAATAATGTTATTTTGATTCGGCCTCATTTGATGTAAACTTATTGTCTTCAAACTTCGGAGATGAACACATCGAGACATTGAGAGAAAGTGAATTGGAGATGGAGATAAGATAAAGAGACAGTGAGTGGGAGCGAAGAGACAGAGGAAAGTTCACTGTTGTTGAACCCTGAAACCATCAACATGAAACCTTCAGCATACTGGGAGGAAATGAAGTGCTCCTGTGTGTATGTGTGTGTGTGTGTGTGTGTGTGTGTGTGTGTGTGTGTGTGTGTGTGTGTGTGTGTTGTGTGTGTGTTGTGTGTGTGTGTGTGTGTGTGTGTGTGTGTGTGTGTCTTATGACTGTTGGCCTGCGTTGTGTGTGGGCCGGCGTGTGTGTGTCTGTGTTAGTGTGTGTGTGTGTGTGTGTCTGTGTCTGTGTTAGTGTGTGTGTGTGTGTGTGTGTGTGTGTGTGTGTGTGTGTGTGTGTGTGTGTGTGTGTGTGTGTGTGTGTGTGTGTGTGTGTGTGTGTGTGTGTGTCTGAGTGGCTGTCTGTGTTAATGTGTGTGTGTGTGTGCGTCGGTGTGTTTATTTGAGTTTGTGTGTTTATGTGCGTGCACGTGCACGTGCACTCATTCATGCGTTTAAGTGTGTGTGTGTGTGCATGTGTGTGCACGCTGCTGAGTAGTATCCTCTTGCCCTGCTGTGAGTGGCACACTCAGACCTCCTCAGGATCCCACACTAATGGGCCCGTTCTGCTAACGTTGTGGGGACTCGGAGCAGGAGAGCCCTCAGCGAAGGCTCAGCCTCAATCAAACCTCTCGTTTCATTCCAATTAATGCAACCGTTGCATTTAGCTCTGCTGCCAAGCCGCTTGAGCCGAGGTGTCCGCACCCTGACAGACATATATTTAAATGCGGATTCAATTTCGAGGGCCGTTGTGCCCTGTAGCAGCGCTGCTCGCTGGAGAACGTTTCATCATTCTCCAGCCGTACCAGGCGCGTTGCATCAGGAATGCTCCCGCTAATTTAATCCTGCCCACCGCCCACCGACATCGCTAGCGATGCTAACTAGCTATGCTAGTGATAGCGATGCTGGCAATGTTAGCTGTTGATGGTAGCTAGCGATACTAGTCGGCGATGCTAGCTATCAATATTAGCTAGCTATTTAGCTTTGCTTCGGCCAAGGTCGTAAAATAAACAAACATGATACCGGGTTCTTGAAGGTTTGTTGTTGGTTCAGACGCTTTTAGCTTAAATGTCCGAAGCCATAAAACGCGTTCTGTCAAGCTAACCGCATTTAGGGTAGGCTAAACTCAGCGGTATATTAAGACTAAATAAAAGGGCCTGAGATGTTTGTAACGATGCTCCTCTTTGCAACACATTCTTCATTTCCCATGAGCCTCGTAGGTCTGGAGCTGTGAGGGGGACTATAGTAACCATGCTGCCTCTGTGATTAAAACGATTCAACCCATCGAGTTTCATATTTTCTGTGTCTTTTTGTTCATCTCCAGGTGAGAAGATGATTTGTTGAAAGCCCACACGGCCTATAATGGATTAGACTGCTGTGCATTTGATTGGTTAGTTTGGTGATATGGGATCGAGGGGAAGTCACTTCTCAGTGGTGTGTGCAGGCGGAGGTAAATTAAACGTATTCGTATTAATTATCCTGATTTCATGCTGCTTACGCCCGACTCTTAGCCCCGGTTCAGCTCCCTGAGCTCAGCAGGAGACGTACTGGAACCAGCCATGAAACCGCAGATGAACTACTTGATGACTGGCTGCTCAGCCTTTGAGAAACAGATCCTTTCAAAATAAGAGCGCATGATACTAAATTGTTCAGCTCTCTCTCTCTCGCATTCTTCATTTTTAAATATTTAATTTGTAAATGAAATCTGTTACTGTGATCTGTAGCCTAAATTGAATCTGTTGCATACAATTTTTAAACACTGAAAACAGACCCACTTATCCACCCCTCAATCAATCACAGGGGTGTACGCGTTGCATGTTTTAAACAAAAAGGGAGTCATCTACAATTCAAATCCATCTACATGGGTTGTTAATGGTTTGGTTTGCCATCAAGGCATCAGGAGTGATTTTTCCATAACTTTAGCAACAGTCATTGAAATGTTACTCAAAACATAAAAAGCAAATTCTTCCAGACACCATCTTGGGCTCAGCAGGGGTCTTGAACCAGGAACCTCAGGGCTAGAAGCCCGAGACTCTCCCCACTAAACCAGATTCATGCAGCGCTAAAGGCTAGCCTTTGGCTACCGAGACTTCAAGAAAATATGGTTTACACGGCAGCAGCATCACACATCGAAGAAAATATGAAAAATGTGATCCAAGAACATAATACAAAATTGTGCTCTAATTACAATCTTAAAAAAGCTATCCCAAGATGGAATCCCGGATTCACATCCCTGTACACATCTGTAACTTTAAATGCAATCTGTAACAGAGACCTGGATCTGTAAACACATATTAGAAAGGATTTCAATCTGTTGCCGTATTTGTTGATATACTGTAAACAGACACTGTAAAACTGTCTACACCTTCTCTGTCTGAGAAATACAAAGTTCCTCACATTTTTATTTTACACGGTTCCCGTCCGTTTCAACACATCAAATCCCTCACAATCATTGCTATAGAACGTAGTAGGCTACTTGTCTTGTAGGCCTACAACTACGTCGCAAAATTCACATACCGGTAATATGGCTCCCCATGTATGTCACAAGGTTACATCCTATAACTTCATCCAGCAAAGTAATCAAAAACAAGAATCTATCATTGTAATCTGTCACTTTAATCTATGACTAATCTGTAACTGTAATCTGTATCCTGTACCCGTCGGCCCAATATTCTTAGACCGACGGGTGTGGAAACACACCGTTTTATAATTACCACAAACCTGCGTTTCACTGCACCCCAAAAAACGACACACACACAACAAACACACACAAGAACACATTCCAGCACCATAGCACAAACGCACAGCCCCGGAGTGACCAGATAACTCCTGTACACACACCAGACCAGATAAAATACCGGAATAACGAGGAAACCACGTCGTCTCCGTCTCAATCGTCTCTGTGCGACCTCCTCATGAGGGGTGTTTGATTCGACGCCCGCCATGTCTCAGCTTGGCGTGGCACACTGGGGTGTGTTTGTTAACCCCTCCCTGACCACACCGAGGTGGGCGGAGTCAGCGTGGACAGTTAAGACATGCCATGAGAGAGCCGTTTGAGTCAGCACCGGTTGTAAAAGTGATATTTATGTCTTTCAACCACACGCTCAGGAGGCTCATAAACCCCCTTGAACGAAGAGGTCAGAAGATTTAGGCTCGGGGGTCGTTGTGGGGTCACCCACTCGATTGCAGTAATGATCAGGTGACGCAGGGTGGGGGGGGGGCTGGGGCGGCTCTCTCTCTCTCTCCCTGTCTCTCTCTAATCTTCTCCAAGTCTCCAAGAAAACTTACATATTAACCATATGTTAAGCTATTATAACATTAAAACATTAAACATATGTGTTTTAATCAACTCCCCTTGAATGGGGCTGAATTAGAGGGGAACATCCACACTGAACCCTCCCAGCTCAATGCGTGTGATTAACGAGGAGCCTGTTAATTGGATTCACGTTGGCGACGTATGGAAACGCTTTTCTCTGCAGCTTCTGTTCAACACAAACACAATGCAACGGAAAGTCCCCCTTACGCCGTCTCCTGTGACTCCCCGACATTTTCTGTGCTGTAAAGTGATTATTCATATCAATAAGCATAACTTTTTGGCAGCTGTTTTATTCAAAGTGGCTTACGGTAAATTATATCATTAAGGAGCGCAGATGGAGGCTTGATCAGGAGCCCTACAGGCTGTCCACAAGGGACCTAAACCCTGGCACCTTCAACACACACTCACACACACACACACACACACACACACACACACACACACACACACACACACACACACACACACACACAGTGAAGCAAGAATCAACGAGAAAGAACAAGGGAGCGACGCGATGAACTGCGATGAGCTTTAAAGGAATCAGACTTCATTATTTAATAACCGTCATTTTGTAATCACCGGATTGTCCTCCATCCGGGACGTGTCCCTCCTTGGTTCCTTCTCAAGGCCCCTCCCCTTCCTGCCAATTAGGAACCAATTAGGATGGAACCTTCCATCCAGAAGAATAAAGGAGAGGATGTTGTCGTGGCTCGGGTGTTCAACCTCTACCGAAAGGTCCCGGGGTTGAATCCCCAACGTCCACAGTCTGTCCGTCTACCATCTGTTTGGTTCGTTATACTTGAGGTGGCCGGGTGCCCTGACTTAGCTATACTGGCCAGTGTAGCAAAGTCAGAGCTACCGGCCACCTCCTAACACGGACGCAGTGCACCGATGTGGGAACACGTTTGTTGCCAAGGTAGAGAATAATAATACAGACAGATGGGGGATACATGGCGTCATCCAGGAGATCTTTGGAATGTGTGGTGACGGCTGGTTTAATCTGTTGCACACAGATTTTCTCAATGCACAACATGGCGTGCAGCCTCACGCAGCCCCAGAGACCAATCAGTGCGACTCGGGCCAGGTGAGACTGCTCAAACCTGCCATCCTCCACACACACACACTCTCCTCCACACTCTCCTCTTGAGCTCTGTTTACTGAGCAAATGAGGCGCTGGTTATGACCGGGTTCATCATCAACATCGTAAAGCGTCTGTTAAAGCCCTAAATGTAAATGTAATGTTTAGGTTCGGTTTCCATGGAGTTGAACCACCGTCTCCAGAGCCGATGGCCGATAGCTCTGGTTGGCTCGCCAGCGAGACACCAGCTGTGAATTTGACTGAGGTTATGATAAACATCCCGATTCACATGACATTGAGCGTTTTTTACTCAATCCTCCTCTGAAGAATCAACAGAAGGAAGTGACACACTTCTGAAGGTTTAAACACAGATAGACAGCCAAACCAAATTAATGAGGCAGGGAACAAGCGCGAGCTCATTTAACACTTCCAAGAGATCTGTGATTCACACGGCTCATGAATATGAGAAAAAACTGGAAGAAAAAGGAAACACAAAATTTAGGAATAAATTATTTTACGGCTATCTTAAACAATGATCGCACAAATCCAGAGAATGCAAATAGAAGATTGGCATTATACCACAATTTGTTAAACAACCTTCCTGATAGGCTACTGTAACATAGAAAATACAAAATAAAATGCCCTCATAAAGGCGGAATTATTGATGAACTATACCGATCAATGGACAATTGAATAACAAAACAAAGGTTACATTTTGATATGGGCCCCTGGAGAACCACTTCCAAATCACTGGACCTCAACTCCTCCACTATCCCAAAGACATCGCATCGTGGTACCAAGCCTTTATGAAGACATGTGTTGGTTGGTACTGAGCTTTTTTTAAATGACCTGATGGCTGGATTGAAAGGAAAATGGGAAAAATGCTGGGAATTCCTCAAAAGCTGAGCAGAAAATCCAGGGGGCCCCCGGTGGAGTGGGTACCATCAAGGCCCAGTCCTTACAACAGTGACCGGGTTCGATTCCTGCCCGTGGTCCTTCGCTGCATGTCTCCCCCTCTCGCTCCCATACCTTCCTGTCTTACTCTACAATAAAAAAAGGGAAAAACCTTCTGAGTAAAACCGCAGGTTTTCTCTGAGTCACTCCACAACCCTTCACAACACACAATACCAATGATTCAGAGCCATTCAGAGCAATTTCCGCCATGATTACCCAAGGCCAGAAATAACAAAGTGAATGAAAGATGATAACACATATCCAAATAGCTAGGCCACCCTATCCAGCTAGGCTAATAAAAGCTGGGCTTATAAATAGCTAGGCCACCCTATCCAGCTAGGCTAATAAAAGCTGGGCTTATAAAAGCTATTTGCAAAAGGGCGAGTTGGTAAGTGCAATGAGGGCGGGATGAGTGTGACGTAGGTTATGCCCTGCTTTTGTATCGCTACAAATAACCTGCTTAAGATCAATAATATAATCTGTCCACAGGAATTCCCAGAACCAGGCTCAAGCAGGACTCCAAGGGAAGTTTAAAGCATCATCTAAATATGTGCTTTAAATTAATCTCCAAATGGTCTTTATTAAAAATGTACCGAACTGTTACGGATGGACACGTCCTTGAACTCCCACCTTTTCCTCACACAGCGGTGTACACAAGACGATCTCGTTCAAAAGAGCAGGAGAGAGCGAGAGAGAGAGCGAGAGAGCGAGAGAGAGAGAGAGAGAGAGAGAGAGAGAGAGAGAGAGAGAGAGAGAGAGAGAGAGAGAGAGAGAGAGAGAGAGAGAGAGAGAGAGAGAGAGAGAGAGAGAAGAGAGCAGAGAGGAAGAAGAAACAAGAGAGACGAGAGAGAGAGAGGAAGAGAGGAGAGAGAGAGCGAGAGAGAGAGAGAGAGAGAGAGAGAGAGAGAGAGAGAGAGAGAGAGAGAGAGGAGAGAGAGAGAGAGAGAGAGAGAGAGAGAGAGAGAGAGAGAGAGAGAGAGAGAGAGAGAGCGAGAGAGAGCGAGAGAGAGAGTAGTATATAGTATATGTAAGGGATAATGCCCGATGAGGTGTCTATTATCATAAATTAATGGACGACGCGGAGGCGCGGAAGGAACCGTCCGACGCGAAGCGGAGGACGGTTGCTTCCGCGAAGTCCATTAATTTATGATAATCGGACACCTCGAAGGGCATTATCCCGCTTATACCATGGTCACTTACGAGAAAAATACATATTAAATCATTCACTCATGATTTAATGTTGTTTTTACCGTTAAAATCATACGTTTTTCACAAGAAGCGGCTGAGCGGACTATTTAACATCTCCTGTCCGCAGGCGTTGCCATGGAAACCTGCTGTGGCCACACACAGTAGAACCAGCAGCTCGATCCCGCAGCAGTGAGCAGTTATTAATCAGCACGGATAAACTTCTGCTGCATCACAGTCTTCAAAATTATTAAATTCACCAAATAAGTTAATGTTAACTATGAAATCGCTCATGTTTTTTGTCAACTGTATTGCCGTTGTGATAAATAAACTGAAATAACGTATGTTCTGTGATTCTGTTGCCACGGTTACCAAAGCGTTTGAGCCAGCGCAGTCATTTAGAACTGTCATCAGGCAATTTGACCGGAACATCTTCATAGGTGTCCATTATCACTTTTTAATGGACACCCAGCAGCCAATCAGAATCGAGTATTCACCCAGACCATGGTATAAAGTCTAATAGATTCTCTATGATCAATTTTTTGGACAAATGGACAAAACATTCCAGATGTACAGTCTGATTCATATATTTACATAACAGATCGTGAAGATTAGATAGAATTATAGCAGAAATGTCGTCTGGATTAGGCCATATGGACCTTAGTGACATAACTTGCAGCTTTAACATGCAATTAACAGAACTAACCTGTTGCAGGCTGTGTTTCACTGGAGGCAGCGGTAGTGTCTGATGAGGGGTGAGTGATGTTTCAGATATCGGCTGTGTTTCACTGGAGGTAGCTTGATGGCTTGTGGGGTGGAAGATGCTTGACCTGCAGCTGTATTCAAACATATAGTACATCCATATATGTTACACCAATGCATTAGTCAAATTATATGAAGTATTTGTACAGTGCTACTTTATGTGCAGAATGACAAACCTCTCTGACTTGATGTGCATCTAACTGACCCCCCCCCCCCCCCCCCCCCCCCCCCCCCACACACACACACACACACACACACACACACACACACACACACACACACACACACACACACACACACACACACACACACACACACACACACACACACACACACACACACACACTTTCAGTGCCAAAGTAGATGAAAAGATGAAAGATTGTGAGGGCACCAAATGAGTTTTTTCCCTTATTTCTTTATTTCTTTATTTGTATCTCAAGGCAGAACAAGTGGAAGGCCGCCCATCTTATTTGTATTTGCATTGATTTTTTAAAATATATTTTCCTTTGAGGTCGACCAGCAGCCACCAGAAGAGGGCGCTACCTCTGGTACCACCTGTATGGCCGTGAGCAGGCCCTGGAGACACGGCTAGTTTTGATAATGTTCTTCTCCAGAGGAAAGTGCTCAGATATGTGGCCGTTAATAACGGGGAGAACAAGGCATTAACACCGCCAGGGTTGTCAGTTTTGAGTTCATTTCTATCTCAACGAAATTCAACTACCTCTTCAAAGTCAACCATCCTTAATCAATGTCTGTCGTCCATTATCCAGGGAGCATCTCAAAGTGCTCTGTCTGCCAAAAGAAGTTGGCGTAAAACTTTGGGGTCTTTGGACAGTCCAGGTCCCAACGGGTCTTCTCAGAGTCCCTAAACTCTTCCCTGGCCCGCGGCTCTCAGTCCTCACACCAGTACTTCCTCCTGGCCAAAAACTGCCCTCTGCCTTTTATCCCCGAGCTGCGATTGGCTTAATCTATAGAGATAGATTTTATGTGTGTGTATATATATATATATATATATATATATATATATATATATATATATATATATATATATATATATATATATATATATATATATATATATAACATCTAATACATATGATATAGACATAATATTGATTGATTGATTTAATAAAAAAAAATTAAAAACCAAAAATTTAAATTAAAATATCACAAATATGCAATTTTATGTCGACCAATAATGTTGCTTATTATGAAAAACACGGAGTACGGACTTGGTTGACGCAATGGTAATGAATTCTAAACAATATTAAAAACAAATTATTACCAATAAAACAAATAATCATAAATTACAATTACAACAGACCGGTAATGAACATGCTCTACAAGCATTTAACATGACAGTGGCATGAATTAACCACGCTGGACGTGAATACATGATGAGCTTTATTAAAAACATACCAGCATTAACACATGGATTCATGCATCTGTCATAGCTCATAGATGCATGCTCCGGCTGCTAATGTGCCTCAAATTACTTCTGGGTCTTACAACAGTTATGATAACAGCAATCAGATTAGTGAAGTGCTTGAGGGGAGCGCCTACAAAGAAACACTCACACAAACACTGACAGAGTCTCTCTCTCTCTCTCTCTCTCTCTCTCTCTCTCTCTCTCTCTCTCTCTCTCTCTCTCTCTCTCTCTCTCTCTCTCTCTCTCTCTCTCTCTCTCTCTCTCTCTCTCTCTCTCTCTCTCTCTCTCTCTCTCTCTCTCTCTCTCTCTTCTCTCTCTCTCTCTCTCTCTCTCTCTCTCTTCACTCTCTCACACACACACACACACACATCACACACACACACACACACTCACACACACACACACACACACACACACACACACACACACACACACAGAGACACACAGAGACAGACAGAGACAGACAGACAGACACACGCACACACTCTATCCTAGCTTGATGCTTTGTGTCTGATCCTCTCTGCTGCCCTTGGCTCTCCAGACCAGCTGAGCTCAGTGTGGAGCCCCCAGCCAGGGTATTTTCTCCCCGCACTGTGCAGTAGCTTAGGGGGGCGGGGGGGGCATCAACCTGCCGCCCCCCGGCTCTGGAGAGAGGCCAGTTAATGGACCGGCATCGCAGGCCCGGCTCCACACAAAGGGGAGACAGTCCAGAGATACAGAGAAGGGCCCCAGACCAACAGGCCCCAATGCTACAGGTCCCAGACCCAGGGGCCCCCAGACCCACCAGGCCCCAATGTCACAGGAGAGAGAGAGTGAGAGAGAGAGAGAGAGAGAGAGAGAGAGAGAGAGAGAGAGAGAGAGAGAGAGAGAGAGAGAGAGAGAGAGAGAGAGAGAGAGAGAGAGAGAGAGAGAGGGATGGGGGATAGAGAGAGAGAGAGAGAGGGGGAGGGGAAAGAGAGAGAGAGAGAGGTGGAGGGGAGAGGGAGAGAGAGATGGGGGATAAAAAGATGAAGAGATGGAGAGGCAGGGGGAGAGAGGGAGAGGTGGAGGGGAGGGGGAGAGCGTTAAAGAGAGAGAAGGAAAAGGAAAGAACTGAAAAAGAGAGAGGGGAGGGGGAAAGAGAGGTAGAGAGAGGTGGTAAGACAATGGTGGAATGGGAT
>OLKM01000742.1:34814-42314 GCA_900291075.1 Melanogrammus aeglefinus
GAGAAGAGAGAGAGAAGAGAGAGAGGCAGAGAGAGCGGAGAGAGACCGAGACGAAGAGAGAGAGACAGACGGAGGGTAGAGAGAGAGAGGCTGGGAGAGAGTGGGGGTAGGGGGAGAGAGGGGGGTAGAGAGGGGGGCGTAGAGAGAGGGGGAACGGTAGAGAGGGGGACCGGTAAGAGAGCGGGGAGGGGGGTAGAGAGGGGGGGCGGCTTAACGAGAAGAGAGGGGTCAGGTTAGTGGAAGAGAGCGCGGGGCGGCTAGAGAGGGGCGGGTAGAGAGAGGGGGGTAGACGAGAGGCGCGGGGTAGAGAGGGGGGTAGAGCGAGGGGGGGGCGGCTAGAGAGGGGGGGTAGAGCGGAGTGGGTAGACGATGGGGGTGCCGGATTAGAGAGACGGGGGGGGTAGGGAGAGGGGGGTTAGAGATGGGGCCGGTAGAGAGGGGGGTTAGAGGAGAGGCGTGGGCGGTTCAGAGGAGAGGGGCGCCGGTCTAGAGGAGAGGGGGGGAGTAGAGAGGGGGGGGGTAGAGAGAGAGCTGATGGTGTGAGGGGTGGGAGTGACAATAGGGAGCAGTTGAGGTGACACTAGAGTGGGGTGGCAGATTGGGTGGAGGGTAGTGAGCGATTATGTTCACGCCAACAATCAGAAAACAGAGTCTGAATTTCACAAAACAAGCGTTTATCCCACAATAAAACCCTCCCTCCCTCTCTCCCCACTACAGAGTCTAATCCTTGGCCAGCTGCAGCCATGGCTTCCACCAGCTGTGAGCAAGGTTTTGTATTTGTTTGATAAAGCGAGGACAGATTTGTGGCACAGCATCGTGTCGCATTACTGGGCTGGGATGGAGAAGTTTCCCCCTGACTGGACGCACGATGACCAGTAGCTCTGCGTGGATAACAAACCTGGGCGGGGTTGTGTGTTGTATTGACACACAGACACAAAGGCCCACAGTACAAACACAGACACACACACACACACACACACACACACACACACACACACACACACACACACACACACACACACACACACACACACACACACACACACACACACACACACACACACACACACACACACATACAGCAAGCACATAGAGACAAAGAAACCAACAACAAAATGTCACACAAACACATACGTATTTTCAAGCATGCAAGCACTCACGCAGACATAATATCTACAGACAAATACACACCCTCACACAGGCGTAAACCCACCTACACACTGTGTGTGTGTGTGTGTGTGTGTGTGTGTGTGTGTGTGTGTGTGTGTGTGTGTGTGTGTGTGTGTGTGTGTGTGTGTGTGTGTGTGTGTGTGTGTGTGTGTGTGTGTGTGTGTGTGTGTGTATGTGCGTGTGTGTACATGTCAGGGTATGCATTTACAATTCAAATCATTAGTCTGCACTCGCAGCGTTCCTTCCCCCCTTGGCGTCCCACACAGGCATTGGTGCATGTGGGTCACGTGCGCTCTCCTGGGACACCGCAGGAGTGTGCACCGCGCCTCCTTTACTAATTAATGTAAACATGCGTTGTGTGCGGCGCCGCCAGCTCCGAACACTCAACACAATGTCACCTTCCATAAGAGTTGCGTTCAATAGCGGCATAATTATCCATTAATATTACATTGACATTATGCATGTTTAGCAATGTTACAGATGTGTGGTTGTTTTTGATACCAGCATAGTAGGAACATTAATATTACAATAATATCATACATATTCATATGCATAAATTAGAGATCTGTAGGTACATAGTATGACATTAAGAGATATATGATATGGGTTTAGTCCTACTGAGTCACATGTTGGGTGGCGGATGGCTCAGGAGGTAGAGCGGGGGGGGGGGGGGCTGGTAACCGGAAGGTTGCTGGTTCGATCACCTCAGTGTTGAGGTGTCCCTGTGCAAGGCACCTCCCCTTAGCTGCTCCAGGTGAGCTGGCTGAAACCGCTGTCGGTGTGTGTGAGTGCATGAATGGGTGAATGTGAGGGGATATCGCAAAGCACTTTGAGTGGGCACTGGTTAGAAAAGCGTGACCTAAATTAGGTCCATTTTGCATTATATGTACAACTGAAAAGTCCAATAAAGACATAATTGGACATTTACTTTTATTATTTATTTTATTATTATTGAATATTGACTATTACAATACATTTAGTCAATTAGGAGACACTTTTCGCAAAGCGACTTTCAAATAAGTCTGAGAACATGAGAGTGCACAATAAACCGCCAGGCTAACACAGTAACTACAGAGCAGAGGTAGAAATTATCCACAGTAAAAGTTACAGTTGCTTCCCAACCCAGGTGGAAAAACAAACCCTGACGTCGCCGGCAATCGCTTTCCAACCATGAAGACGAAAGAAGAAAAAAAAAAAAGCTTTCAGTACTTTTTATCCGAAAACCGAAAACCGAAAACAAACCGAATGTTTCTTCAAAGTGGATTCACAATACGAGTCCGACCCCGAGGTTCGGGGCCCCCGAGGTAATGGAGGACGGACCCCTGCGTGCTCGTGAGGGGCCCGCCAGTAGAGCCATCTCGCTAAGTGTTTTATAATGACTGGAACCACGGCCCTCGACGCTCTGAAAAACATGCCCAGAGAGTGCTTCCAAACCATTAAGGCATTATGGAGAGACTGCTGTTCTCTGACGCAAACCCCCCCCCCTGAAAAATGCAGCGGTGTTCTGAGGAGGAGCGAGCCTAAGTGTCTTAACGTCGCTAAACGCTACGGACGCGGGGCAGCTTGTAGGCTCTGAGTTAAAGTCCTCCATCATCAAGAGATGTTTTATCTAAACTCCGGAGGAAGCTCCGATGGGTTTGAGTTCGTTCAAACGCAACCCCCCCCCCCCCCCCCGCCCCTTACGAAACCATCATCATAGCTTACATATGCAATCACTGAAAATATCTATTTTTTACCAGCTTTAAAAGGCTAAATTAGAACTTGGAAGTGCAGAAAGTGCAGAAAGAATTCCTAGTGACTAGATAAATTAGTGAAGTGTGCTTTGGGCCTGGCAAGTCTTTTAATTGGCTGCTCCCATTAAAAGCTCAAAGATGGAAAACTGCAATTTGTGCTAGAAATTGGTATAGGAGTCAAAAGTTCCTCAAAGGTAGCTGAGTGCCGTCGTGGTATGGGATAAATAGAGATATACAGCTTGGTTGAAGTATGTAACCCGTATGTAACCAGCAGGCATGGGGGCGATAAGTCATTACAAGCCTGCCCAGCGGCTGTGCACTCATCCCTTGCCTTATGCATGACCGTGCGAGAGTGTGAATCCTTGGAACAAAGCCGTTTTAATAAATCTTTTCGCCACCAGCCACATTATACAATGCCAATTCATTTCTAGGAGGTCGGGTTAATATCTCAGTGGCTAGTTCCTCTTTATATTATGTATTTCCTGAGATCCAGGTGGACAATTGCAGTTCAAAAGTTAATTAATGAGCGTTGGGCATAGACCAGTGCAAGGTCTGGCCTCGGTGGGCGAAAGATGGAATTTGTCCAAGAGTGAAATCCCGTTGGTTCCCGTTAACACAGACCATCAGCGGACCTCTTCGTCTTTTCCCACCCCAGAGGACCAGGCAGTCATCCACTGGTGACGTCTCAAAACACATCCACCTGTGAAATCAGAGGAGGAAGTGATAGTGTAGTGATGTCACCATGGGGGTCGATTCGGAAAGAGAAAAGACAGATCTTTTAACGAGTGATTAACATCCCACGGTCGCCCCTCCGTGTCTTTGTTAACGATCAACAAAGTAAAGTCAGGAGAAGTGACTGAAGCCAGTGTGCGGCGTGCGGCCTTGAGTAGGGCTGTGCGATTGATGCGATTTGTCTGTCAAGACATTTTATATTTGAACATTTTGTGTATTTTTTCAAGGCGAAATTTTTAAAATCTCAGTTACTATTTGTTTTGCTTGGAGAGAAATGCTGAATAATTGCATCGTGTTTTTAAACTCAATAATAATCGTTTGAATAATCGGGACTTAATATTGACCAAAATAACCGGGATTACGATTTTTTCCATTATCAAGCCCTATTCTTGAGTCAGGGATTGGTTTCCAGAGATTGGAGGGGCGGGAGGGGAAAGCACATTGCCAGGTAAGGACAGCCCCTCTGCTGCACACAAAGAGCGCACTCACATCCTAACGTCTCCCGAGGCCAACCGACGGACGACACACACTCGAAAGAGGAATGTCAAATCAAATAAAGGAAGAGGAGGGAAGCGTAAGGAACAAAAGTGCGGCTGCAGTCATCAACGGTAACCAGGGGCAGCATCCAGCAGACGTTGTAGGCAGTGATTGAGAGGTAGGTGGTGTTGAGGCAAACCTCAGATGTATGGGAGACTTTGTTCTGTAGCCTACATGTGGCAGCAGATACAAACCGAAAGAACAGAGCAGAACATGTCCCTGGTGCCTGGAGAGCTCTAGTGGGCATGAAACACCAATGAAGGGAATCTCAGGTGTACTGTAACTCTGACTACATATCGGTTTTTTAATCCTCTGTGTGATAATTATTCTGGCAATTTCCCCTCAGAGCTGAATAAAGCATATTCTTTTGATAATTTAGCTGGCTTATATTCAGAGTAACGTACAGGGAATACAGATACATGTGTTTTCGAATGTTTCTGTGCGCACACGTGCATACATGTGTGTTGTTTAATACGCAACACTACGCAACGCTAAGGACTCGTGTCTTCTAACGAGACACATGAAGATCAAACGTATCAGAGAGCCGTATAGCGATGGCGCGGCAGACCAAATCAAGTTTTAATAACACATAACATCGATCTGCTAAGTAGCCACGGCGCGCTGATTCGCTCTGCTAGCGCGCGGCGGCGGCTAACGAGCCGCTAGCCGAGAGCTCAGCTCCTTCTCCTCCTCCTCCTCTCGCCTCTCCTTCTGGTAACATTAACCTCGGAGAGATCCGCTGAGGAGACGTAGGCCTACATTCATCCACATTACTCTCCCAAGAGTCGGAGCCGGCACTGCTAATGATGCTCTTAATGCAGCTTAATGGTGCAGCACCTCAAACAAGCTAGCCCCCGGTAACGTTTCATTATTGCGGAAAAACTAAAGAAAATATTAGATTAGGACGAATCGAGACTTGTTTCTGGTTTTGTGTTCGGTAATGGAGACTGTTCTATCAATTAAAACATTGAGCGCTCTGAGTCCCGGACATATATGGACACTCGAGTGGAGCTCAATGTAAACAGAGGGGGTTTACAGTGAAGCTAATGTCGTTAAGGCCTCGTAAAGCAATTAATAGGTATTAGCACGCTTTTACCCACAGACAGTCGTGTCTCGTCGGGTAAGTAAGGATACGCCTTTCATTAAAAAAATTCAAGTTAATGTCAGCCAATAGCAGCTAATGTCAGCTCATGTTGGTGAATTTGATATAATGTAAGCTAATGTCAACAATTAAAATCGAATAAAGTCAGTTAACATTTGCTAATGGAGCGGTGCTAAAGTTTGCAACTACTTGAAAAAAATAAAACCAAAGTTAATGTAATGGCAGACTGTAATATTTTGACATTTAAAAAATAATTACCAAAAGGATTACACCAAACGATTTTGGAGCCATGAAGCGGCGAAGTCACGCCCCTTCCGGTAGAGCCCATGGGACCTATGAGATGGAAAAATATGAATGGGTTTCAATGGAGAGAAAGTAATTATCTTCTGGTCCCAGTATTTATATGCCCCGGATTACACACATGTTGTTTGTGGATTTAAATGATAATTTTTCATGTCAAGAGTTTGACAGTTTATTGTGCAATTGTTCATTTAAAGGCTTTGGAGAAAACACAATGAGATAGACTACACGTCTCGTATGTGACGTCACGCTCCCTGCGACTGGCGTGGACAAGACCGACAATTTCCCCATCGGCGTAACTGCACTCTCCACATGCCCCGACGTACAATTGTTTTCACCTCTCTTTCGATGTATTTATCATCCCTTTGGAAAAAAGCGGTGAAGTGGAGCAGAGAGATCGCCATGTCTGTACCGGAGTTCCTAGTGCGGGTGCTGACGGATATCATTCGCGTCGAGAGCAGCGAAGAGCTGTAGTTCACAAAGCGACCTCACACGAAACCTTAATCCAAAAACAACATATGTGTGATCCAGGGCATATACAGACTGGGACCAGAAAATAATTACTTTCTCTCCATTGAAACCCATTCATATTTTTCGCTCTCGTAGGTCCCATGGGTCCTACCGGACGGGGCGTGACTTCGCCGCTCTATACTGCCCTGTTCTGGTTCTGGTGTACGGCCTGAGATAAGCCCCACCCCCTTTTGATAGGCCTAAGGAAAACATTGATAACACTGGATCGTAGTGCTCCTACAGACAGACAGACAGCCAGCCAGACAGGCAGACAGACAGACAGACAGACAGACACAGGGACATGGAGAACACTGGATCGTAGCTCTCGGCACAACAGAGAGACAAAAAGACAGACAGAAAGACGGATTGCAGGGCTCAACTGCCAACTCCTGCTCCAGCAGCCAAGCCAAAGCGCCGTGCAAAGGGTTGCGTAACAGCAAGGGACTCAGAACAAGAGTTTCCTCGGCGGCAGCCACTCTGAAACAATGTGAGGACCGGATCTTGATGCCGTGTGACGTTTCTCCTTCTGGAGGAAGAATGCTCTGACTTGTTATTTCTGCAATCGTAGCTGCTGAACTACAGATTTGGAGCAGAGATCTGAACATTGAAGTTTGGGTTAGGTTCTGCTGGTCGGGGGCCTTTGGGGGCCCCTGTATCGAGGTGTCGCCAAGTAGGGTTTTCTACCCAACAGAAATAGAACTCTCACCGTCGGAAGCCTTCTTCGGCGCTTCGACTGAAGGTCAGGACTCATTAACATCCGGCAGTCATTCACCAAGCGCGGTTGCCGTGGCGATGGCCCCAGTGTTGCCGCGGTGAACTCTGTTTGAAGATTTTTTTTTTGCAGTTAAGAGGCTGAAACCGAGAGAGAGAGACACACAGAGAGAGAGAGAGAGAGAGAGAGAGAGAGAGAGAGAGAGAGAGAGAGAGAGAGAGAGAGAGAGAGAGAGAGAGAGAGAGAGAGAGAGAGAGAGAGAGAGAGAGAGAGAGAGAGCGAGAGCGAGAGCGAGAGAGAGAGGGAATAAATACATGTCCTAGCACAGCACAGTAGAGGCGAAGAGATAACGATTGATTTCAGCATCCTCAGACACACACACACACAAACAAATGCGCACATACACTCGCACAGAAACACAAACAAAACATACAAACAGACATTCAAACACAGACATGCACACAAAACACACAAACATATAAAGGCCATCCATACTCTTTGTTTCAACCAATAACAACGATGCATTCTTGGCCCAGATTTACCTGCTTGTGTGTGTCAGTCGGCATGGCAACCACAGTGGTTCCTCTCTAGCCTCCTTCTCTGTCTCTCCATCTGTCTTTTCGCTTTTCTTTTTGGTCTCAATTCATTTATTACTTTGCAACACCCTCCCCCGCACACACACACACACACACACACACACACAC
>OLKM01000742.1:45936-69639 GCA_900291075.1 Melanogrammus aeglefinus
AACAGGCGATGAGGATGGTTTTGTGGGTTAGTTAGCCCTGTTGTCTAAATAGCAAACCCCCGGGGTCTGACCCTTGCCTCAGGCATCGTCATGAGAGGGAAGTGGTCAAGAGAAGGTTCGTCTCCTGGACTGCCTGCAGCGGAACTCAACCAGACCAGAGACAGCTGGCGGCGCGAAACAAACGGGCGGAAATGGTATGGAGAACGGACAGACTAGACAGATTAGATTAAGATAGACTAAACTTAAAGGTAGCACGGACAGAGAGCATGCAGCCAGCAGATCAGGTTGGACGCAGAGGAGCTCCTGCCAGGAGGCCACGTTTGCAAGATGACACAGCTGGGCAGACGGCTGATTTTCCATTTGAGGTTCCACTTAACGACACTATATCATGAATGACGGAAGAGAGACGAGAGAGATGAGAGAGAAGAGAAGGAGAGAGAGGGGAGAGAGAGAGAGAGAGAGGAGAGAAGAGAGACCTGAGGAGAAGAGAGAGAGAAGAAGAGGAGAGAGAAGTGTTGAGTACCCAGGTTCCTCAATCGTTGGCAGGGACATGAGATTAAGACGAGCTCCCTGTGTGATCTGAGAGTTGGTGAGGTCACAGCCGCAGAGAGGAGATGAATCTCTCCACTAAGCTCTTGATGTGACTTCATGCCCCCCCCCCCCTCCCCATGGCTGTAAATTGAATCTATGGCACGCTGTGACCGCATTAGGAACGCCGGGAGGGAACGCGGCAGGAACACCGTGCCTCGTGAAGACTTCTTGGAAAACATTAGCGGCTGGAGCTCCAGACGCCGGAGGAGTGGCGCTGACAGGAAGCGGTTTCATTAGACCTCGTCACTCGGACGCGGGCAAACAAGCGGCCCGAGGGTAGGAACCAGGACGGACCTCCTCAGCCCAGATCATGACTCTCTCATAGGACGCTTGTAAGCCTGCTGTGAAGTGCGTACGGAATCGAATTGCTCAACACTCTGGTTCGCGCTATGCATGATTGTATTCATGGAAACACTTTGCTCGAGTTGAAATAATTGAACCTTTCTGGGAATTTCGCTTGATGCTTGGTCTTTACAGCCAATCAGCGTTCACTACGTGAAAGTCCGGAGTGAACCGCAGCATGGAGGAGAAAGTGATTGCTGTAGTTTTTCGGACTCCTGGAGCTCTATAATGTATACTATAATATGATATCTATATTTTAATTTTTTTTAATAAACAAATAACAAAATGGTTGGATAAAATCAACTACATTTCTCAGTTTGAAACTTAATTACGCATACAGTATAGCACTGGACACATAACTAATAGTCTGTAGACTTTTAATAAGGTAGAGTATGCTGTTAATAATATCTAGCAGACGGTGAAGGTAACAGACTCCTCTGGGGATGCCTTCCATTGTACCGCATGAAGTCAGCGGTTCTGATTGATTGCTAGTTAAATTCTCAGCAGCCATTTTCTTTTGGCACAATAATAAAATGCAGTCATTTTAACACATTAAATAACACCATGTTAAAAAAATATGCTTCTCTTCCCTAACTCTGACTCACTCTTTCCAAGGGTTTGATTAGCCAAAATTTGCAGACGGAGCTAAGAATAGCGATGCGCTTGGCTTCACCAAACAAAACCGTTGTAAACAGGCAGATCGTTTTCAGAGGCAGAACTGATTTTGGCGGGTCAGTCGTTGCCATGGCTAGCTCAGCACGCGCACTGAAGGGATAACTTCACAGAAGCCAAACCTGTGGATTTGTTAGTTTATTAGCAGTATTGGAGAAAAACATCAAGCCAGGGCAGTTTATGTGCACTCAAATAGAGCAAATTGGAGCATAATGGATGGCTCGCATACTTCCCAATATCTGCAAGAGGAGGTGAGTTGAACAACATCATGGCTGCTTCACATCTCGACGTAGAAAATGTCAACAATCAAACAAGGGCCTTCGAAAATCGGCCAAGTCTTTGATCTTTTGATCCGTCAAATAATAAAGACATATACTGTATATATATATATTTATTTATATGAATATCTACTCCTGTTCTGGGCCTTCCGCTGCAACCCCAAATGACCCCAGTGATATTGATAATGTATTATCATTTCTTAAAATACATATTTGTTTGTCCCATAAAACCCTTATGAGGATGACATCACTTCCTGCCTTGTGTGTCCAAACTGACATCAAGTTCATATGATGTTTATACATTTAGATTATATTAATATTGACATAGATGTCTGTTGGTCTCCTCTCATACAACATTCTCAATACGGATGTGTGTGTGTATCAATGTGTTTCTGTGTGTTCTAATAATAATAATAACAATTCATTAAATTTATATAGCTTTTTTTTCTGGAAACTCAGAGCATGTTCATCCAATCGTTTGTTTTTGTGCATAGGTGTGTGTTCAATTAAAGGTTTCTCCACTTACGTAACTGTGCCAGATGTGGCTGACAGGGGTTTCCATGACAACCAGGTAAGAGTCATGGCTAAGCAACAGATGTCTGTCTCAAAGCGGCGCGGATGAGGAAACAGTGGAGGGACTAAACCTTCTCATCTCATTCCTGGTTTCACCCAAGCCTCAGTGAAAAACCACAGAAATAAACTTATAACAATTAAAAATACATATAAAATCTTTAGGACAGAAAAAATGAGAGAGACAAAACACAGACAGCAGATTGTGGGTCTTTGTGGGATTGTGGGATTTTGAGTTTCGTCATCACATCGATTTACAAAAGAAATAAATAAAGAAAGATAAATCGAGGCTGTGTTAAAGGAAATCCTTTCCCCCGGTCCCTTAGCATGGTAATAGATGGGCCCTTTTCCCCGGTCCCTTAGCATGGTAATAGATGGGCCCTTTTCCCCGGTCCCTTAGTGTGGTAATAGCTGACTGGTTCCGACTTGACCCGGAACGACCGTGATCGCTAACAGGGAAGCTACAGGCAAAGCTATCAACGCTCACTTCACAACCGGACGCTAACTCAACAAAAAAAAGCTTTAAAAGGAAAGAATGCTTTGATGTTTTAACAAAAAGCTATCAAAATAACCTCCCCTTTAAAATAAATAAATAAAAACATATATAAAACCAGAGCCCGTCTTTAATTCGTAATTCGAGTAACGAAGGTCGTTAGCGGAGAGATGCGACGAGCACGTATAAATTAGCACTGCTCGCGGAGAGCTAACAAGGTCGGGCGCGTGTCGGTTGAACGCAGCTTGCGATGCTCGTGCGACGCTGCGCTAATTGTCTGCATGCGGCAGAAACCTGTGAAGAGGGGGCGTCTGTCTGGAGACGAATGAGGGCCCTCAAGGGCCCCCCGCCCCCCCGCTGGAAGAAGGGGGGAAACAAAGTGTTTTAAAGAGAAGAGTAGAGAGGAAGAGAGAGAGGGGAGGGAGAGGGGAGAGGAGAGGTAAAGAAGGAGGGAGAGAGAGATAGAGAGAGGGAAGGGGCGAGAGGGAGCGGGAGAGAGGGAGAGGGAGAGGGAGAGGGAGAGGGAGAGGGAGAGGGAGAGAGAGAGAGGGAGAGAGAAAGAGAGAGACAGAGAGAGAGGGAGAGACAGAGAGAGGGGGAGAGAAAGAGAGAGACAGAGAGAGAGACAGAGAGAGGGAGGGAGAGACAGAGAGAGAGAGAGAGAGAGAGAGAGAGAGAGAGAGAGAGAGAGAGAGAGAGAGAGAGAGAGAGAGAGAGAGAGAGAGAGAGGGAGAGAGAGAGAGAGAAGAGAGAGGGAGAGGGAGAGAGAGAGAGGGAAGAGACAGAGAGAGAGGGAGAGAGGGAGAGAGAGAGGGAGAGGAGAGGGGGAGAGAGAGAGACAGAGAGAGGAGAGGGAGAGAGAGAGAGAGAGAGAGGAGAGAGAGAGAGGGAGAGGCAGAGAGAGAGAGAGAGGAGAGAGGAGAGAGGGGAGGGAGGGAGAGACAGTTATGCAGGGTGAGAGCCAGACAGACAGAGAGAGAGCGGAGACGGAGAGAGCATCAAATAAGTTGAGTGTGAAGCCAAATAGGAGTAGAAAGAGATGATGAAAGTATGGGGATTTAATATGCTATCAAATCTAGCACACTGGCCTTTGAAATGTATGCTAGCAAAAAGCGGTTTAGACGAACGTCTTGAGATCAACGGTCAAAATAACATCAGATGTGATGTTTAATATTATGACATAATATTTTATAGTATGTATATTTCGGCCTAGACAGAAGCAATCAGGACAAAGCAGGATCTGTCTATTGTACAGGTGCAGAACAGAACACCTGGAATAGTTACCCAACACGTTAAAGGAATAGTTACCGGTAGTTTAGAATAGTAATTGTAAACTTTTAAAAGCTAAATAAACATGTTTAGAGAGGGGGGTCTGTCTGACGAGTTTAAAATTAGCTAAAAGTTAAAAAGTGTGTTTATTATCTGGATCAATAGTTTGAAGTTGTTAGCTTGACCTCAGGGTGTTTTGTGAATTTTAAAAACACTTTTTGTGAACGCTAGTCACTACACTTTTTATATTCGACTTTGTCCTTTTTATAAGTGTTTTTTTTTAATTGTTTTCTTTTTAATTGTGTTTTGTTTCTATTCCTGTAACATCTCTACGAAATCCTGTATTCCGTATATATTATTTAGCTCATTGTTATTTAAAAATACATTATATTTATTTATTTTCCATTGTTATTACCCCCCTATAGTTTGTGTGACAGTATGATTTCCCATTCAATTAATATAATTACTATAATGAAGTAAATATAGAGAAATAAAAAAACAGAAAAGAAATCACTGAAATAAATGATGAATGCTGAAATAAATCCTTGACCGCCACCAGAAATATCTTCTGAACAAACTCAAAGCGTAATGTTGTATTCGACACTCTGGGGTTGGATGGAACAGAGAAGTGACCATGGGTTCTATCAGCTCACAGGATCAATAATACTTACAGGCGTGTGATTGGCTGAGACTCCGCGCCAAGAGGAACTATGGATCCACTGTTCAGAAGTACATTCAGTCTTCTGATTGGACCGGCTCGTACCTGCTGGGTGTTGAACCCTGTGCCGCAAGCTACAGGTCCTAGAGGAGACCGTGTTGGTGCAGGGGTCATCAGGGGTCAACAGGGGTCAGCTAAGGTCACAGATCCCTCAGAAGGGTTTCCTGGGGCTGTCTGCGTCCCAGGGTAACCATGGGACTTTAAAAAGCATCTCTGAAACAAGGACATGCACTCACAAGCACGCGCACAGACACAAACACAGACACAGACACAGACACAGACACACACACACACACACACACACACACACACACACACACACACACACACACACACACACACACACACACAGCAGGAGTCTTCACAATTGGGTTAATGTGTTCTGAACACGAAATCCCATAATATGCAAATCAAGGTTTTTAGAACGACCATGACCCATGGTAGAAATAAATCTATCTGATCTATCAAATTATCCTAGTTATCCTATCGTTCGATCCACCTATCGATCTAAAATGTCTATGCCTAATGTTCTTTTTATTTATATGAATCAATTTATCTGTATTTGTGTATCTATCCTGTTTCAAACTACAGTACAATTATTAATTTAAAAAACTGAAAAGAAGTCACTGCTGAGAGAGAGAGAGAGAGAGAGAGAGAGAGAGAGAGAGAGAGAGAGAAGAGAGAGAGAGAGAGAGAGAGAGAGAGAGAGAGAGAGAGAGAGAGAGAGAGAGAGAGAGAGAGAGAGAGAGAGAGAGAGAGAGAGAAGAGAAAGAGAGAGAGAGAGAGAGAGAGAGAGAGAGAGAGAGAGAGAGAGAGAGAGAGAAGAGGACGGAGAGAGAGGGAGAGAGGGAGAGAGAGAGAGGAAGAACTTAGGATGGAGGGAGAGTAAAAACGGGCGAGAGTTAGAAGACTAGAAAGAGAAAGAGAGAGAGAGGGATGGAGGGAAGGCTGGAGGGGAGAGAGGCAGAGGGAGGGTTGGAGGAGGGAGAGGAGGGATGGGGAGAGAGAGATGGGGAGAGGAGGAGGGGGAGGGTTGGAGGAGGGAGAGGAGGGAGGGGGGGAGGAGGAGGGCTGGAGGATATATCCACAGCAGACAGAACAGACAGATGGAGGCCAAACCTGTGAACTCTAAATACACTGGAAATTTAACTTGCAGGGTATACGTGTGTGTGTGTGTGTGTGTGTGTGTGTGTGTGTGTGTGTGTGTGTGTGTGTGTGTGTGTGTGTGTGTGTGTGTGTGTGTGTGTGTGTGTGTGTGTGTGTGTGTGTGTGTGTGTGTCCTGCCTATTTTCTCCAACTCATTTCTTTAAAGCAGTGAAACTCTGTCTGTCTAGACGATGGCTCCACCACAGGGAAGGCCCCCGGCTGACCCCAGCGCCCAAACCGACTGCCTTGATGACCGACCTCTGACCTCTGACCTCTGACCCCTGACTCACCCGCCATCCTGGATGGGCGGTGTGGGACGAATGCTGCTGCTGCCGGCGGTAAAAAAAAACAATATTAATATCCTCCCACTGAACCCCATCCCTATCATTAAGTAATAATACAATAATACAGCACCTAACAGGTACTGCATCTCTAAATGGTTTATTTTCTGTATACACCGCCTCGTCCTTCAGTGTACAGTATAACAGGTACTGGGGGAGGCGAGGGGCTCAGGAGGTACAGCGGGTAACGGGCTGGTAACTGGAGGGTCGCTCGTTCAATCACCGGCTCCTCCTCGCGGAGTGCCGAGGTTTCGCTGAGCAAGACACCTCGCCCTCACTGCGTCCGACGAGCTGGCTGTCGCCTCTGCTTTCTTGACACCGCCGTCAGTGTGTGAATGACTGGGCGATTTTGTTACGCGCTTTGAGTGGCCACAGTTGGAAAAAGCACTGCATAAGTGCAGTCCATTTACCATTTACTGTGTTTTACGTTAACTGGTCAAATACATGGTGTTCACATTCATCAACATCTAGTGGAATGTGTAACAGTTACTGTATCTCAGAAGGGTTACGTTAATTGGTAAAATACAATGTCAGGAAGGAGACTACTTTATAAATCCCAGAAGTGATGGCACCGCAGAAATTAAAAGTCAGCAGTTAAAAAATGGAACGTGATTTGAAAAATGGACACTGGACGCTTGTCCGGTTATCTGGTCTTAAACGCATTTAAACCGAGAACGAAATCGATTATCTCAACAAATCAAATTGAATCAAATGCTTTCCTTAACCAGATTAAGATTGGTTTTATTAATGCGCAGATAAACCCATAGTATGCTTGCATGTGCGTGTGTGTGTGTGTGTGCTTGTGTGTGTGTGTGTGCGTGTTCGTGTACATGTGTGTGTGCGTGTTCGTTTGTGTCTGTGTGCTTGTGTGTGTGTGTGCGTGTTCGTGTACATTTGTGTGTGTGTGTGTGTGTGTGTGTACTTGGATGTGTTTGTGCATTAAGAAGGAAACGTTAGTCAATAGACGAGCACGGTAGAATCGATGCACACGTATCAGCAATTTGTTCCATTTCCATCTCGCCTCACTTTCATCTCATCTTTGTTTACTTGTTCGTCTGTCTTCCATCATCCTGAAAAAATGTAATCAATCCAATTGTGTCAACGGTTAATCAAATAACAGCAAAACGCAGAAAGCTTCTCCTATGTCTTATTAAAGGGAGATGCGAAGAGATTCAGTCGGTTGCAATCTGCATCCTCGCCACTAGCTCACTGAATCCTACAAACTGAACCTTTATTTACCTTACAGATTATAATAATACCAGGAATTAACTAAGTGACACAAGTCCGCAGGTACAGACGTTGGTGTGCATTTGAACTCTGCTTCACCAGCCAGTAGAACAATGTATCGACTACCATTAACCAGCGCTGTAGAGTGCCACCTATTGCATTTGAGTAAAATGGCATCTAATTAACACATCAGCTGAATACATAACAGTATCCACGTCTGGGGGCCGTGTCTGGCTCCAGAGGGACCCCATGTGGATTTCAAAGAAAGAAGATGGCGTCCTCTCAGGGCTCATCAAAGAACAACGCGGTGAGTCATGTGGTTGTGTTTAAAGCGATGTGATTGGGCGTCAGCAAACTCTTTTAAGAATTCAGACTTTAAATAAGGAGGTGTAGGGTAAATATTGTGATTTAGTGGTTATTAAAAATTTCCCATCGTGAAAGTATTGCACACTCAGAGACCACACAAACACACATCAGTAGAGACATATTAGTTGACTTACACACACACACACCACACACACACACACACACACACACACACACACACACACACACACACACACACACACACGCACACACACAGACGCGTGCAGACACACAGACACGCACACACATGTAGACACACACACAAACACCCACACAGAGCAAAAGGCTAATTTATTTTTTCCTTTCTTGGAAACTGAATCAATGGTGTTTACTCTGCTTTGCGGTTCATGTCTCCAATTAAAATATAAAAATACATCCTCCTTCCATTCCCTACCACGACCCTCACAACCCACACACACGCACACACACACACACACACACGCACACGCGCAGCAGGTGAACACGAGGAACTTCTCGACGGCAGGAGAGGAGAGTCACGACAATAAAGAAAAAAAGAAGAAGGCAATCGAGCCGGTCTATTCTCAGCTGTCAATCCGAGACTAAACCTCTGCGACGCGTCACCTTAACGCTTTGATGGACGCTCCGCGCCGGCCGCAATCCACCACCGAGCCCCTTGTGAGGAAACCATGGCGACTAGGGAGCCGTCAAATCCACCAATCAGACCCCCCCAAACTTCACCCCCCACAAACCACAGCGGTTGTTTGGTCTACGGATCAGATCCACAGAATTGTTCTTTTGTTGGGTTTCTATCGACCAACGGTGTGAACTTAAAATTCTCTCTCTCTCTGACACACGACATCCAATAATGTCACAGTTATAAGTGTAACTATTAGGAACTACCACAATGAAAATAAATCAATCTGATTCCTACAGCTATGTAGGCTAGGCCCTACTATAAATACATAAATTGTACTATTAATCTATCTATCCTGGAGAGAGAGAGAGAGAGAGAGAGAGAGAGAGAGAGAGAGAGAGAGAGAGAAGAGAGAGAGAGAGAGAGAGAGAGAGGAGAGAGAGAGAGCAGAGAGAGGTTGCCCGCAACTTTCCTGTGTTTTAAGTCTTTCTTCTGTCTCACATGTTTATTATTTAAAATGGATTCAGTTCCTAAAGTTTCCGCGAAGTTAATTTTAAACCTCGTCTGCCATTTTCTCTCGGAATTACCTTCGGCTGGAACCGAATTTGCGAGGAAATTTGATAATTGATTTTAGGACACAGAACAGGATATTATTTACACCAGGGGAATTTTTGGTTTCCTCTGGTTAAAGCGGGGGTGGGCAATCTGGAGGAAAGCAGCCAGTAAGATTATTTAGGAAGAATCAGTCAGTCAACCAATCAAACAGAGGGTCTCGGGACTGCGAGGGGAAAACATTGCGTCTCTCTGCAGAAAGGGGGGGAGGGGGGGCCCCCCCTTGAGGCCCCCCTACCCTACCCCAAACCCTTAACCTGTACCCTTAGGTCGAATCCCATTTCTTTGCTCAAAGGAAAATCTCAGCCCTAGCCCTCGCTGTTGCGCGTTCACGCGCCGTGGAGCCATGTCCCAATACCAGTTTAAAGGTAGCAAGGGGTAAGGGGGAGGGCTAACATCCCCTCAAAATTGAGATTTTCGATGGGCACCCTCAAAGCGCTTCAGTTGTGACTTGCTCCCACAATACCTTGCGAGAAAACGGAAAATCAAGAAATATCCTAGACAAGATGGAGGGCGAAAAGATGCGACAGGATTTGAAAAACACAAATTTAAGTGTTTTCTCTGCTAATAACTATTAATTATTTTTATTTAATTATACTCTGCAGCCGGCCGCGGGACTCTCGGAAGATCTGGATATCATACGACATGAGCCGGGGCAGCTCCCGACCTCGCCGCGCCCCCGGTCCTCGGCGCGCGGCGGCAGAGCCCTGATAGGGCCTGCAGGCCCGGCCGTTGGACCGGGCGGCGCCCGCGGTCCGGGGAGCGGCCGGGCTCATGTCGTATGATATCCAGATCTTCCATGTTCTAGTGACTCCAGGTGAAAAATATACTAATATATTATATTATTAGTAATATATTATATAAGGTAATGTTATATTTTATCGAAATTGTAGTTTTCAATGCATTGATAGACATTCGTTATAACCAGATCTACAACAACGCGCGGGTTGAATTGTCATGCACTACTATCGCTAGTTAGCGAATTACCTCGCGATCTCCGGCAACACAGTTCCCATGTCAACACTTGCCCCTATTTTAATGTCCCATTTCGCCCATTTTGATGCATGTGGGGTAATGTGTTAGGGGCTGTAGACACGACTCTCGAAAGATCTGGATATCATACGACATGAGCCCAGGCAGCCTCCCCGACCCTGGGCCCGCCCGACCCCGGTCCACGGCCGGGCTGCGGCCGTGGACCGGGCGGCCCGCGGTCGGGGAGCTGCCGGGCTCATGTCGTATGATATCCAGATCTTCCATGTTCTAGTGACTCTAGGTGAAAAATATACTAATATAATATATTATATTATATAATATAATAATAATATAACTAATATAATATATTATATAAGTAATATTATATTAGTAATATATTAATATTATATATATTATATATTATATATTATATATATTATATAAGTAATGTTATATTTATCGAAATGTAGTTTCAATGCATGATAGACATTCGTTATAACCAGATACATAACCACCGCGGGTTGAATTGTCATGCACAAATCGCTAGTTAGCGAATTAGCTCGCGATCTCTGCAACATGGATAGTTCCATGTCAACACTTGCCCTATTTTTAATGTCCCATTTCGCCCCTTTTGATTGCATGTGGGGTAATGTGTTAGGGCTGTAGAACGGACTCTCGAAGATCTGGATATCATACGACATGAGCCCGCAGCTCCCCGACCCTGGGCGCCCGCCACGGTCCACGGCCGGCTGCAGAGCCCGTTAATAGGGCTCTGCAGCCCGGCAGTGGACCCGGGCGGCCGCGCGTCGGGGGAGCTGCCGGGCTCATGTCGTATGATATCCAGATCTTCCCAGGTTTTTGATGACGTCACAGGGTAGGGTTGTCCATTTGGTAGGGGATCGGTAGGGGTAGCAATGAGCATGAGCAATGAGGGTAAGGGGTAGGGTTAGGGTTGAGATGTAGGGTTGAGACAGTGAGCAAAGAAATGGGATTGGGCCTTAACCTACCACCAAGACACCATCTCTTCGACCACATTCTGGTTAGGTCTCACAGCCCACTTCTGGGAGGAACCCAGCGAACACTTCTGTCTGCAAGAAGTGTTTTCCCTGGGAGCGGAGGGACAGGAATCACATCCTGGCTCCCACTAAAACCGTGTCGAGCCATTGTGGGTTGAGGTTAGGTGTTAGGGTTGCTAAAATAACTCACTAACCGGGCGTGTCTGTAAGGCTCGTGGATCGGCGACACGGCCTCCCGCTCCTCGAGACCGCCCTTCTCAAGCCTCCCTCTCAATGCGCCCACGTAGGATAGGGGGTCCCCGTTTTCTACACTTCGCTGTAGTGGAAGTGTTGGTTCTGCCCCAGAGAGAGACGACGAGGGAGGAGGGGGAGGGAGGGTCGAGGAGGAGGAGAAGGGGGGAGGAGAAGGGGGAGGAGGGAAGAGGAGGGAGAAGGAAGTACGGAAATTGGTGTGTGTGCTCTGTATGGCATGCCTGTTTTTTTTTAATTTTTTATCTTGTTTTTTTTAATTTCCTGTGAAGAGGCTCAGGTAATAGACACACACACACACACACACACACACACACACACACACACACACACACACACACACACACACACACATAAAACAAACCAGACACACAAACAGGTGCACACAGGTTAGTACATCTATTGCAAAAAATTGTTAAGATTTTCTCTCAAAACACCACTCGTACAATACAGATTAGTCCCGCGCATTGTATCACACAGTGACGCGCGCACGCACACCACGGCCCTCATTAAGCCAACAGACCTGCCGCGCGCTCACACAGGGACCGTAAACAGTGTGTTTACCGGCGAGTGTCCGCATGTGGAACCGCGCATGAATACAACGGAGTCAATTAGCGACACACGCTACATTAGCGTCGCTGGTAGCCGCGGCCCGCCGCGCACCCACCCCGGCGTGGTCAGGTGTGTTCATTAAAAGGCACGCCATGCGGCCGCGAGACGCTCCGACGCACGGGTATCGCACACACGCGAGGTGGATGTGTGCACCAATCAGAAGGCTCACAAGCATCTCGAGCATAACACACACACACACACACACACACACACACACACACACACACACACACACACACACACACACACACACACCACAAATACCCGCATTAAAAACAGATACGCACAAAACCACATGCTCATTAAAAACACACACACAACACACCACATTAAAAACCCCACACATTAAAAGACACACACGCGCATTTAAAACACACACACATTAAAAAAAAACTTACACGCACGCACCACACAATGCTTCAAAACAGATATTGCAAACATTAAACATGCATCTCTTGCATGTTTGATGCATCTGTTGTACACACATGCATGTCACGCAAACGAGGTAAAGTGTAGTATCAATGAGATGGTTGGCTGCTGAATGCAGCACCCAGTGTCAGAGTGCAGGGTTGACTGGCAGCTCTGTGGCCCAGACTGGACGGGACACTCAGAGCGTCAGGATGTTAACCGCTGAATTCTTTCACTGGCTTTAATTCCACTGAGTTGACAACAGAAGATGAGCAGAGCTTCAGTGTTTTCACACACTCATCTTCTCTACACTTCACACACAAACAAATATAGAACACACACAAATACAGAACACACAAACACAAATTTAGAACACACACAGCAAATACAGAACATACACAAATACGGCACACACACAACACAATCCAAATATGGAAACAGACACACAATACAGAACACACACACACACACCCATGCACCCATGCATGATACACACACCACAAACACAAATACAGAACACACAACACAAAACAGAACACCACACACAGAAACGACACGCATATATCCATCCCAGAAGACCTGAACGCACAACAGTTGGGCACGTGACCAGTTGGAATACAGACACCTTGTTCAGAGTTTGATCATATAGAGGATTTTATTTACATTTCTATTTACAAACCTTTTTCAAAATTTCTCTGTACTACCATTGTTACTTTGAGGACGACAAAGTTTGAGAGGTCCACAAAAATGCTTTCTGGACACACACACTCATTAGGAAACGAGAGCCCAAAACACACACACAATCTCTTTTGGGGACCTTACACACAGTTATTCAGCGGACCCAAAACACGCACACACGCACATGCGCACACACACACGCTGCTCTCTGGGGACTCCCACACTCCTGTCTATATTTCACCAGTTGGGGAACGAGATAGAAAGCCATTTGTGTTCCAAAATAGAAGCAAAATAAGACAATAAACAGCAAAAAGCACTTCGAAATCAAGGTTAAAATGCCTGGAGGTTATTATGGGCTGTTGGCTCTTTACTGGGGTCTCTGTAATGAACAGACATGGGGGGGCTCCGGTCAACTGCCACATAGGGGCCTTCATCGCCAAGGGAACACACCCATGGGCGTCGCCGATGGACGCAGGTGCAAAAAAGGCACAAAAAAAAAACTTTGCAAGAAATCCCAAAAAAAAAAGATATGAAAACAAATTATATTTAATATGAAGGCGGATTTCAAATTCCAAAACCGCAAATGTCTATTTATTTTTGATTTATTTTTTACAATAAATCATTTTATTTTTATTTAAGATAAAATATTTCATATTTTTGTGTAAACTACCGCATACATATTTCTCAGCCGAGCCCCTGAAATAAATTTTGCGGCACATTTTAGGAATTCAAAGGTTGAGTTGAATGGTGTCCATGTTAGCGGGTTCAGAAAAGGGGGAAAAAAAAGCGATCTCTCTGTTTAAAAGTCACGTTTTTGTCGGGTGCGGAAAGTTAGGCACAACTTAACAGGTTTGTCATGTAAACATCTGTTAAAACATTCAGGCCAACAAAAAAACGTGAAAAAGACACTCTTGAAAAAAAGAACACGAAAGAATAAAGCGAAAGAGAAAAATCTAACAAAAGAATAAGCGTTTGAATCCGAGCGCAGGGCAATCGCTTCCTTCTAGTTAAAGGGGCCTACGTCTTTAAGAAGTGGGCGTGGCAAGTATGAACCCATGTCACATGGGTGACCTTGATTCCCCGCCCCCCCCGCCCCCCCCCGCATTCACACCAATATGATGCTGCTTACTAGAGAACAATTGGAGATGAGCGCCGAGCACAAAGAAAGATCCAGAAGCAGAAAGACGGACGGCGTCGGTAGGAATTTAAAGAGCAGCCAAACTAGTGATGGTTTGTTATTTGAGCGACAGCAGTCCCAGCGTTCTACCAGTGGGGGCGCTGTTCTGCAGGGTGGATCTAGACCGTTGAGCTGCCTCTTTATAAAGCACCAGCGAATCCATTCCAGTTAAGGCAGAGGGTTGGATGAAGCGGAGATAACAGCGATGGGACCCCCAGACTACACAGAGACCACTGGATCCCGGTTCCAGGACCAGGTCCAGACCGCACAACAAAGACCTCTGAACCAAGACTTCATATCCACGAGGATCAGAACCAAGACCTGAAGTTGAGAGGAGAACAACCCAGACCTCCACAGTTTGCTTTGACCCCTGACCTCTGTGTGTGTGTGCATGTCTGGCTGATGCTAAGGTATCTTTGCAGCAAGGTCAGGAGTTCAAAGGTCAGAGAAGGAAACGGTACGAGATCCAGATTGGATTTGTCTTTTATCCCCTTCCCGTGATTGGTCAGAATGAACCAATAGGGCATCCAGAACATCCAGGAAGTGAACCCAGGTGGGGGGTGTTGGGTTTGCCACGGTAACGACGACACAACGCCAAAACGGAGGGGGTGTACCAGGATCAGCAGGCCCTGCCAGCCGACCTCTGGAGAGGCTGGGGGGGGGAGGAGGGCGGGACCGTCCACGTTACACTCAACCCATTGGCCGCCGAAGAAGGGGCGTGTCCTTCGGGTCCCAGGCCGTAGGTCAGAGGTCACGACCCCCTGTCGGGGTGCAGGAGTGTGCAGGTGTACTTTATGTTTTTTGTGGGCGGCCACAGAAGCATTAGAAGGCGTCTCACTCAGAAAGCTCTGCTCTGTCCTCCCCCCACCGTGTCATTTGTGGGTTTGAAGCTCCTAGCCGCATTAAAGGTCCAATTGGCAGAAAGGGGAGGCGGGGTTAAAGTCCGGGGGCGTGGGGTTAAGTCTAGGGGGTGTTCCTTTCCAAAAAGCAGAAGGGTCTGTGGTTCCCGTAGCTCGCCGAGAGGAGAGGAGGACAGAAGGAGAGGAGGAGAGGAAGAGAGAGGAGAGGAGGGAGAAGGAGAAGAAGGAGGAGAGGGAGAAAAGAGAGGGGGTGGAGGGGGGAGGAGAGGAGAGAGTGGTAGGTAAAGAAAGAGAGACCCAGGTAGAGGAGGGAGAGTCCAGTTAACAAGTAGAGGAGGAGGAGAGAGCAAGCAGATCTCCGCTCATCATCTCTGTGTAGTGGTTGGGTGCGTCTGCGAAGGCGAAACTTCAGCCTGTAGGCCTCGGCCAGCCAGCACGCTCACCTTCCTCGTTTGCCCCAGTGCATTGTGGGCAGGTCTGCTGCAGCAGGAATCATCAGCCCCTGAAGGAGAGGAAGAGGAAGAGGAGGACATTAAAGGAGTTAGAACGAAGATCAAACAGTTCTGTGTCTTTGGAGTGAAAGGAACCAAAGTGAAGAATCAGATCACTTTTCAAGATAACAGAACAGAAAGGTAAATACTGTATATTAACAGCCTCCTAACAGAAAGGTTCTGGGTTTCTTCCCCAATGTCTGCAGGCTAGCCCCAACCGGCTCCATGTTGACCCGTCTTGTTTAAAAGACTACATAAGCGGGATGGTGGGGGATACCCAAGGCTTAAATTTGAGCGTGAGGACGCCAAGTCTCCACAGTTTGGAAGCTGGGTCTGAACTGGTGTTGTGTACCGGTTATATGTCCTCCATCACCCCCTCCCCTCCTTGGGGGACCGCCGTCCGCCATTACTTCTCCCCTTGCCGCTTCCCCTTTTAATGAGCCGGCGAAGGAACCCGTGACACCCCGGCCTGACGTGCACGCTCTCCCACGAGCACGCCCTTTACCGTGCACGCCTCTTAACGAGGTGGAGGCGGGGCGGAGGACGGAGGGCTGGAGAAGGAGGCTCATTAAGGCTGTAGAGCGCCGCAGCGCATCAGAGAACCTCACTTGACCATTAAGGCTCAGTTATGGTTCCACGTCGACGGCCACGCAGACGCCTCGACGCAGTCGTGAACCTGTTTTGGTTCTGCGTCGGGTTTTAGTGAGCGGACCGATCACAGCCCTTGCTGATGCGTCGCCTCGACGCAAGGTTAACATTTTTGGGAGGCGCACGTCAGGGCCTTGCGTTTGACGCAAGGAGGGTCCGCACAGACGTAAGGGGTCCGTAAACCCCCTTGCGTTACGTTCGACGTGGAGCCATAGCTAAGCCCTCAGACACCTAGCTCCAAGCTAACGTTAGAGGTTTGGTTAAGGACGAATAACGTGAGTAAAGCAAATCATTGTGTTCAATGGTTGATACCATATGTACCCGTTTTCTGGGTATTGATTATGTATCATCGCTGGTGGGGGAGAATGTGTTTTGTTGTTTGTTTTTAGTGTGGGGGTGTATGGTATGTTTTCATGCACTCTACAATATAATATTAATGAAGAACGCAATAAAGTATTAATGAATTCATGTATTTATGTTGTTGTGCGAGTGTGTGTGTGTGTGTGAGTTAGTGTGTGTGTGTGTGTGAAGATGTTTGTGTATGTTTGCCGACATGCAAGTAGGCTGAGACAGGTCACGAGTTGCATGCCGTCCAATCTACTGTAACTGAATGTCTGTCTCTTCCGTCTCTTATGATCTCTGTCATTAGTTAACCGTCTTCAGAGTGAGAAGCAGAACAGCAAAGAACAAGAAACACAGAGCTTTTGGACCAATCATGTTAACAAACCAATATTCAAAACAGGAACTGCAACACATGTGCCCTCATCGCAATCGCTCCTGCTTTCTCTCTGGCCGCTATAGAGCGAGGGACACTGACTGCAACCTCTTACATCTATGGACCAACAGACCCTGGACCCTAAACAGTAATTTATTAGGATTATACTATAAATATTTTTACATTTTAACCAGTCTTAACCAAGGTCTGTTTTCTGTCGGCCTCGCAGATTCTCACACTGGACAGCCGGTGTAAAAGTGTACGGGGGAATCACTCTAAGGATTTAATCCAATATAATGTATTACAAACAAACCCAATTGAATCTAAACAAATCAAACTCATATCTCACATCTAATCTAATCCGAGATAAGCGTCGCAAGTGTAACCCAATTTAAACCTAGCCTGTGTTGGTTAACCCATGTTAGCGTAACAGATGCTGGCGTAGCACATACTAGCCTAGCCTATAGGCCTGTGTTAGCGTAGCCTGTGTTAGCGTAGCCTGTTCCGGCCTAGCCCGTGCTGTGCTGACTGACGTGGTCCGTGTTGTTGAGCCAGAGGCTAAGAGGTTGGGCGTGCTGGGGGCAGCTAGTCGGCGCGCCGCTTTGCTCTCGGTGTAAATCAATGGCGGCGGCTAATTGCTATGCTGCAGGAGGGGACCCACTGCAGAGTAATCAAGAACTGCTCTGACCCATCCAGCTGTCAACACACACATTCACAGTTTAACACACACACACACACACACACACACACACACACACACACACACACACACACACACACACACACACACACACACACACACACACAGGCCCGCACAAGGACACGCACGCAGGCGGACACAGAGGCACACAAACAAGAAAAGCAAATGCACGCACTCACACACACAAACACAGGCTCCGCTCACACACACACACACACACACACACACACACACACACACACACACACACACACACACACACACACACACACACACGTGCACACACACACTCTCACACACACACACACACACACAAACACAAACACACGGTGGTTACCATCTGCTGGTTATTGGCTGTGTAGATCTCATGAGTGTTCGCTGCCATACATTAGCTGTCAGAGAGGCTGCAGTACCGCCCCCTGACACTAGGTGCAGCGGACCCTAGCAACAGAACACTGCAACCAAAAGAGGAGAGCGAGGCGTGTATTGCTGAGGAGCAATCAAATGGATTATGATATGGATTTTATGAAACCCAATATACTGACTTAATTACACCAAACCCTGACCTTGACTTAACCACACCAGTTATTAACCAAACCAAACCATCACTATAACTACACCAAACCCTTGCCTAAGCAGTATTGGTGGACATCATCCATTTACGGATGTGTTCAACCCATTGATCCGGGATTACTGTAGACGTGGGTCTGCTAAAGGCTCGGCTTCGCCGCTGTCTTTCCAGGGTTCCCTGCCTGATCTGTGGAAAGAAGCATGTTCTTGTCCTAAACACGTTCACTTCCTAATCAGTCCAGCTTAGAGCACCAGGAATGAGCCATGTCTGAGTGGGACATTTAAGCTCCAACGTCACAAACGTGGACGCCAGCGGTTGACCTCAGCCAATCACAGCCCTCAGACTCGGTTTGTCATATTAGGCTGTATCCTGCTGTGATTAGCCACAACATGTAAACACGAAGACTCGTCCCAGAAAGGTTTCTGGCGTCATGGCTTGCATGTCTGAAGATGAAGTCATGCTATAATCACTGAGCACTTCTGTCGGGGTACACTAATGTCTCCTTGGCCCCGAGACGATTCTGCGGATGACTTCTTCTTCTTCTTAGCAGCTAGAGCGTTTGAACAATAGGAACAGTGTTTGAAAGGTCGGTTAAACCGTCTCTGTGGACACCCTCTGGGGAGTTAAGGCAGGTAGCGCCAGTCACATCGCTCTAGACCAGTGTTTCCCAATGTTTTTTTCTGGGGACCCATTTATTTTAAAATTACAAACCATCGTGACCCAATTCACAATAGGCCTATCTATAAAATCGTGAGAAGAACACATTTGTGCATAAATTAACATTACTGAACGTTTTTACTGCCAATTCCGCATCAACTTATGTTAGAACTTAAATCAGCCATTTCAAAGAGATAAATCACAACTTAGGGTTAGGGTAACCCTGTTTTATGCACTTGTTATCGAAACTCATATCTCCTCGTTTTGGCTATCTCCTTGTTGTTATTTCCTCTCACAATGTACATTAGCCTTTCACCTAGATTCAACGTTATAAGTACAACTATCAGAACAATACAAACATTCAGTACTATCAAAAACATGCTTCTTGTTGAAAGTTTTTTAAACGCTAAAAAAATAAAACTGTCTTTGGGAAAGACTGCTCTAGACGGAGCGCTGCAGCTTGAGATGTGTCTACACCCCTAAAGATACGCCAGCGGTACCGCAAGTGGTTGGAGATTATCTCTGGAGCACGCCGGTGGTTTAGTGGTCTGCTGGGGGGCTACTTACCAGTGGTTGGCATCTATGGACGTTGGCGTAAAAGATGGTATAGAAATGTGCGAGGCATAACTGAGTAGGCTTAACGCAGGGGGCATACTTCAACATAAGTCCTTCTTTTTCCCAGCTGGAATCAAACCAAAGAGATTCTTTGCAGACAAACTGTTTTTTAACACAAAACGTTCACTTTTTTTAAGTCCATAAGTCAGGACCGGCGGGGTATCCATGGAGACGGAGAATCAGACATCCGCTCGTGGGATTAAATAAGAAAGGAACCACGTCGGGCATGCCTCAGCAGCGTCTGAACCTCCTCGTGAACCCTGGAGGTCCGGAGGAGGGCCGAGGGAGGCAGCAGGCGAGGTACAGCTGTGGCTTCACGTTCCGCACTCTCATCAGCCTGTTTCTCGTGACCTCGCCAAACGTCGCCTCGGCAACATGCACCCCGCTTAACTCCCAGCTATTGTTCCCGCCCTTCTCGGAGATAACGTAAAGGTGTGCGGTGACAAAAGGTGAGCTGTCACACTCACACAACCTCTGAAGTGCTCCCAATCAAACGCGGTGCCGCTGCCAGGTGCAATGCGTCTCTTAATGCCTTTGTCTTCCCCTCTGCCTCTCGCTCTCTGGGTTCCATCTCCCTGCAACTCACCCCCTCACCCCTGTCCCTCGTTACGCTATATAATAGAGACCGGTGCGTCGGTGAACAAAGGCACACGGCGGCAGGCAGGGAATAATTCAACCACGTATTCGTTGCATTGAGATGCAGATGAGGGAGATCTCAGAACAATAGAGATGGCAGGGGGGGGTGGGGGTGCTAACGGTGGCTAGCAGCACCCTGAGGTGTAATGGGGCCCCGGCGTTGCTAGCTCGGGGCGATTAGCGCTCGCTCACAGGTGCAATTACACACAACGGTTCTTAGTGCTAACACAGGTCGCTAATAACGAGAAGGGTGGGGTAGGACGAAGATAGATGTGGAGGGAGAGGGCGAGAGGAGGGGGGGAGAGGAGCATGGTGGGGGAGAGAGTGAGGAGGAGGGAGGGAGGGAGGGAGGGGGCGAGAGTGGGGGGGGGAGAGGAGCATGGTGGGGGAGAGAGGCTGGAGGGAGGGAGGGGGAGAGAGAGAGAGAGCGAGAGAGAGCGAGAGAGAACGAACCATGGTTTTATCAAATGGGACAAACATCAAATGAAACTCAAATTGAGAGAATTATGCAAATATATCCCCCGAGTCCACTGAAAAACATAAAAGAAGTCATGCAGAGCAGAATTAGAACAATATCCAATCATTATTAAAACCCAGAAGAGAGTATTAAAACTGTATGGCCAGCTGAAGACAGTGACAGCAATACGCTCCAGAACAAGGCCCTCGCCCCCCCAGAGAGAGAGACCCCTTAGCCAGCCTGTCTTGGAACATGTCCAACACACAACCACCACATCATGCAGCACCAAAGGATAGGAAAACTACCCAAGAATACACCAAAAAGCAGAGTAAATTGGCTACTTGTTGTCCTGTAACAGAGAATACACAGTGGCAGAATACCTGACACCCGTGACACACAACTAAGGAAATCTTTGACCGGGTATAGACTCGGCGAGCACAGCCTGGTCATGGAGAAGGGACATCACAGACAGACCTGGCTCCCAAGAAAAGACAGACTGTGCACACTGTACACAAAGCCAACTGGAAACTTCCTGCCAGTCGTACCGAGACGTCAGGAACACACACTTCCAACCGATTACACAGGCATGCAAGGCCTTTTGAAAACACTCCTGACGCTAAAATACTTGTATATCTGTAGGGAGAAATACAACAATGTGCAATCCCAATGGACTTTAACCAATAGCACAGTACACATTTGTAAATATGAAAGTCTCTTCACAATGATAGCACTATTGCACATATCCTCCACACTGTACGTACAGTGTATATTTGCTTTATCATTTTAAAGAAGATATTTTCTACTGAATTATTATACACTGTTAGAATTCCATATTTAACTTCTACATATTTAGTACTTAATATTTTACTCAATATTTATATACACTTCGTATTTCACTTTTTGTATTTTGACCAAATTCAGTTCTTTCTTTTCAGATAAAGAGCCTTCAGTGAGCAGAACTGAGAGTTCAGTGAGCAGAGAGTGAGTTCAGTGAGCAGAGAGTGAGTTCAGTGAGCAGAGAGTGAGTTCAGTGAGCAGAGATTGAGTTCAGTGAGCAGAGATTGAGTTCAGTGAGCAGAGAGTGAGTTCAGTGAGCAGAGAGTGAGTTCAGTGAGCAGAGAGTGAGTTCAGTGAGCAGAAGGTGAGTTCAGTGAGCAGAGAGTGAGTTCAGTGAGCAGAGAGTGAGTTCAGTGAGCAGAGAGTGAGTTCAGTGAGAAGAGAGTGAGTTCAGTGAGCAGAGAGTGAGTTCAGTGAGCAGAGAGTGAGTTCAGTGAGCAGAAAGTGAGTTCAGTGAGCAGAGAGTGAGTTTAGTGAGCAGGGAATGAGTTCAGTGAGCCGAGAGTGAGTTCAGTGAGCCGAGAGTGAGTTCAGTGAGCCGAGACAGGGAGTGAGTTCAGTGAGCGGAGAGTGAGTTCAGTGAGCGGAGAGTGAGTTCAGTGAGCGGAGAGTGAGTTCAGTGAGCGGAGACAGAGTGAGTTCATTGAGCGGAGACGGGGAGTGAGTTCAGTGAGCAAAGAACGAGTTCAGTGAGCGGAGCGGAGACAGGGAGCCAGAGCATTGTGCTCCTGGGCAGTGTATGAAAACATCAAATTTGTTTCTATTGCGCTGACATTTATGTCTAACAGGGTTCACGACCCCGGCTTGTCAGAGGAACCAGCTCCCTCTCTCTCCCCCGGTCTGTCAGCACCTCGCTCTCTCTCTGCGTGTCTCCCCCTCCCTCCCTCCCTCTGTAAACATATCTCTGCCCTGTGTCCCTCCGTCTCTCTCGCTCCCCTCGCTGTCAACATCTCTCGCTCCCTCTTTCTCGCTCTGTCTGACAAAATCTCTCTCCCACCCTCTGTCTCTCTCTCCCCCTCTCCCTCTCCCCCTCTCTCTTTCTCTCACATGCCTTCTTCTTCTGTCAGCCTCTCTCTCTTCCGCTCCTTTCTCCTCCTCCCTCTCTCCCTCCCTTTCTCCCTTTGAATATATTTAGATTAGTTATTTATTTTACACTGAGAGAGAAGAGAAGGACACTAATTGACACAATGTCACAGAACGAGAGATACTTCATAATCCAGTGGTTAATCTGACTGATCTACATTTATACACCATGTTTACAAGATTTTTATGGCTTTGTTAATTTCAGTTTATCGCCTTTTTATGTTATTGCTTTGGCAATAGTGTTCTAAGTAACTTTCATGCCAATAAAGCATTTTTAAATTACAATTTGAGAGAGATTCATAGAGAGTGAGTGAGAGAGAGCAAGAGCGATAGTTAGAGAGATAGAAAGGGAGAGAGCGCAAGAGCAAGAGCGAGAGCGAGAGAGTGGGTGAATCAGAGAGAGAGAGCGATCAAACCATGGGCTGAGCGTGGCGAGCATGCGGTCGAATTAGATCTCCCTCCATCTCTCTCGTCCTTCCTTCAGTGGCGTCTCAGCACTCAATCAGAGGTGGTGATTATTAAAAGCTGTTTACCAACGCCGGGTCTGTCTGGGCTGAGAGCTCCATCCATCAGGGCCCTGGGCGCTCTGAGAGCCGGCCCAGAGAGGAGGCTCGCCGCCCAGCCGAGTCAGAGGAGAGACAGCCCTGCGCGGCTGGAGAGAACCAGGAGATGGTGTTGTCGTGATGGATGGAGAGGAAACCATCAGACAGAGAGCATTTATCACAGGAGGTGGACGCCTCCTCCTGCCTCCTAACACACCTCCCCTCACACACAACACACACACAACCACACACACACACACACCTCCCCTTACACGCACACAAAAATAAAGGTCTTAACAAGGACATATTGTAACTCATTAGCATTGCGGACAGTCGTTCTGTATTCACTGTCTAACCCCTACCTGCTCCTTAATGACTTGTCTCTGTAATCACTGTCTAACCCCTACCTGCTCCTTAATGACTTGTCTCTGTAATCACTGTCTAACCCCCACCTGCTCCTTACTGACTGGTCTCTGTATTTACTGTCTAACCCCTACCTGCTCCTTACTGACTGGTCCCTGTATTCACTGTCTAACCCCTACCTGCTCCATACTGCACT
>OLKM01000742.1:69752-72252 GCA_900291075.1 Melanogrammus aeglefinus
GCTCCATACTGACTGGTCTCTGTATTCACTGTCTAACCCCTCAAAGACTAAATCAACTCAAAAAGACTAGGTACTTAAATAGGTACGTATCCCCCATCAAAGGCTCTACTAAAGCCCCGCACTATAAAAGTGGTTCATTTAACTTCCAAAACAACCGAGCAGCCTCTGTAACCACCCTGGGGCGTGTGACACATGAACCGCCCCAAACGTTTATTCGATATGATATTTAATCTTCTCTATTGCTGCTCGACACCAAAAAGGTCACGAATCTCCCAGAAGGCACAGGCGGCGTCTCCGTCGCGGCGGGCCAGATCAAGGCCTGCCGCCAGCGCCATCGGCCGGCGGGAGTCAGAGGCGTGCGGCGCGCGCCGTCTCGGGCTGTGATTGCCGCGGCCTAACCTCTTCCGAACGAGGGCCAATCACAGGCCACCGCTCGGAGATGGCATTAGATAACGGCTGGTGAATGATCCCTTCCTTGGGGAAATCCATTTGGAGAGGTAATGTAGAGGCAGACGGCCGTGTCAACGCAAAGCCATTAGTTTCTGTTTAAACGGGGGAGCAAGAGTGTCACTATGGCTATACAACCGGCGAGAGATCCACGCGCACACCACGCTTAAACACACACACACGCACAGGCTCACACACACACACTAACGCTGGAAGACAGGCCCACGCCCGCACGCACAAACGCTTAAACTCACACAAACTCACAGACGCATACCCACAGATGGAGGGAGGGAAAAGATTAGTTCTCACTTCAATTAATGTTGTGAGAGAAACTGAGAACTTGTGTAAATGTCATCTGCTCTGCTGCGATGCGGCTGTGAGTGTCTTTGTGAGTGCGTTAGATGTGCGAGGTTGTGAGAGAAACAGACTATGTATGTGTGCGTGTTATGCGTTTGTGTGTGCGTTTCCTGTGTGTGTGTGCTTGCGTGTATGTGTGTGTGAATTCCCGAGGCACAGAGACATAGAACTTCCTGTCAGCTTGAGAAGATCCGACATTCAGTATTTGTTCAAAAGAAATATATAGCTAACCATCCACATAACTAACCATCTAACCCGCTATCTAATAGTCTATCTGTCTAACCATCCATTCATCCATCCATCTGACTAAGCCACTATCTAACCTTTATCTAACTAACCATCAATCAAACCAACCATCTAACCCAATATCAGACCGTCTATCCATCCACCTAACCAACCATCTAACCCACTATCTCTATCAGTCTATATATCTAACCATCCATCTAACAGTCTAATCAATCTATTCATCCATCGACCTATCGATTCATCCATCCATCCACCCAGGGGTTGGAAGGGGGGAGGGGGGGTGGTATGGGCTGGTATTGATTCATTGATTAATTAATTAATCCCCTCAGAGGCAAACCTAATAAGCCACCTCACTGCGAAAACACCATAAAAACACACACACACACACACACACACACACACACACACACACACACACACACACACACACACACACACACACACACACACACACACACACACACACACACACACACACACACACACACACACACAGCTCTCTCCAGGGAAGCCTCACCAAGCAGGAGCACCAGGTAAGAGCGATCAAACACACACCTCCAGACATGAGGGCCCGGCCGGCTCCAACCAGAGAACAGGCCTGTGGGAGTGGACCGAGTGTGTGGTGTTGGTCGTCTACGCCGCTACAGAGAGCCAGGCGGGAATCCAAAGGATACCTCAGGGCTAAATGCATGTGTGTGTCTTGACGTGTGTTTGTACGTTTCTCTGTGTGTCTGTGTGTGCGTCTGTGTCTATTTGTCGGTGTGTACATGTGTACGTATGTCTGGGTGTACGCGCATGTGTGCGTTTGTTTGTGCGCGTGTGTGTTGATGCGTACGTGTGTGCCTGTGTGTCTGTGTGCCTGCGTGTGTGTGTGTTTGTGTGTGTGTGTGTGTGCCTGTGTGTGGTTTGCCTGTGTGTGTGTGTGTGCCTGTGTGTGGTTTGCCTGCGTGTGTGTGCCTGTGTGTGGTTTGCCTGTGTGTGTGTGTGTGCCTGTGTGTGTGTGTCTGTGTGTGTGTGGTTGCCTGGGCTAACATAACCAAAGTTAGGCAGGCCTTTAGGACACCGGCCAGCCCGTCTAAGAAGCCTAAGATCTGCAGATCAGAGAGATGCACATTGGAACGAAACCACTACAGCTCCCAGAGCACCCTCTCAGACAAGGGGGAGGAGGGGAGAGGGGGGAGGGGGGAGGAGAGAGGGGAGGGGAAGAATGGGAGAGAGAGGATGGGGAGGAAGAGAGGAGGAGGAAGAGAGAGAGAGGGGAAGGAAAAGGAGAGGCTGGAGGAGGAAGGGAGGACGAGAGAGAGGGAAGGGTGGAGGAGAAGACAGGAGAGATAGATGAGGAGAGAGGAGGAGAAGGAGGATGAGGAGGAGGAGAAGGAGAGGGAGAACAGAGGGGTAGGGAGGAGGAGAGAGGGTGGGAAGGGCGAGGAGGTAGAGAGGAGAGAGGAGT
>OLKM01000742.1:74752-172252 GCA_900291075.1 Melanogrammus aeglefinus
GAGAGAGAGAGAGAGAGAGAGAGAGAGAGAGAGAGAGAGAGAGAGAGAGAGAGAGAGAGACAGAGAGAGACAGAACGAGAGTGAGAGCGAGCGAGAGGAAGGGAAATAAAGGGACAGAGAAATCTCCTTTTCCGGTTCTTATTCCAGAGCCATCAGCCTACTTTTCTTTAAGGATTTAAAAAAACGAACGAGGAGCGAGAGCGAGAGAGTGAGAACAATAGATGAAACGTCCGTCTGTCCTGCTCCGTGGTCCATCACTGAGGTCCCGGGGGAGAGCTGAAGTCTCCCTCGGACCCACGCTGGGGGGGGGGGGGATTAGCACGCAGGCATGTCAGGGAACACGCTAAACCCAGTTCCATTCACGCGGCGCCGTCCCGGCCTTCTTATGTTCTGCCGTGTCTTACAACTGCTAATGCCTTCATATGAGAGTTCTGCTGCTGAGTCGAGGAGCTGACAGAGGTAGGGCCTGCGTCCCAACGTCGCCGCTGTGTTAGGGTTCTGCGTGGAGCAGCTGCTATGGTGTCTACGTCTGTGGGTCTCTGCGCCTCTCTTTCTTCCGACAAATGTACTTACTGTAAGTGGCTTGGGATAAAAGCGTCTGCCAAATGCCCTGAATGTAAATGGGATGTTGGATTTCGTTGCACATTGGACTGTTTTAAGGCGGAGCTGTACAGCTAATAAAAAGATAATAATGCTCAACCTTGTTTGGATGTTCGGGTATCAGGTATCAGAATCAGGTATTCACCGATGCCGTCTCAAGGCCAAAGCACACAGAGCTCGCTTCGAGAGTCGTGTTTTTTTTTTAAAGGCAGTCGGCAACAGTAGAGATGATCCAATTACTCTGAACATTCCCGACGATCTCTGAAAATATAACTAAATTAAACTAGTGCCTTATAATTTATAATAATGCAGTAGGCCTTCAAATATCTTTCTACCATCCAGCCAAAAAACATCAACAGGGCTAATTCTTGGGCATCCAATTGTTACGTATTTTAAGCACATAAGCTGCCCCCCACATAGCCACTAGGAAGCAGGATCGAACACACAAGCTGCATTACCCCAACATAGCCAAGAGGAAGCAGGATCAAACACACAAGCTGTAATACCTACCCCAGCCACAGAAGGCAGCATCTTTAAGACAGACGCGGAAGCCGCAGCTAAGACGTCACATAGGCCACGCCCACTTCACATAGGACACGCCCACTTCACATAGGACACGCCACTTCACATAGGACACGCCCACTTCGCATAGGACACGCCCACTTCGCATAGGACACGCCCACTTCACATAGGACACGCCCACTTCACATAGGACACGCCCACCTCACATAGGATACACCCACCTCACATAGGACACGCCCACTTCACATAGGACACGCCCACTTCAACATATGGACACCCCAACATCGCATAGGACACGCCCACTTCATATATGACACACGCCCACTTTCACATATGCCACGCCCACTTCGCATATGTCACGCCCACTTCACATATGCCACGCCCACTTGATCCATTTTCAGCGCCCGGAGCCAGAGGAGGCCAGAGATTCATAGGCACCCCGCAGAGAGCCTCGGGCCTCGAAGTAGCTCACGGTATTTCTCTCTACAAGTGTTGGATACAATTCCCTCCCTTTTACTTCATAGTCACCATACCGAAATACTTTAACAAATAAAGTGAGTTAAAAGCGACTCGTTTCAAACTACTTTCAACAAAAGAGACGACACAATCAGGAAGGACTCTGCAAAAATCCACTTCCTGGTCGCCCGCATCTATTCTGCTGAGCTGCCATGAACACACGATTGGACGATGATTTTGGGGTTGGGCGGGGAGTTTTAGGACAAGGTAGTAACGCTGCTTTAAGGGTGCACGGCACACGGAGCGTGGACACAGCGGACTATTGTGCGCGCTCCGACGCGCCTTTGTGCGCTCGGCTTAAGAACGTACGACTCAACCTTTAGTCATGCCCTTTTGTGAACGGGCACAACAGCAGCAGCACAGCCGACAGTGCACCCTGCCCACGTCCTTGTCAGTTAGTTTACAAGTCAAATGAGCCGATAGCACGGGCAGCACAGATGGTGAGGAATCTGGATATTAATAAACATATGTACACATGGACACGCACGCACACACGCACGCACGCACGGACACGCACGCACACATACGCACAGTGAAGTCATGGAGAATTCCAACTGTGTACGTTGGAAACCGTTGCTAAGCTGATTGCACGCTGGAACAGTGTGAATACGTAGAAATATATGTGTGCGCGCGTGTGTGTGTGAATACGTAGAAACATGTGTGTGTGTGTGTGTGTGTGTGTGTGTGTGAATAAGTACAAACAAGTGTGTGTGTTTGCATGGGAATACGAAGAAACGTATGTGTGTGTGTGTGTGATGTGTACGTGGGAAGACGTAGGAGAAGAATGGTGGACACACTAGGATCAAACCAGGGAAACCTTGGGCTGCAGGTTGTCCCCATAACAATGGCAGCCCAGCCCGTCCCCCCCGCAAGGTTTGTTGTGTCGAATAAACAGAGAGAGAGATGGAGCGCGGGAGGAGACATCAGAAGTCAAACCAGACAGACAGACCTGCACTCACTCACCAGACTCTCTCCTTCCCCATGGCTCAAGCTCCCCATTACAGCCCTCCCGCTTTCAACAAAAACACCCCTTGGGATTATTTTTACATGGTACATGGGAAAAATATATCCTGATTATTCTGTCGATGGTCGTTTGGAGAAAGATGGGGGTTCTGTGATGCCTTTTTTGTTTTGGCTCGACATCGAATCGAGCCAACCCTGTTATTTTCGGTCACCTAGCAACCATGTCTGGTACGATAAAAGAGAGAGATGGGGGTGAGGAGAGAGAGAGAGAAGAGAGAGAGAGAGAGAGATGGGTGAAGAGAGAGAGAGAGAGAAGTGAGGAGAGAGGAGAGAAGAGAGAGAGATGGGGTGAGAGAGAGAGAGAGATGAGAGAGAGAGAGAGAAGAGAGAGAGAGAGAGAGAGAGAGAGAGAGAGAGAGATAGAGAGAGAGAGAGAGAGAGAGATAGAGAGAGAGAGAGAGAGAGATGGGGGCGAGAGATCGAAAGATGGGGGGTGAGAGAGAGATGGGGGGTGAGAGAGAGGGGAGATAGGGAGGGGAGAGAGAGATCGAAGCGAGAGGCGAAAGATGGAGGGAAAGAGATTGAGGTAAAGTGAGAGAGTGAGAGAAGAAAGAAAGGGAGAGATGAGAGTAAGATAAAGATAAAAAGGGCGCAAGAGGCGAGAGAGAGAAGGCAGCACAGAATGAGCTGCAGGTAAAATACCCCCATGTGATTGGCTGAGGGAGGGAGATGCCAAGACACGACACACGCAACACACACACACACACACACACACACACACACACACACACACAACACACACACACACACACACACACAACACACACGGTATCAAAGGGGATCAGATCTCCCACTCTCCTCCTCATCAACACCGTCCACACTCACCTCTCTCCGCCCTGAGACTATTTCCATTTAACACACTATCCCTCTGCACCGCACACACTCTCCCTATCTCCAAATGCCCCGTCTACATCACAAACCCTCCCTACCTCCAGCGCTGCGAACGCGTTATCATCCAGCTCCATCTTTATCCCTGTCCGTCTCTCGTTCTCTGTCTATCCCTCAACCCGTCTGGTGAGGGAATATCCAACTATAAATACATTTGGGTTTCACGCTTTGATTTGTGGGTTTTGAAAAAGGCGTCTGCCAAATGACTGAAATGTGAGTACATCTATGAATCTATCAAGCCCTCTATCCAATGATCGATCTAATAACATCTCTGCGTCTATCCCTCTAACGATCATCCATCTATAGTATCCACCTTTCCACCTTTTGATCTTAAACGACTTTGGTTACAACTCATTCCTGATACGGCGCTATGTCTCCCTTCCTCTGGTCTGTTGGGTTCATCTTCCCTCTCCCCTCCTCCCCCCTCTCCTCCCCCTTCCCCTCTTACCCCCCTCCCCTCCTCCCCCCTCTCCTCTCCTCCCCCTTCCCCTCATCGCCCCTGCTCTCCTCCCCCTTCCCGTCTTCCCCCCATTGCCCCTCCCCTCTCCCCCCTTTCATCCCCCTCCCCTCTCCTCTCCTCCCCCTCCTCTCCCCTCTCCCTTTCTTGCCCGTCGTCGTTTCCCTTCTCTCCCCCCATCCCTCCTCCTCCTCCCTCCCCCCCTCGCTCCTCCTCCCTCCCCCCCCCCCCCCCCCCTCTCCTGGCCCCTCCAGCAGCTCCATCAGCTCCTGCCCTACTTTATGCCCCTCCCGCGATTAACATCTTCAAAAGAGAAGAAGCGACAGAGGAAGTTGTTAAGCGCTGGGAGTCAAGGTGACTCGGTCCAGATTCCCTCCTCCATCTTGCCAGGCACAGCCCCCCCTCCCCCCCCCACCCCCCGGACCCTTGGTCTCAGGGTGGCCATATTGGGGGAGACAACCTCGACACTGACTGACAAGGGAGGCTGATCAAAGCCCCACAGACAAGAGAGAGAGAGAACGAGATAGAGAGAGAACAAGAGAGAGCGAGATAGAGAGAGAACAAGAGAGAACAAGAGAGAGAGAGAGAACAAGAGACAGAGACAGAGAGAGAGACAGAGACAGAGACAGAGACAGAGACAGAGACAGAGACAGAGACAGAGCAAGAGAGAACAAGAGACAGAGAGGGAGGGAACAAGAGAGAGAGAAGAGAGAACGAGAGCGAGAGAACAAAAGAGCGAGCGAGAACCAGAGAGACGAGGAGGGAGAACGAAGAGAGAGAACGAGAGAATGAGAGAACGAGGAGAGAAAGAGGAGAACGAGAGAATGAAGAGAACGAGAGAGGAGAGCGAGAACGAGAGAGCGAGAAAGATGGAGAGGAGAGCGAGGAGAGAGAGAAGAGAGAGAGAGAGAGAGGGATCACCTAGGAAATGAGAAGAGGCAAGAGGGAGAGATGACTTGCAGAGGTTGAACGATAGCAGGTGTAAAAATAACTAAAAAGCGGATGAATTGGGGTTTTAGAATTAAGAGCGTTTCTCTGACATCGTGGGGACCATGAAAGAATATTGATGTGCAGCGATTAGAGAAATTCCCAGAGGACAGGCGCCGAGGATAGAGAAGAAATACCAGCTCCCTTTGGTTAGCCACGAGCCACGCAGCATAAGCTAATCCCTGGGGTGACATGCAACACACAAACTTCACCCAGCAGAAGTGGTCAGCCGCCGTCATAAAGCTAATCAATTAGATGACATGCCATGTTAACGGTAGCACAGCTGGTTAGCCAACAGCAGTGTCGGGGCTGCCGCGGGAGAGCCAGCAAGCCAATGGGTAGCAGACCAGTTTACAAGTTTGGCTAGCAGCAAGTCTTAAACATTGGCACACCTGCTAATATACTAACGCAGCTCTTGGCTGAACTAATATGTCAGGGGATTATAGCGTCAGTCTACGTTATCAAACAACAAGGGTCTGCAATTCCTAACTATTGCTATGTAGGAATTTCAAAATTATTTTGTTAATACACCACGTCGCTCAATAAAGTTTCAAGCCCCTAAAGTTTATGACATCAGGAATCCAAAGAACAAGCCTTAATTATGCAAGATAATTATTGTTGTTGTTATTTTAATTAGCACATATGATGTGTTTATTTACACTCTGCAATTAAAATAGATCCCCTGTCAACAACCAATGAAGCACTTAAAGTTAAAAGAGCGAGGCGAGAAAGACATAAGGCAGTAGAGAGAAACGCAAACAGAGTGAGAATGTGATAGAGCGTGTGCGTGTGTGTGAGCATGTGTATGTGCGTGTGCTCTGACAGGAGTGATGACAAGAGAGTCACACACACAGACGAGGTGATGTCTGCATAGTGTTATAATGTCGCTGGCAAGGTTATTGTGGCGCGGTGAAGAAAAAACACAATGATGGACAAACTCCTCCAGCTCTTTGGTGTATCAGGACTCTGATACACCGGTTTGACTTTGATGTCACAGTTTAACTTTGATACACCAGTTGGACTCCTGATGTCAGAGTTGGACTCTTGATGTCACAGTTGGACCCTGATGTCACAGTTGGACTCCTGATGTCACAGTTGGACTCCTGATGTCACAGTTGGACTCCTGATGTCACAGTTGGACCCTGATGTCACAGTTTAACTTTGATACACCAGTTGGACTCTGATGTCACAGTTGGACTCCTGATGTCACAGTTGGGACTCTTGATGTCACAGTTGGGACTCTGATGTCACAGTTGGACTCTTGATGTCACAGTTGGACTCTGATGTCACAGTTGGACTCTGATGTCACAGTTGGACTCTGATGTCACAAGTTGGACTCTTGATGACACCAGTTGGGACTCTGATATACACCAGTTGGACTCTTGATGTCACAGTTGGGACTCTGATGTCACAGTTGGACTCTGATGTCACAGTTGGACTCTTGATGTCACAGTTGGACTCTGATGTCACAGTTGGACTCTGATGTCACAGTTGGACTCTGATGTCACAGTTGGACTCTGATGTCACAGTTGGACTCTGATGTCACAGTTGGACTCTGATGTCACAGTTGGACTCTGATGTCACAGTTGGACCCTGATGTCACAGTTGGACCCTGATGTCACAGTTGGACCTTGATGTCACAGTTGGACCCTGATGTCACAGTTGGACTCTGATGTCACAGTTGGACTCTGATGTCACAGTTGGACTCTGATGTCACAGTTGGACTCTGATACGACAGTTCGACTTTGATTTAGCTGTTGGTCTTTGATACAACAATTGGACTTTGATACGACAGTTGGACTTTGATTTAGCTGTTGGTCTTTGATACGACAGTTTGACTTTGATACAATAGTTTGACTTTGATACAATAGTTAGTCTTTGATTTAGCTGTTGTTTTTTGATATGAAGTTTGGACTTTAATACAACAGTTTGACTTTGATGTGATGTTTGATCTTCTTAGAACTAACGGCTTGTTCAACTACGGTGAAACAGTATGACTTTGATACAACAATTTGTCATACTTTAATCTTAACATTTTCTTTGATGTATCTTACACTTGATAAGACTTTTGTGTAACAGATTGAGAGTGTGTGTGTGTGTGTGTGTGTGTGTGTGTGTGTTGTGTGTGGTGTGTGTGTGTGTGTGTTGTGTGTGTGGTGTGTGTGTGTGTGTGTGTGTGTGTGTTTAGATGTAGCCCAGGAGTTCCATGATGAAAGACTGAGTGTGGTGGAGTGAGTGAGCGGTTGGGAGAGAGGGAGAGGGAGATAATTGGGAAGAACGAGGGGAGAGGCCAGCATAATCTTATGACGAAGAACAACAAAACCCGAGAGCCGAAGAAGAGGTGAGAGGAAGGAAGATGAAAAGGACAGAGAAGAGAGGAATAAAGGTAAGAGAGAGAGGACAGATGGGGAGGTGGTGGCTACTGAGAGGTGGTCCTTTATTGAGAGAAGATGAAATATTAATGCCAGTCCAGATGTGTGCTGATGTGTGTGCTAGATGTGTGTGTGGGTTGTCTGTGGTGTGTGTGTGCGCGTGTGTGATACAGATGCATAGGTGTGTGTGTATGCGTGTTCGTGAGAAAGGGAGATCATGACTGTCATTGTGTGAGGGAAAGAGGAGCGAGAAAGTGATGACTTCACACACACACCACACACACACACACACACACACACACACACACACACACACACACACACACACACACACACACACACACACACACACACACACACACACACAAACACTTGGTGACAAGCTGTGGGTTGTGTAAGTGTGTTTGGTGTCAGTGTGCATGTGTGTGTATGCGTGCGGCAACCCGGACACAGCACAACACACACAGAAACTAAAACTAAACTACAACAAAACATTCCAACACACCACAACACACACCACAAGACACTTCAATCACCCACAATACACAACTGCAACTAAAAAAAGAACATGAGAACACTACCAACACCATGAGCAGAACATGAACATCGAGGGAAGGAGAGGGCAGTTGGTCCATGTTTGATCCTCCAAATGTCCCCAGTCTACGCCTGAAGGCCCTCCTGGATCCACAAGCCCTAACCCCCTTCCTACTACTTTGCATCGTATACCTCTTATCTCCCAGCACACACAGCACACCACACACACACCACACACCACTCACACACACACACACACACAACACAACACCACACACACACACAGCACACAATATCACACACAGACACAGCACACACACATACATACATCCTCTGATAATTCCGGTTACATTATCAATTTAAAGTGTTTCAGTGAATGTGCCGGTCCCTTCACAGGGCCGGTTTCAGTTGGCTAAAATGCCTAAGCTCTCTCTCCGTCTCCCTGCCTCCTTCAGTAGCCTCCGCTAGCTTTCCCGAGGACAGGCCAGGGTGAGAGGCTAAAGGCTGCTCTGATCAAGCCCTAGGGCCCGTCGAACCAATGAGATGAAGGCATGTCCGGCGCGAGGAGAAACTTAATAGCCTATGTATAATGCTAACGCGCCGCTGGCGACACAGTCGCTTGTTTAAATTTCATGCTTCATGCAACACGAATAATTTGGTGCTCAACAAGTCAGGCTGTCAAGGAGGAGCAAGGCCCTATGTGCCTGCATGCGGCAGGGGTGGTGTGTGGTGTGTGGTGTGTGTGTGTGTGTGGTGTGTGTGTGGTGTGTGTGTGTGTGTGTGTGTGTGTTGTGTTGTTGTGTGGTTGTGTGTGTGTGTGGTGGGGTGCGTGTGTCCTTGCTGAGGTATCCATTCCCTTTCCAGATTGAACTCCACTCTGAAAATCAGAGAGAAAGAGAAGGGTTGAGAATGAAGGCAGAGAATGAGGGAAAACAGGAAGAGATGAGGGAGGAGAATAGAGGAGAAAGGGGTGAGGTAAAGTAAATTTAGAGAGAGAGAAAAATAGAGATAGAGACATTGAGGGAGAAAAATAGAGAGATCGACAGAGCGAGCGAGAGAGAGAGAGACCGACAGAGAATGAGAGACAGATACAGATGGAGGGAGAGACACAGACACAGAGAGAGTGAAAGAGAGAGAAAGCGAGAGAGCAGACACACAGAGAGTCAGAGACAGAGAGAGAAAAGCAGAGATGTCTGACCCGACAGATAAGCGCACAGAGGGAAGCGTAACCAACATGAGTAGATCGGGGGGGGGGGGGGGTCATAGAAGGCGCACATTGAAACACGGATCGACGAGGCGCGGCCTAGAACCGTTCCTATAGTAACATGACACTCCAGGGTTCTATTTAGAGCTTCTGTAATGTGCGCGTTGGCGAGTTTGACATCTGTCAATCAGCGCTGGACGCCGATGGGGTGAGCGAGGCGGTTTCATGCTACAGATTTGACGCGTTGCACCCTGAAGGAGGCTCAGGCGCCCTGCACACGGAACCCATCTTTTTATTTTATTTGTATCATTTTCATATCTTTAAATACAGCCACCTTGGTAAATTGAATAACCAACTGCACGTTAAAAAAGTAATTCTGCTCAATATAAAAGGTTTGGCAACCGCTATCTCCTTCTCGACTTACAGCGCGCAGGCTTTACGGAGATATTCCGGATAAAGATCGTGTGGATAGGGCCTCAGACTCCCAGAGAGGGTCTAAAACCAGACTGCTAGCACCGAACACCTCCACATCTGCTGTCCTGTTCCCCCTCGTGTTCTGGGCTGAAAGGGCCTTAAAAAACCTCTTTGGAAAACACACGAGCAAACACACAAACACACACCAGTGCAGAGCCCAAATAAAACACTACATATTGCAGACGCACACTGCAAAGTACATAAATCCTGCACTCTTGCATTTGCAACAGGCACACATACACACACATACACTGCAAACACACATCCACACCCATATACCTCCAACACACACACACACACCACACACAACACACACACACACACTTATACACCCCCAAACACACACACACACACACACACACACACAACACACACACACACACACACACACACACACACCCAAGACACATCAACATGTGGCCAACACTCAGCCAACCAAGACACGACCAAAAAAATTATGTTTTTCAATATTTCTAATTTGCAATATGTGGCTAAGCTCTAATAACCTCTGCCAAACCTGACAGCGCACAAACCTAATAGAAATCGTTGAGATCCTCTGAAAGTGTCTGCTATTATTATTATTGGCCGTTTCAAACCGCACATTTTCCCCGGTGACGACTTGACACTTCTTCGGCACATCTATTAATGTTTTAAACCAAATCAGTTTCCTACTCCCAAATCGGTTAAATGGTAGCACTCTCAAACACACGATAAAACACAGAGAAATGCAGATTAAATGAGGGGAGGCAGTACCTGGAAACAGAAACGGTTTGTGTCTTTAAACGCGTACAATTATAACTGAGGTTAGGAACAATGCCAGGGCATGTGATGAGAATCAAAGAGAATCTCAAAGAGAGAGGGGGGCAGAGAGAGAGAGCTAGAGGGGGAGAGGGCGAGAGAGAGAGCGAGAGAGCGAGAGAGAGAGAGCGAGAGAGCGAGAGAAAGAGCAAGAGAGAGAGCGAGAGAGAGAGCGAGAGAGAAGGGTAGAGAGCTAGAGGGAGAGGGAGACAGAGTTAGAGGGACAGACACAGCGAGAGAGCGAGCGAGAGCTAGAGCGAGAGAGAGAGAGAGAGACGAGAGAGAGAGAGAGAGAGAGAACCTGAAAGAGCGCTAGAGAGAGCGAAAGTTGAGCGAGGGAGGGAGAGCCGAGAGGTAAGGAGGAAGACAGACCGGGGGAAAAAGAGAGAAGACAATATAAGAGACAAGCTGAGCTTTGCGCATCGCTGTCGCCTGTTGAAAGATTCATGAGGCGCGCCGGTCAAATTCCCCAACACAGGTGAACGAAAAAACATTACAGCAACACAACAGTGACAGCTTGACACAAACAGGAACAGAGGAGGAGGGGAGGGGAGGGGACGGGGCGGGAGAGAGGGGACCGTGTTTCCATCCAATCACGCTTGTAAAACATCAAATATTTAAAGGATGGATTACAACAGCCATGTGTAGTGCAGCCGGCTGCTGCTGGGACGACGACAGGACAACACGCTTCAATCATTCATCCCCCTCCACCACAACACGCTTTAACTACACATCCCTCCTCAATCACTACACAACACGCTTTAACTACACATCCCCCTCCATCACCACACAACACACTTCAACTACACATCCCTCCTCAATCACACAACACACTTTCACTACACATCCCTCCTCAATCACTACACAACACGCTTTAACTACACATCCCTCCTCAATCACTACACAACACACTTTAACTACACATCCCTCCTCAATCACTACACACACTTTAACTACACATCTCCTCCATCACTACACTACACGCTTTAACTACACACCCCCTCCCCCCTTCGCTACACAGCACGCTGTTACGCGTGCTTGCATGCATACATGCTTACACAACAAAGATTGAGTGCTTCCTCCCCGATCCTATTGTTGCTCAATAAATTCCCCTCAAACGTCGCTCTGTTCACAGAATATCCTGACACCCTTCAAGCCAAATGTTAATGCGACTGGCTTCACCTCCCCACCTACTCAGGAAACACTGCGATAGCAGTCGTCTCCTTCCGCGTCGGAGCGGAGATAACCGTGCGTTCATACCTCCAGGGACAATGCGCGGCACTTGGCTCCGTAACGCCTTACAGAGAGCAAGTACGACTACTTGAATCCGAATCCACAAGTACGACTCCACGACGACTCGGTTGCATAACCGTCCTCTGGAGACGCCGGAGAACAGGGGTGAGCCCACGATCCCGAGACATGGATCTGATGAGTCCTTGAAGGCCGCTGGTAGCAGGCCCTGCTGATGTCCTGCTGGTCCAGAATCCCAATGAAGGCCTTCACCAGCCAGGCAGATGAAGGAGATGACAGCGCACCCCCGCCCCGGGGAACCTCTGCCTCACCCCCCTCATTCGGAGGCCTGACACCAGCCATTTGTTTGATGGCGCTCGTCCGAGCGAGTCAACATCAGCCGCGTCGGCAAACTCCGAAGCTTTGGAGACGGCCAGAGTAACTAACGAGTCGCTCTACAAAAAAAACGCACAAGAATAAAACAAATAACCTAAAATCTACATCCAAAATCAATTTTCTTGTTCCAAAGATTGAAACTCTAGGAACGTTTGCACGGATTCTCTCATCCTTATTTGTGACTGGCGCTGTCGGTTTATGACCCTGGGGAAGTCCTAAAGGAAACAGATGGGTCTGGTGTCCTAAATCGGCCTCATGATGAGCCCTGCATCACCCCGTGTGTGTGGCTTAACCATCGCGTTGGAGGCCATGTGAGCAGGCTAAAATATTCCACAGTATCTGCTGCCGGCTGATACGGTCTCGTCTCTCCGGTGACTTTCAATTCCGTGTTTGTTAAATCGAGCAAATTATGTTGTCTTTTTTAGCCTTGGCCGTGCCGGCTCTTAAGTTAAAAGGGAGCAAGCAGTGAATTAGAGGCCGCGTCCTGACTACTAGGGGCGATATGCTAACTCTGCGCTGGCTTTTGATTACAAGCTGGGGGCCGGAGAAAGGGAAGCCATCGATCTGTCCTGGTCTCCATGCATCACATCAATGGCTGCTTTCCTCGTTTGTTCCCCTCTCTCTCTCTCCCCCTTTCTTTCTTTCCCTGCTTTTCTTCACTCTCACGACTCCTCTTCATCAGGGTTGTGGTCTGCATCGGCCATTAAAAACGCTCTTTGGAACACACACACCCGAAATGAAACACTACATAATGCAAACGCACACTGCAAAGGACACAAACACTACATATTGCACACCCATACACCTCCAACACACATCCACACCCGTACACCTCCAACACCCATCCACACCCGTACACCTCCAACACACATCCACACCCGTACACCTCCAACACACATCCACACCCGTACACCTCCAACACACATCCACACCCGTACACCTCCAACACCCATCCACATCCGTACACACATCCACACCCATACACCTCCAACACACATCCACACCCGTACACCTCCAACACACATCCACACCCGTACACCTCCAACACACATCCACACCCGTACACCTCCAACACACATCCACACCCATACACCTCCAACACACATCCACACCCATACACCTCCAACACACATCCACACCCATACACCTCCAACACACATCCACACCCGTACACCTCCAACACACATCCACATCCGTACACACATCCACACCCATACACCTCCAACACACATCCACACCCGTACACCTCCAACACACATCCACACCGGTACACCTCCAACACACATCCACACCGTACACCTCCAACACACATCCACACCCGTACACCTCCAACACACATCCACACCCATACACCTCCAACACACATCCACTCTTCCTCCCTCTCATGACTCTGGCTCCCTGGTTCGCTCTCGCTGGCTGGCCCTCCTCTCTCAGCGATGGCTGACCCTTGTTTTTCCAGCGTTTACCATTAAGCACTGCTCTTTGCTCCGCTCCCTATAGCAACAGGCAGGGGCCAGCCGGCGGGAGGAGGAGGAGAATGCCCGTTGCCATGGACACCGCATGGAGTCGACGAATCAGGCCGAAACCGCTGGCTTCCCTGGGCCTTCTCGGAGGGCTTCAATAGCCCTCGAGGTTGCCCACTTTTCCTCTCGTACACATTCCAAGTGTGTATAAACTCCCCCACTTAGGCCGAGTCCCAGCCTGGATCGTGTGGACGGAAACCGGCGGCTTCCGAGAGGAGCGCGGCGGAGGCACGGAAATAAAAAGGGCAGCGTTTGGATCAGTGAAATCTGAGCCAAGCCGGAATAGAAAAAATAAACCCAGGAAAACCTAAAACATATTTCTCAGTCAAAAGTCACGGAGGAGCTGGGTGCGGGGGGAGCGTGTTCAGTAAGTCCGCCTCCGGTCTGACTAACCGTCCGTCTCGCTGTTTACCTGGGCGCCGACATGACGGTGTGTGTGCACGGATACACCGACTGTCTGGTTGTCTGCTTGAGTTGCCGTCTGTTTTGACTAACCAGCGATGCGCTGATGGGCTGTCTGCTCGCGTTACCACCGCCGCTACGTCTCCGTCATGGTTTGTCTTGTTTGTTGGCGTTGAGAATCAGCGTTCTGGGGATGTTTCGGTCCGGATGGTGAGTCGGTGTCAGACAATGGTGTGGGCAGATGCTAGTGTCTGGGAGAGGGAGGGGGGGTCCCCCTAGGAGCTCTGTGAAGATACAGATGAACCCCATATTTGGATCTGAAATGGTCAGCCTGCAGACGTACAGATCCACTCACCCAAAGAGCAGCCTGTAGACGTAAACATCCACACATCCAAAGAGCAGCATGTACACACACACACACACACACACACACACACACACACACACACACACACACACACACACACACACACACACACACACACACACACACACACACACACACACACACACACACACACACACACAGAGAAGCCTGTAGCTGTAGACGTATACATCCAAACACCCAGAGGGCCGGGTCGATATCCGCATCAGGCTTCATCGATGGCGCCCGCTAAGGTTAACAAGCTGGGGGCGCGGAGGCGCGCGCCAAGCTCACGACAACGCCAGCTGTTTGTGTCAAAGGGCCGCAGAATCAATAGCGGGTCTAGACTTGATGTTACGGAATTAACATCTGACCCTGCTCTTAGTCCCACTTCAGCCCGTTTGATCCACTCATCTCTCTCCGGGCCGCGCCCATCGGCCACTGAGGTTCGGGGTTTGGGGATCTGTGTCTTTGATGTCGGAGCGAAGGAGAAGTTTGGGGTGTTTTTCGTTTTGGCGGGAAGGGTTGTCAGTCACTGTCTTGGCGGTGGCTTGCTGCACTTCTTGTATTTGACGGGGAACATAAAAGGAAATGTGTTGTTTTGGTCGCTTGTCAATCACTTTGCTTGATACACTTTGCATTTTCTCTTTGCCAAATTCTCCAGTCTGACAATGTTTGCTTTTGGAGATTTGCAAATGCTTTTTTTCCCCTACCCTCGATATACAGTAAACCCAGCACGGTTTCAACAGATTAGTCAAAGTGTGGAGCAACTTGTGTGGTCTTCGTTTCAGCGTTCACAGCAGACAAACTGGCGAGCTTCAGGTACCTTGGGAACGGTCGGTTTCCTGGAACTGCGTCCACGTCGCAGACAGAACAACTCAACAACAACAACAATAACAACAACGAATCGGAACTCCGACCAAAAACTATTCCCACCCCGCACCAACCCGCTAACGTAAATCGTAGCTTACCCACCATACACACACGAGATTCGGATGATTAATGGAAGATCAGTTAGGCTTGGTTAAGATTGCGGTCCAGTACGCAGAACTCTTTCTGTGATCTTGCTTATCAAATAAAACACATGACTCTGGTACAATGGGCTGGCACGCTTCCTGCCCCTGCGGTAAACGAGCCGCCGGATTAGTTAAACATCTGAGGCGTGTGTTCAGCTGTTGTCTAGCTGTGTGTATGAGTGGGATTAGCGTGTTCGGCATGTAATTCCGGTGTTCTTAACGAGATGGGCTCCGTTTGACGAAGCCCTGTACCTGCGGGAGATGTGTGTGGGACGATTCCGAGCCGACAAACTGGTTAGCGGACGCTTTTATCCGACGCCAATTACAGTGAACGTTTCCATTTTCTCTGGTTCCCCTCGGTGCCACGTGTCGTTAAGTAGCAGGTAGGGGTTAGGTTGGCTGGGAGAGGCCTCCTACCTGGGGTGTGTGTGTGTGTGTGTGTGTGTGTGTGTGTGTGTGTGTGTGTGTGTGTGTGTGTGTGTGTGTGTGTGTGTGTGTGTGTGTGTGTGTGTGTGTGTGTGTGTGTACCTGGTAGGTGTCCCACAGTCTGATGGTACATCGTAGCGGCAGCTCTCTCATCAGCAGGTTGTTCATCCAACGAAAGGCAAACTGCAGATACTCCACTTCGTATTGCTGCATGTGGTGGTGCACAGAGTCTGCAGACACACACACACACACACAGGTTAATATCACAGATCTCTGTTCCTGCTCTAACCACAGCTTTACGGCTGACGTGTGCATCTTCATTTTTATTCCTTCTGCGTCATGGCCTTTGAGAGCTGTCTGAGGGACAGACGGACGGACGGGCTTCAGACAGATTGAAAGAGAGACAGACTGATGGAAGGCTCGATTGAGATATGGATAGACATCTTAAGACAGGCTGACAGAGGGAGAGATGGGCAGACAAGAGACACTTAAGCTCGGCTAAATATTATTATTTCACCGGAGGGGAGAACATAACCAATTAGCCCTGTTTTCACACTGACGAAAGTGTGGTTGGTGGAGGAGGGGGGGAGGGTTAGAGAGAGAGAGAGAGAGAGAGAGAGAGAGAGAGAGAGAGAGAGAGAGAGAGAGAGAGAGAGAGAGAGAGAGAGAGAAAAAGAGAGAGAGAGAGAGAGAGAGAGAGAGAGAGAGAGAGAGAGAGAGAGAGAGAGAGAGAGAGAGAGAGAGAGTTGTTTTGCCACTTGTTTAAGCAGTTGACATCCAATGCAACACAAACAAACTAACTTTAGCTAAGAGACCATTTTACTGTACCTGCACACAATTTTACTGGATTATACCATAATGCTTGTAAGTTATTGCACACTGCTTAAATTCCTTAAGTCCAGGAGATAGTTTGATTAACTCCCTTCATTACCTAATTTGTTCTAGAGTACGATACTCTATAATTAACCTTTGTTTTTCCTTGTGTGAGAGAGAGTGATGGAGATTAAGGTAACAATAGAGAGACCACAACCGACATAAACAGAACCCACGTCAACACATACAAACCCAAATGAACCAACACACACCACCATTTACACACATACACACTCAGGAGGGGCATATCAATACAGAAGGATACACACTCATTCACATAAACGCAAACCATATGATTGTGTGTAGGGCATACTCATGCACACAAAAAACAGTAACACACACAAAGTTATAAAAACACACAGAACACTGTCACACTCACACAATAGAGATGTAATTATGGAGCTGTCAAAAGCATCTCTGTAAAAAGGAAGAAACATTGCCAACCCTGCGCAGTGACTGACACCAATATATATATATAGATATATGTCACACAATCACACACACACACACACACACACACACACACACACACACACACACACACACACACACACACACACACACACACACACACACACACACACACACACACACACACACACACAGGTAGGCTTGGGGGAAGGAGGTGTCAGGGCTGCTGGCAGGGTGATTATCACATGGATGGTTAGAAACAAACAAAACCAAGCTCATTAAACATCCAACACATGCCAGAGACGGATGGCAGGGCGAGCGTGCTGCCAAAGCCACACAAAGAGGGAGAGAGGGAGGCAGATCCTCAGAGATGCTTAATTCAGCGCTAGGCTAATGAACTCACTAGGCCTGATATCATCGTCTTCAGCAGAAAGGCTGAGGAAGAGAGGGAAACACGAGAGCAATGCCAACAACCAGCCGTCCAATGGGAGGGCTGGCGCTAATGAGATGCGCTGGTCCGCACCAATGAGAGGGTGGAAGCAATGTGGCGGTTCCGGTGAGAAAGGGGCGGTTCCAGTGAGAAAGGGGCGGTTCCAGTGAGAAAGGGGAAGGGCCAATCAAAATAGGGGACATGGTTTGCAGTTCTCTGTCGGTTCGTTGGGAGACCTGAATGGGGAAAAAAAGTGGCGAGTGGGAATGTCACCCACGGTATATTACCAGAGCGTTGTGATCACTACAGCTGTGTTGTCTGTGAGCGGCTCCGGCGACAGGGCTGCCTGGCACCGTGCCTGACAGCTCGTAAAAGTGTTGTGCCACACTAATCTCTCGCTCATTTCACAGTTTGCCTTAGCACCGACGCCACAACGGAAAGTTGATCCTCACACTTCTCTGGGTTGTTTTCCGTCAATATGAACCGGGGGGCTAGAAATGAACCAACAGCAGCGTGGAGAGAGCACAGTAAACGGGGTTCAGAATGTACCCCACAGCGGCGGGTCACGCCCTTCGACCTTTGACCCTGTTCAAGAAAATGCTCAGCAAGAAAATCCGTGACCACGTTTCACATGCAGACGTATAATGGAACAAATACACAAAGAGGCGGCCTTCGGCTCAGGGGGTAGAGGCGATGAGCTGGCCGTCGTCTTGCGTTGTTGCCACCGCCGTCGGTGAGTGGATGTGTGCATGAATGTGTGAATGTTGGGCAACATTGTAAAGCGCTTTGAGGGGCCACTGGTTGGATAAGTGCAGTCCATTTACATAGCCACACTATTTTGTACATAAAAAAAAAAGGGGGTCTATTTCCAGAAAAAGATCCCAGGTGCCACCTGCACTACCCTCTCTCACCACGGCCCCACAGCGTCCACCCGGCTGCACGACGGATGGAGAGCCTACTACTGTGTAGGCTGCTGGGTGGATCCATCCATCATGTAAAGGGATGAATACTTCTCGTGTTGACACCGTAGGCCACACTTTAAAAAAGGGGCTTGGAACGACTAATCAAAAGCACGCCCGCGGGCAACGGTTTAATTCGGGGTAAACCAGTGTTGTTTTGTTGACAGGGTTCTGAGGAGGAGTCTGATTGAGACAAACTACACACAGGACTGACTGGGAACTCAGTGCCCTGCATGCTGGTATGGAAACCACAGCTTGAGCAGTGGCACTGGTGGTGGTACTGGTGTTGGTGCTGTCGGGGGTGGTAGTACTGGTGGAGGTGGTGGTTGTACTGGTGGTGGTGGTGGTACTGGTGGAGGTGGTGATACTGGTGGAGGTGGTGGTGGAACTGGTAGTGGTGGTACTGGTGGAGGTGGTACTGGTGGTGGGGTTTGAGGTGGTACTGGTGGAGGTGGTGGTGGTACTGGTGGTGGGGGTACTGGTGGTGGTGGTACTGGTGGTGGGGGTACTGGTGGTGGGGGTTGTGGTGGTGGGGGTACTGGTGGTGGTACTGTTGGGGATGGTAGTACTGGTGGAGGTGGTGGTACTGGTGAAGGTGGTGGTACTGGTGGAGGTGGTGGTACTGGTGGAGGTGGTGGGGGTACTGGTAGTGGGGGTAGAGGTGGTGGTGGTACTGGTGGTGGGGGTAGAGGTGGTGGTGGGAGGAGTGTGGTGGGGGTACTGGTGGTGGGGGTAACTGGTGGTGGGGGTACTGGTGGTGGTGGTACTGTGGTGGGGGAGGTGGGGGTGGTACTGGTGGTGGGGGTTGTGGTGGTGGGGGAGGTGGGGTTGGAACTGGTGGAGGTGGTGGGGGTACTGGTGGTGGTGCTGTCGGGGGTGGTAGTACTGGTGGAGGTGGTGGTTGTACTGGTGGTGGTGGTGGTACTGGTGGAGGTGGTGATACTGGTGGAGGTGGTGGTGGAACTGGTAGTGGTGGTACTGGTGGAGGTGGTACTGGTGGTGGGGTTTGAGGTGGTACTGGTGGAGGTGGTGTGGTACTGGTGGTGGGGGTACTGGTGGTGGTGGTACTGGTGGTGGGGGTACTGGTGGTGGGGGTTGTGGTGGTGGGGGTACTGGTGGTGGTACTGTTGGGGATGGTAAGTACTGGTGGAGGTGGTGGTACTGGTGAAGGTGGTGGTACTGGTGGAGGTGGTGGTACTGGTGGAGGTGGTGGGGGTACTGGTAGTGGGGGTAGAGGTGTGGTGGTGGTACTGGTGGGTGGGGGTAAGAGGTGGTGGTGGGGGAGGTGGTGGGGGTACTGGTGGTGGGGGTACTGGTGGTGGGGGTACTGGTGGTGGTGGTACTGGTGGTGGGGGAGGTGGGGGTGGTACTGGTGGTGGGGGTTGTGGTGGTGGGGGAGGTGGGGTTGGAACTGGTGGAGGTGGTGGGGGTACTGGTGGTGGAGGAGGCTGAAACGGGGATGGAAGTAGAGAGCAGGTGTGGAGGCAGAGGGAAATGACATCGCAGTATTCCGGCCTCCACTTCCTGCTCCTGTGTGGCTCGGCCGCGAGCTGACTACCAGGGCTGCGTAGCAGCTGGTGGTGGTGCTGCTGGGGGCGCTGGGGGTGGGTCAAGGAGAAGGTCAAAGGTTGCAAACTGACTGGTGAATATCTTTTAAGGTTTTGCCAACGAGGCAGATTCTGTGCGGGCCAGCTCTCCTCTCCACCAAACATAATTACAGATCCACTCTCACTGCCGTTTCTCTGTGTCCTCCCTCTACTCTAACCTCCTCTCCCTCTCTCCCTCTCTCCCCCCTCTCCCTCCTAACCCCCCCTCTCTCTCATCTCCCTCTCTCTCTCGCTCTCCCTCCCTCCTAACCCGGTCTTTCTCTTAACCCTCTCTCTCCTAACCGGCTCTCTCTCTCCTTACCCTCTGTCTCTCTCTCTCTCTCTCTCTCTCCTAACCTTCTTTCCTCTCTCCAATTCTCTCCCCCTATCTCTCCCTCCCTCTCCCTCTCTCTCTCCTTCATGGCTACATCTGTGCCTCTCTCACAGTGTATTGGCACGTTCAATGCATTACCGTATGACCAGAGCAGTAAGCCAGCAAGTAAACAAATCGATAAGGGGGAATGCAGATGAAAGACAGTTAAAACACGTTCCACACCCCTCTCTTCAGCTCCTTTGAACCAGGGTCACTTTAAATGATTCAAAGCCCAACTGATCTGTTGTTTTCCTTTTACACTTATTCAAAAGCAAAAGCAACTAAAGCGTTCTGTACAGAGAGGAGTTGGTTTACTGCGGTAACGGACTGGATTGGAGGGACAGACTGGATGTGATGGGACAGACTGGACAGGCTTGACAGAAAAAGAGAGAGCGAGACAGAGAGAGAGATAGAGGCTGAGAGACAGAGACAGACACAGAGACAGAGAGTCAGAGATTTTTCCACATGATTTATCAATGTAAACTGACCCCCCTCGGAATTAAATTGACAGGGAAAAGTTTCCCGGCAGAATGCGAACCAAAGCGTTCACAGAGAGCTTGAATAAGACGTCATTTCTGTCATGCACGCAGATGTTTATGCACATCATCGATGGGATTTTCCTGAAGCCCCCCGAAGGCAGTGGGTCACTGACACACTCAAGCCTCAGCGCTGGTTTCCATCATCGTTTGTACCCTCGCTAAATACATATTTAAAAGGCCTCTCCTGCAGGAGAACAAACTAGCTGGGCTTCCTCAAAGACGACACATCCACCCACCCCAAAATAAACAGCCGAAAGGTCAGACGTCAGAAACAATCCATGCAGTAATACGGTGTTCTGGCCCGGTGTGTCCCCACAGCACACAGGCAGCCGTCTGAGGGCAGGGCAGAACAGGTTATGATCCACGCACACATGCCCTTATTCAGAGAGGGGAGGGAAACGCACAACGCAGCCACTAAAAGGTTACCGCGAGGATGAGAGGGGGGGAGGGAGGCGAGACCGGCGAGACCGGGCCGGGGAAGCAGCGGACGGTTCAAGACACAACGCCACAACCGGTCCCGTCTCTGCTCTTCACTTCCGTTTGTTTGTTCGTTCCTTTCTTTCACCCCCCCCCCCCCCCCCTAACACCCCTGCTTTGACTAAAGGTAGGCGTGGTTCATTCTCTCTCTCTCTTGCTCGCTCTCCGAGTGTCTGCCCTCTGTTTGACAGAGATGGAGAGAGCTGGGAGCTGCTTTTAAACCGAGCAGAGAGCGAGAGGGTAAGAGAGATAGAGGGAGGTTCTGTCTGTTGTAATAGAGAGGGAGACCGAGAGGGAGACAGGGAGAGGGGGAAGGAAAAGATGGAGAGGTAGAGGAAGAGAGAGATGGAGAGAGAGGTGGAGAGATGGAGAGCGAGAAAGGGGGCGGGGGGGGGGACGGGTGACAGAGAGGTGAGCTGAAGACCAACTTGGTGACCCAGGTATTGTGAACATTAATCCAATGAAACACTGACCTTTCGCTCTACCCATCCCTCTCTTTATCCTCTCCCCCGTCCCCGCCATCACTCCCTCTCCGTCCATCCCTCTCTTCCTCCCTATCAATCTCTCCGGCCCCTTCCCCGCCCGCTCTCTGTCTCTCTCTGTTCATCCACCTATTTCTACCGACGGTCGTCCCACTCGCTCTCCCCCTCTATTGACCTCCCAATGTTTACATCGAAATGATTCATCAGATTCCGATTCAGAACGGCATTGGACAATTGGTTGATGTCAATATTTCTACCGTCCCGAATTCAAATGTTTCTGTCCGGGAGTTAAAGGCAGCAGAGAAGTCTGGTGCCTCTCAGAGTGATGAACTGGCTGTTGTACATGAGCATGCTGCCAATTGTTGCGCCAGCTCCCAGGGTCTTGGAAGAGAAGCATGGTGTCGCTTCACGTTGCTGTGCCGGCCGTGAACCTCAGCGATTGGCCGGTGACTGTACCCCCCCCCCACCCCCCAGACCCTCAGACACTCTGAGCTCTGGGCTCTGACCAGCGACCAGTGGGCCCCGAGGCTGAGCCCTTTGAGCGAGCTGCCGGCCTCCTGAGCAGAGGGGCTTATGCTAAGGTCTCTGCTCTACCTCCACCTCCTACAGGAGACCGCCTTTGAGTCGGCTCCTGTCTGCATGTGAGGGTCACGGCTAATACCATAAGAGATAGCTAAAACAGAGAGCTATCGCTAATACCACAAGCTTTAGCTAGGACAGAGAGCTATCGCCAAAACCGAGAGCTATTGCTAAATCAGGGATCTTTTGCTAAATCCGCAAGTTAACGCTAAATCCGAGGGCTATCGCGCAAATAGGTAGCTATCACTAATACCGCGAGCTATAGCTAAACAAGAGCGCTATCGCTAAATCAGCAAGCTATCGCTAAAACAGTGAACTAAAGCTGAAACAGCAACCCATCGCTGAAAAAGTGCGCGATCTCTGATACCACGAGCTAGAGCTGAAACAGAGAGCTCAAACCGCAAGCTTCAGTTACAGGGAACGGAGCTAAAACAGCGAGCTATAGCTTAAAAAGAGACTCACAAAGTGCGAGCACCAGTTAAACGGAGCCATGGGTGACGACAGCCTGTGCGGTCATCATTCTCGCCATCGGCTGCTGCGTCAACAACGCAAAGAAAGACAATCCTGTAATGCTAGACTCTAAGCGCAATCTGATCCCCGCGAGACGCTAGCGTCGCTGATGGCAGAGGTAGCCTTGACCGTCGATGACACAGCAGGTAGACAGATTGACGGACAGGGCAGACAGAAAGACAGGTCGAAGCAAACAGCTAAAAATCCAATGGTAAACATAAAGGGTTATGCATCCCTTTTTCTCTCTCTGTTTGACATTGTCTCTGCAAGTCTATATACTTTTCTCTCCCTTGAACAATTCAACCTTTACACAATGTTTGTTGGCTTATTAACCATTCAAAGGTTGTAATATGTTGAGTATCACCAATATGAAATAAGGATAATAGCAATCTCTCTTTTCACCCTATATCCCCCCCCATTTCGCCTATCTATCTCTCCCCCTCTCTCTTCTCCCTCTCTCTCCCTCCTAATCTAGGCAGCGCATCCCTCCTCTCTGATTGGCTGACAGGTGCAGGTGACCCAGGGGAGTGTGCGGAGCATCACAAGGTCAGAGCAGAACACTGAGCGTCTTTGGAACAGAACCAGGGGGCTGATCAGTCCTTGTTCTTTGATTCACCTCCCATCCCCTCCTCCTGACACCTCTCTGACGAGAGTGAGAGTGAGAGTGTGTGTGTGTAAGTGTGTGTGTGTGTGTGTGTGTGTGTGTGTGTGTGTGTGTGTGTGTGTGTGTGTGTGTGTGTGTGTGTGTGTGTGTCTCCATCGCTCCCGCTCAACCTCCCTCCATCTCCCTCTCTCAACAGAAAGAGACAGTCGGACAGAGCCAAATACAATAAAGTTTCAGTAAAAACAAATTCATTATGAATAGAAAATCGTAGGGCTTTGTGCAAAACTTGAGGGCGCGTGTGTTTGTGCGCGTGTGCATCTTAATTAAATTCCACGTGTTTCTCTGTCGGGGGTCTGCGTATTGTAGAACATAAGTTGGGGTTTAATAAGCTTCCAAATGTTGCGTGTGTGAAACTCGCCGCGCTGCCACAGCCCAGACTATGTGCTTGTTTTGTGGTATTTTGGGATCTTTATAGAAATGCTTGTATCTCGTTAAGATACCGCTGCATTCCTCCTCACAACAGAATGTCTTCACCGCAGTGATCAGCGTGTGCGTGTGTCTGCCTGCGGAGGACTGAAGGTGTTTCAGCGCGGTAATAATGTGTGAGTTCCAGCACACATTAGCAGCTGTCTATCTACAGTCACTTGTTTGGCAGGGAGGCATCCACACACACACACACACACACACACACACACACACACACACACACACACACACACACACACACACACACACACACACACACACACACACACACACACACACACACACACACACACACACACACACACACACACACACCTGCAGCTGTTGCTAGGCAACCTGACAGGTAGCAGGCGTTTAACTCCAGACATCAGAGACGTTAACCCTCACCCCAGATGCAGCTGCCAAGCGACCCCGGCGACCTTCAGGTCCAAGTTAAGACTCTGATTAAGAACTCTCTCACTCTTACTCTCGCTCTCCCTCCCCTCTCAACCTCTCCCCCTCCCTCTCTCACTCTCCCCCTCCCCTCCCTTCTCAACCTCTCTCCATCTCCCTCTCTCTAGCTGTACCTCGCTGCCGTTTTCTTTGTTTTTCTCGCCCACCTCCACAGTTTTAAACCGCTCCCTCTCCCTACCTTTCCGTTTTTCACAGAGAACAGGACAGACCACACGCCTAATGACAGATTAACATACATTTAAAGGTTCTGCTCATTAGGTGAGAGGAGGGCAGTGATTTACCAGAACAGCACACCATATTGGAATGGAAACAATCGATTCCATTCCCTAATAACCCAGTTCCCTAAAACCATGTCCTCAAATCTGGAAATGTCACAAGTCACTAAGCGTCCACTTTTGTCTAAACATTTCTAATTAAACTTTGAGGGTCCGACACAAGAAACCACCGTAGGCAGTACGATTCTGAACGACGATAGCGGCCACGCTAACGGAAGCTAAATACCAAGCAACATTTCTCCAAGTCGCGAGGGTATCTGCAGGAAGAGTGCAATTTCAATGTTGGAACACGGCCTCAGCATTCACCTCTGAATCTAAAGTGCTCCGTTCACGGTTTTATGAACGTACACAGAACAAATCGTCCTTTTTTTTTTAGAACTGAACCCCCGTGCTCATGACCAGAGCATTTAACATTCAAGAGTCCTTAAGTCTCGCATCTCAGTGTCTGGCTCTGTCTCTACGTCAGTGAGCGCAAACACAGAATGCATATTGCTGCCTTCAAACCAGTTAATGTTATTAGTGGATTGCTTCATTCATGGGTAAAAGAGGAAAAAATACCCAGCCGGGGCAGTTCATTTGCACTTTTGCTGCAAAACCCTGAGCTCCACTCACGAGATCGTGCTGATCACTCATCTGGAGCATAATGGATGTCAAACACTGGCCAACTGACCAATCACACAACGTGCCATAACGGAGAAAAAAAAAGGTATGGTTTACAACTCGACACAGACAATGTCATCAATTCACCTGCAGTATCAGGCGAACCGCCAAGTCCTTTAAAAGGGAATTAAAATACCCCAGACAAAAGGGTAATCTGGCAACCAAAACGTAAGAACCATCAAAAAAAAAATCAGGCCTTTGCTCACTAGCGTTGGAAGGAGAAAATTGGCCACGCAATCAGGCAAATGATCATTTATTGTGTACCAAGCATTTACCTCTCTCCCCAAACTTTCTCCCTCTCTCCCTCATCTTTCTACCTCCCCCCCCTCCCCCCCCTCTGTGGTGCCCTGCCGATTTTTAGCAATAAAATGAAACAGACCTTTTTTCCCATCTCGAGACCTTGTCTTCGAGACAAGAACAGGGAACTTTCCAATCTTTCTAATTGCCAACTGGCAGCGGCAGCGTCAATGGAGGTGTGAGCAGGTTTAATTCACTAATGCCGCCGTTTCTCAGGGTAACACTAAATTTGGATGGATCCTGCACAGCGTGTGGAAAGCGTGCGCTGTGTTTTGGCCGGTGATTCGCTGGAGCCGGAGGAACGGTGAGGTGCCTTTAGACAGCGAGACGTCGGAGAGAAGAACGAGTCACACAGGGTCACGGAGGAAACAGATGCAACAAAATATGGCTCTGCGGGAGGGGTTACTTTTGATTTATTTTGCTCCTTTCTAGACGTAAGTAGGGGGACTAATCTTCCAAAGCAGACGATGAATATAATCATTCTGGAGTTGTGTAAAAGGTTGCCGTCAGCGGACGACCCCGAGACTCGTCCCAAAGCAAAGCGTGTCGTGGCCTAGCGGAGAGGAGCCGGGATGGAAAACAGGAGATGGAGTCGCTGGAGGGGAACACACACACACTGACATGGGAGGGAGACGTTACCAGGGCACTGAAACGCTGCCTGTACAGAAGGTTGGTTTGGGTTTGTGTGCGTGTCACTGATTCCTTCCGGTGTGAAGTGGTAAGAGAATATGTTAACGCGACACAATGGACGACGAAAGGAGAAAAATAAAACAAGACAGGCTGACAAGGCAGGCAGGCAGTAAGGCAGACAGGCAGACGGGGAGGCAGAAAAGGCAGACATGGCAGTCAGGCAGAAAGGGAGAGAGACAGACAAGGAGACAGACAGAGGGACATGGAGACAGAGAGACAGACAATGAGACAGACATACAGACATGGAGACAGACAGAAAGACATGGAGACAGAGACAGACAATGAGACAGACAGACAGACATGGAGACAGACAGAAAGACATGGAGACAGAGACAGACAATGAGACAGACAGACAGACATACAGCCATGGAGACAGACAGAAAGACATGGAGACATAGAGACAGACAATGAGACAGACAGACAGACAGACATACAGACATGGAGACAGACAGAAAGACATGGAGACAGAGAGACAGACAATGAGACAGACAGACAGACAGACAGACATGGAGACAGACAGACTTGGAGGCAGACAGACGGGCGTCTCACCATCGATCCTGCTGACCAGCTCTTCCAGGGCTTTGACTTTCCTCTGAATCCCGGGCTGGGCGAACGTGTAGTTATCCTGCACAGAGGGACACAAATAACACTGAGTTGCTATGGTTACTGTTGTGGCGCCGTCACCGTGTTTACCACTTCTGGTCGCTTCGTCGTTTTTTGTATATTGTGGTCACCGGAAGTCGGTTGTCACAATGGTTATTCATCTCATTGTTTTATTGATCCACTCATTCGGCGTGTAACAGGGTAAAGGACTCTAGTTGTACAAGGCCTACAGGTGGACACTGGGGATCCAACCCGCAAGCTTTGGCTGTCGTAGTATGGCCACTATCCTGCCCCTGCATACCAGCTGATAATGCTGGGTGATTGTCTGGTTTGAGCTCAGTTTTTATATACATGATGTTCATCTGAAGCGATCACACGCAGCGACATGCTGGACTGGGAGTAGATTGTATTTTATAGTGTATAAAGGGAGCTGACCTGAAGATTATTCTGTTTTTTTTGGCATATAGGGCACATGGTAAGGTTACACGTCTTACACACACACACGGAAACACACACACACACTGGCGCGTGCACACACTGGCGCGCGCACACACTGGCGCACGCACACTGGCGCACACACACACTGGCGCACACACACACACACACACACACACACACACAGCAAATAAGGTTTCCTGGAGGGATAATTTCAGAGTGTCTAGAAAACAGCTGAGGTGGCAAATAGAAAGAGAGGAAGAGAACGATGGAGAAAGAGAGAGAGAGGGAAAGGGTTAGGGAGATGGAGTGAGAGTGAGAGAGGGAAAGAGGGAGAGAATGATGAAGAGAGAGAGGGAGAGAACGATGGAGGGAGAGGGAGGGAGAGAACGATGGAGTGAGAGTGAGGGATGAGGGAGAGAAAGAGATAGACAATGAGGGAGAGAGAGGTGGTGTGACAGAGTGAGAGAGCGAGGGATTAAGAGAACGGAAGAGAGAAAGACAAAAACAGGGAGCGACACAGAGAGGGAAAGAAGCAGAGAGAAAGAGGTTAAGACGCAAAGAGAGGGACGGGGAGAGAGGAGGGCAGGAAAAGAGGGAGAGCGAGAAGTCATTAAGCAACATACAGCTCTGGTTGTCCTTCAGGCTCAGCAGAGCAGCCCTGTGTGTGTGTGTGTGTGTGTGTGTGTGTGTGTGTGTGTGTGTGTGTGTGTGTGTGTGTGTGTGTGTGTGTGTGTGTGTGTGTGTGTGTGTGTGTGTGTGTGTGTGTGTGTGTGACCACATGACGATGTCACTCAGACTCGTTCGCCCTCTGGTTCCCTCTCCTTCCTTTTACGTCCATATCCTCCCTCTCTATATCTCTCTCCAGTCACTCCCTCATCCTTTCATATCCTCCCTCTCTATATCTCTCTCCAGTCACTCCCTCATCCTTTCATATCCTCCCTCTCTATATCTCTCTCCTGTCACTCCCTCATCCTTTCATATCGTTCCCTCCTTCTTCCACTCCCTCTTTCGTTTCATCCTTTCATGTCGGCCTCTCCCTCCATCTCTTTTTCGTTCCCTTTTTCCTTTTTAATTCCTTCTCTACCTCTATAGCTCTATCCTTTCCAACAATGGATTCCTTTCTTTACCTTATTGACATGTCTTGACAACTGTGAACTCATGTCACGACATGACAACTAATCTCATGAAATGACAACTGTATTCTCACGTCATGCCAACTGTATTCTCACGTCATGACAACTGTAATCTCATGACAAGTGTTTTCTCATATCATGACAAGTGTATTCTCATGTCATGATAACTGAATTAGAGAGAAAGAAATGTTTAGTCTAAAAGCTGATGCTGTTTTAAACAATACTAGCTGCTTGTATGTTTTTAAATAATAAGCAATTCTTTTTTTTTTTAATCTTCCAATTTTAACATCTTTGTTTCCTATTGGAATTACGACCTTCAGTTCATAAAAAGCTTATATTTTTAATAGTATTTTCTCTGTGCAGAGTTCCCTTTAAAAAGGCTAAGAGCTAAACCAAACACTGAATAAAGTAAAGGAATAAACAACTAAACCATCATGAAAGGACGTCCAAAGGACTGAATAAACCTCCCCATCCTAGGATGGGAAAACAACATAAAATAAAGCCGCAGACAAATGAATTACAAGACTTAAAATAAAACAGAAATTATGAACATACGTATAAATACATGTTAATTTAAAGTCTAAACATGAGAATACCAAGCACAATACGGATTTTGTACTTGGAGATTTCTCCAGAGGACAGAGGGACCAAACCATCTGAGATTGAGGATCTCCATCTCTCCCCCCTTCCCTCAGTCTTCCCTGTCTCCCCCCTGCGTCCCCCAGCTTCTTAATGTGGTTAGGGGTTTTAAACAAGTGAAGGGCCAGTCTAAAGAGCTAGAGGGCACAACTAATTACATCTGCATTATTAAAGCTGCTCGCTTTAATTCTCTAATTCTCTCTCCCCATCTCTCTCTCCCCCCCTCCTTCTCTCTCTCTCTCTCCCCCCCATGCCTCCCTCTCTCTTATCTCTCCCTCTCTCTCCCAATCTCCTCTCCTCTCTCTCCTCTCTCTCTCTCTCTCTCTCTCTCTCTCTCTCTCTCTCTCTCTCTCTCTCTCTCTCTCCTCTCTCTCTCTCTCTCTCTCTCTCTCTCTCTCTCTCTCTCTCTCTCTCTCTCTCTCTCTCTCTCTCTCTCTCTCTCTCTCTCTCTCTCTCTCTCTCTCTCTCCCCCTCTCTATCTCTCTCTCTCCATCCCCTCTCCCTCCCTCCCTCTCGCCCCATCCCCTCCCCTCTCCCAACCTTCCCCCTCTGGGTCGATGTCCGCTCTCCTCTATTAACAACAACAATGGCCGCAGGCTGCTCAGTGATTGGCTCTCATTGTGGCCAAGGATGTCTGTCACGAAGGTGGACATGACCCGGAGTACAATACACATCTGTGTGTGTGTGTGTGTCAGGAGATGACAGGACCAGATAAGATGTGGACAACAATGAAAGTCAGAGTTGATGGCAGGACCAAAGCAAGAAAGCCAATAATCATCGGAGTGTGTGTGTTTGTATAAAACCGCATCAGAAAGAATGACGGACAGACGGACAGACAGAGCCAAAAGCAAAAAAGTATCAGTAAAAATGAACTCAATATGAATAGAAAATCAAAGAGCTCTGTGCCACAAAACATATTGCAGTGTGTGTGTGTGTGTGTGTGTGTGTGTGTGTGTGTGTGTGTGTGTGTGTGTGTGTGTGTGTGTGTGTGTGTGTGTGTGTGTGTGTGTGGTCTTCAGCGCTCCGTCTCAGAGGAAATCCTCAGTGCAGCTCCGCTAAACCTAAGGTCCATCATTGACACCGACTCAATGCAAACCACAAGCAGAGTATACACACAAAAACACAGAAACCCCTTCCGTACACACTGACACTTATTTATATGTATATGCCAGACACGCATACACGCCGACACACCAACGCTACGCACACCCTCACTGAGTACCATGGCGCACTAGTCTGCTAAGAGCCTAGAAGTGATCTCGGGACGTGTGTGTGTGTGTGTGTGTGGTGTGTGTGTGTGTGTTGTGCTGAGTGGTGTGTGGTGTGTGTGGTCTTCAGCGCTCCGTCTCAGAGGAAATCCTCAGTGCAGCTCCGCTAAACCTAAGGTCCATCATTGACACCGACTCAATGCAAACCACAAGCAGAGTATACACACAAAAACACAGAAACCCCTTCCGTACACACTGACACTTATTTATATGTATATGCCAGACACGCATACACGCCGACACACCAACGCTACGCACACCCTCCCTCGAGGTACCCCCAACACACGTCCTGTCACTCAACCGGGCCCTACAAGAACACACTCCAGCTGGCCCCGGCGCACTGTGTGTGTGTGTGTGTGTGTGTGTGTGCGTGTGCGGGTGTGCATGTGTGCGTGCGTGCGTTTGTGTTCATATCACTCTACTGAGTGTCTGCAAGTTGCCGTCTGTGGGCGCAGGATGAGTGACAGCCCAGCCAACCCGTACCCCCCTCCTCCCAGCCCCCCGGGGAGGGACCAGAACGGGACGGGAAGCGTCTGGCTGACCGCCGTCTGCAGGACGCCTGCCACCGTGCCCCTGCTGCCGGCCCCCGCCAGGCCTCGGAGGAACAGATGGAACCCTCCCCGGATAGAGGGGAACGGAGATAAGACCAGCCTCAACATGGTCTGGGGCTAAACCAGGGCCTGGTGCTACAACGTGGCCTGGTGCTAAACCAGGGCCTGGTGCCTCAACGAGGCCTGGTCCCACAACACAGGTGGTGCCGAGATGCCGCTCTGTGTCTTGTCACGTGTGTGTGTGTGTGTGTGTGTGTGTGTGTGTGTGTGTGTGTGTGTGTGTGTGTGTGTGTGTGTGTGTGTGTGTGTGTGTGTGTGTGTGTGTGTGTGTGTGTACACAAACAGAGGGCAAAACCGTTTCAATCGAAATCCAAGGATTATTACTCTCCATGCTGCTGATGGAGGATAAATATATAAAATCCATTTAAATATAACCGTTCTATCTGCATGGATAAGAACTTGAATTATTGCCGGACTTACATCCCATTTGGAGGTTGTTTCACCGTTTTGATGAAATAGATGGGTCATAGGGTCATGGGACATAGATAAAACACGCCACATGGCGCATGTACAATATAAGTAAAGAAGTCTGAAGAAATGGTTTTAATTAACCAGTTTAGTGTTTGGAGCTCTGGCCATCTGTCCATCTCCCATGCTGGCACTGACAACTGAAGCTTCCTCAGAAATGTTTGTATATTATGATATTCTAAAGGTTCCCGTGAGCTTCCTCTGGATTAGTTTTAACCAAAGTTGAGCACTTTTTGGAACAAATATTCGGTAAATTGGTAAATTGTACATTTCTGACCAGTGGCCACTCAAAGTGCTTTACAATATTGCCCAACGCTCACCCATTAATGCACCAACGGCGGCGTCAACCATGCAAGGCGTCTCGCTCAAGGACATCTCGACGCTCCAGCTAGGAGGAGCCGGGGATCGAACCAGTAACCCTCCGGTCACCAGCCAACCCGCTCTACCCCCTGAGCAACACCTTCACAAACCTACCTGACTTGGATTCTGCCCTCCTTCTCCCCGCTCTTCCCCACTCAGAAGGCCTGGCCTCTCCAGAACCACCTGTCCCGGGTCAGAACCACCAGCGGGCCCGGCCTAGCCTGGCATGTGGCGCCTGGGACCCGAGCCTGACCAGGGGCCTTCCTACATTAGAGTCAGTGGTGCGCGCGCTAACGGGCACGGCATTAGCATTTCTCCTGGTGGCATCCGGGGCTGAATCCCATTAAGGACCCCCGCCGAAGAAGCCGGGGACAGGGAATTAGCATAACAGGCGGGTTTCCGTCGGATCTCTTTAAAACCGAGAGTGCCTCCCGGGGGTACTGTGGGAATAATGGATTTTTAAACTTGTCATCACTTCCTCCCTCGATCTACCTCTTTGAATTTGAACGGGCTCTGGCGGAGGACCGCTGCCTGGCTCACAGGAAAACCAAATAGGCAGGCGGGGGGGCACCTGAGTTCCCCCGCAGAGTTTGAAATGTTAAATGGACTGCATTTATGGAGCGCTGTCTGGCCCTCGCTTTACTGGAGTGGTTCTCAACCACAGGGGCGCGCACCTTTGGGGGCCGGGCCGCAGAGATTTAGAAATCAATCCACACTTTTGCATAATTGTCCCATTATCATTTTAACTGTCTATTTTCATTGCACCCGATTCAATTTAGCAGAAGAATGAAGGAATGGGAGTCATACACCCAACTGCAGTTACCCACATGAATGAAGTCTGCATTGGACGTCCTTAATCGCACGTAACCGTATCTGAATAAAGGTATTTCCCATCCAATGCCTGTTAATGTTACTATGCAGTTTGTGTTTACTAACCGTGATGCACATTTGAATTTCCATATTTGGTCATGACCTTATATGGATGAGAAATCAGGAAACGTAATTAGCAGTCTACGTTGTGGCGGATAGATGAGTTATACCTAACTAACACAACAATGGAAAATAATCAGACATCGATTTGTCAAACTATGGATCAACGTTTGACTCTTACACAACGTTTGACTCTTACAATAACGGTCCTAGAGTGTTTACTCCATTGGATTAGCCAGGCAAATAACGATGGACAAAGAAATTGAGGAATCACATCACACACCCCGCCCTTCCTGCTTAACTACACACACGTTCACACACAACAACCAGCTCCCCTGGGACACCCAGGCTGAGGGTTCGGGTAAGCCCGGGGCCTTGCTCAAGGAACAGAACAGGCAGCAGAGAATATGACTTTTTAATGGTCCCGGAAAAAAGGTGAAAGATGGAACATGGCTTATTACCATAGAGCATAAGGGGACTTAAGATATGGGAACACAAGAACAAACTCCAAGGTCTCTTGAAGTTACTGTCTTCTAAGATTTAAGATGAAAAGGTCAGGCGGCAAACACAGAGCTAGCTAAACAGGAAGCAGCCAGCACAAAACACACACACTCGCCCATTCACGCACCCGTCCATGCACCCATTCACATACCGAGGGTGGTGTTGACCACGCAAGGCAACAGCGACCTCGTCGGGAGCATTTGAGGCGTCTCGCTCAAGGAAACCTCGACACTCGCTAGGAGGAGCCGGGGATCGAACTAGGAGCCGGGGATCGAACTAGCAACCTCGAAGTTACCAGCCAACCCTCTCTACCTCCTGATCCACAGGCCGCCTTCTACACATTAATGTTGGAAAAGAGAAAATAACGTCGACAGACCTAATTCTCCACGAGGAGGTGTGGGCTTAATTCATGCGAGATCCATAAAGAGGCCAACGTCAATTCAAAAAACTTGACGGACAAGTGCCGCCACGGCGAAGGGAACATCTGGACCGCCGCGTTGACGAGATGTGGTGGAGCGGCGCATATTAACCTGACTCAGTCTGGTTCGGTGTGAAATTGATCGCCGTTATTGTATGCAAGCCAAGGACATAAATCAAAACAACTCTAAGTGAAGAACCGTGGATTTATCTCTGCCGTATCGATCACGTCGCATCGAGTTAGGGCAACAACGATATTGGATATTCCCGCTCCGTAATGAAGCGATCTTAAGCAGGGAGCTAGTGGGGAGGTCTTGAGGAGGGGCTGGTGGACTGAAGACCTGGACCGGGGGTTGAGGCCGTCCACAAGGAGAGGGGGGCAGCCACCTCCAGACCCACGGGTCTAACGTTACCTGTTCTATCGGCACTTTATAGCGATAGCACACGTTATTACTGTAATTACCATAATTATTACATTTGACATCCATCCATTATTTATAACATTCTGTGTCTGTCTGTCTGTCTGTCTGTGTATTCAAGTATGTGTGTGCGTACAACAAGTGTATCCTTTATCCAGTGTATACATACCTAAGCGACTTGCAGTGCATTGTGGCTGTGTCTCATCAGGCCCCTGAGGTGCCTCCTCTGTGATGGAGAGGGGAGTACCACAGGCCACCAAGAGCTCCTAGCTCAGCATCAAACGGCAGCCCTGCTCTCTGACAGCCACAGCCCAAATAAACAGCTAGGGCAGGCCAGCAATCCAGCCGGCCGGCCAGCCAGACAGCCAGCCAGCCAGCCAGCCAGCCGGCCGAGCGCACGCATACACCTCTGATTGACTGACTGGCCAGCTCACTAAACCTCCAACCAGGCAGCCAGTCATTCGAGGCCAGCCAACAAGCCGGCCGCCTGCACGCGTACACCTTTGATTGACTGATTGGCCAGCTCACTAAACCTCCAACCAGGCAGCCAGTCATTCGAGGCCAGCCAACCAGCCGGCCGCGCGTGCATGCAGACGCAGGCACACGAGCACGCACACACCTTTGATTGACTGGCCAGCCAACTCACCCTCCAAGCAGGCAGGCAGCCAGGCAGCCAGCCAGCCTGCCAGGACAGCTTGTCCGGCCGCGTGTTGCTGTGTGGAGGGGGGCTGCGGTTACATCAAGTGTCTGTTTGATGTGGAAATGGAGCACAGCCTGCTGCTCTGTGTTCCCCGTCACTCTGGTCAACACACACACACACACACACGTGTGTGTACACACACACACACACACACACACACACACACGTGTGTGTACACACACACACACACACACACACACACACACACACACACACACACACACACACACACACACACACACACACACACACACACACACACACACACACACACAGGCATTAGACCTGTCCTTGTGTATTGTGCTCAAACGTTGCATTCAAGTGTGGATGTGTGCGGCTAATCCTCTGAAACAATGGACTGCAATCCTTTCTGAGGATATACCGCTGGAACGCACACGCACAAACACACGCACACGCACACACACACACACACACGTTTGATCACCAGCACGGGGACAGAGACGTAGCGGAGAGTCACATCCTACCATCCATTTTAATTCATACCTCTGCCTAATTACTTTGACCAGATTATTATTATTAATTATATTCAGATCCTAATGGGCTAATCAGATCCTCTTAAGGTGACTTAATGGGGCCCAAAGCCCCCTGAGGTGAGGAAACGGGATGATGTCATTCATTAGAGAGGCACTAGTTATGTTAGTGGTGGTTCCATTAATTCTACACATTAGCAGGAACACACCAGCACACGCGTTACATTAACAGCTGCAGGGCGCAGTCCTTGTTAGCCAATCGGATACGAGAATCGATCGTGAATAAGTCTCCCTATTCACATCGTTTCATACTTTCATACACAATCCCTCACCTCCAACCCAATCCACTCTCATTCCCATCCACTCACCCACTCACCTTCCCACACGTGCTCACCAGTTCAATACAACCCCCCCCCGTGCCACCTCCCCCGTCCCGTATCTCCGAGAACTTTAACTGGAAGAGCATACTATTCACCAATGAAGAAGTGGTCTCTATAACATATGTGATACGATGATATTTGGATCACAATACATATCCAAGGATTATAAACGCATTGTCAGTGTCGAGGGACAATTTGTATTACCATGAATTTTCAAATCAACTACGAAGTCTGCTGACTTAAAAAAAAAAAAAAAAACTTTTTCTTTTTTAATTAAAGTCTCTGTACGCAGACTACCGGCGGCCGACTGCGCGGGTTCAATCGCTTGTCTGGCGAGGCACCGAATGAGCGGGGTCATCTGCTGCTGCTCTGGATCAGAGGAGGTAGCCGGCGCCGCCAACAGTCAGAGCTAATGTCCTCTAATGAGAAACCTGCAGCAGAAAGGAGCCGCGCGGCCGGCCTGTCAGACGCAGCCCGCCTCGTTAAGGGGGGGGGGAGAGACAGGCTCAGAGAGAGAGACCAGCCTGACTCGTTAATAAGAGGACGACAAGGCTCGGAGAGAGAGCAGTGGGAGAAAGAGTGACGGGCGAAAGGAGAGAGAGACCATCCCGACTTGTTAAGAAGTGGAGGCTCAGAGAGAGAGAGACCAGAGGGAGAGAGAGCAAGACGGGCTCAGAGAGAGAGAGGGAGACGGGCTCAGAGAGAAAACAGCGCTACTTGTTACGAGGCTCAGAGAGAGACCAGAGGGAGAGAAAGAGACACGCTAAAGGAGAGAGAGACCAGGCCGACTTTTTAAGAAGAGAAGGATCAGAAAGAGAGAGACCAGAGCGAGAGAGACGAGTACAAGGAGTGAGAGAGAGACCAGCCAGCCTCATTAATAAGAGGAGGCTCAGAGAGAGACCAGAGGGACAGAGAGAGAGTCGGGCTCAAGGAGTGAGAGAGATAAGCCGGCCTCGTTAATAAGAGGCTGAGAGAGACCAGAGGAACAGAGAGAGAGACCAGCCCACCTCATTAAGAAAAGGAGGAGGCGGCTCAAAGAGAGACCAGCAGTCCTTGTTAACAAAGAGGAGGATGAGGCTCAGAGAGACCAGATGGAGAGGAGGTAGAGGTATGTAGCAGGGCTACAGAGAGAGACCAGAGAGGAGCATTTAATCCTTCATATCCTTGCGGCCAACGGAGAACGTAAAGAGGTTACACTGAGGTAAGGTTAAGGGGTTAGGTTATTGCGTTTATAAAGCTGAACAGTTTGAAGCAGAGCTTTTTCAGTCGATTAAAATGTGTTGACATTCAAAGTATGGCACCAGAAAAAAGATATTGATTTGGTATTGGGCAAAACCAAGGGAGAGATTGGAAAAGGGGCCATATCCACAACCACACTAGTTGTCATGTTGTTGACTAACTTTTAACAAAAAACACATTATGCATTATTCGATATTTGGTGTATAGATGTTTATCTTGTCTCGCATCAGCAAACAGTTACGCACCCTGCAAACTTAGACACACACACAAACACACACACATACCAGGGAAATACCATACTCACACACACACCATGAACAACAGGAACAACACACTACACACAAATCTGTTGGAACCATTTTAATGATATTAATGGTGTGTGCACTTCTGTATGGATACAACAGGTACGTGTGGAGACAGAAGTACAATTATATTCATGCTTTATCCATTGTTTGTATTCATTGACGTCTTAAAAAAAACAAATGTTTACTGCCTCTAGTCAGCCGAAAGGTTAGGAGCCTGACAGCTGGGGTGTGTGTGTGTGTGTGTGTGTGTGTGTGTGTGTGTGTGTGTGTGTGTGTGTGTGTGTGTGTGTGTGTGTGTGTGTGTGTGTGTGTGTGTGTGTGTGTGTGTGTGTGTGTGTGTGTGTGTGTGGTGTGTGTGTGTGTGTATGCCAGGTGTGTGTCTGAATGTCTGTTAGCGTGCGACTTTGCGTGTGTGTGTATATGTGTGCACGCGTGGATAAGCCAGGTGTGTGTTTGTACGTGCATATGTTTGTGCATGTGCGTGCATATGTGTGTGAATGTGCATGCCTGTGTGCATATGCGTGTGTGTGCGTGCATGTGTGTGTGCTTATGCCAAGTGTGTGTGTGCGTGCGCATGCGTGTCTCACCTGTATTCCGTCCAGCAGTCTGCTCATGCACCAGAAGCTGTCAGCTTCGATGTTCCGCAGTGACTCCTCCCGCAGACTGGACACGTCAAAGTTCTCCACCTCCTCCTCTGGAGGGGGTAGGGAGGGAGGCAGGGAGGGGGGAGAGAGAGGGAGATACTTTTAGAATTGGTCATTTAATGCCCATTAATGCTAACATGCATTGACACGTCCACTTCAATTAGGTAGTGAGGGAAACGATGGAGCGAGAGAGAGAGAGCAAGACAGAGACAGAGACATAGAGCGAGAGATTGACAGAGACTGAGAGAGAGACACAGAGACAGAGAGAGAGGGAGACAGAGAAAAAGACAGAGAGAGAGAGAGACAGAGAGAGAGAGAGAGAGACAGAGAGGCTAAAGGGAGTCTGTTTTACCAAAAGAGAGGTGAGCAGAGAGCTGGAGGAGGGATGGCGGAGAGGAGAGGCAGAAGGATAGAGAGACGGGGGAGGTGGAAAGATGGAGAGAAGAGGGAGGAAGAGGAGGGAGATATGAAGAGGAGGGAGTGAAAGGGAAAATGTTGGAGAGGTAGGAGTGAGGGAAGGGAGAGAAGGAGAGAGGAGATAAGAAGAGGAGGGAGTGAAAGGGGGAAGGATAGAGAAAGGGAGAGAGGAGGGAGAGGGAGAGGGAGGGATGGAGAGGGGGGAGAGAAGGCAGGGGAGAGAGATGGAGGGGGGGGGATGGAGAGAGGGAGAGGAGGAGAGGGGGAAGAGCAGAGGCCGTAGATAAAATGACCTTTTATCCACCTCAAGTTATTCAGCAGCATGCCAGGCCAATTATGGCAGGAAAAAAAGAACATGAGGTGATATTAAGAGAACTAAATAAAAATGTGATTTCATCCACCTGTGCATGCCCGGCCAGCCCCCTGATTCATTACGGGCCTCAGCCAGAGATTTAGAAAGCCACAAAATACAGCTCTTAACAAGACACTGGAAATTCTAAGTAACCTTGAAACTCTTTAGGCTGGCGCTGCTGCCCTCTCCACCAGCAGCACCGTCATTAATCGGCCCACCGCCCGCTCATCCGCCCCCTCCACCACCGTCGCTGTACTCACTCCCAACACCATCACCACCTCCAAGTCACCATCACGACCAACCACGGACAAACATCTTCAGGGTCTCTTAGGCCGCGTTCAGACTGCAGGCAAATCTGATTCAAATCGGATTCCTTCTCATATCCGATTTTTAGGGCTGACTGTCCACACTGTTTTAGCAAGTGTCCAAATCGCATTTGGCTCTGTTCAGACTGGGCCACATTATTGACCCATCTGACAGGTTGCTGTAGCAACGACGTCGGAGCGGAGGCGTCATCCAGCGCGTGTATTGCGTGACGTCATGTAATAGCGACGAGAAAAACAATAACAAACAAGATGGATCAAAGAACGCGAAAGACTTTCATAAATCGACTTATTCCGATACATGTCCTCGAGCTTCGCTTGAACGGACCCATCTCCCCAGAGATTAATGAGGCATCTCGTTTCTTCCTCTGTCCAAGGCTGAGGCGGGTGGTTTGGCGCATTGGGTCAGGTCTGGCGTCGCGTAGAGGGACGTCACGGACAGTCAAATCCGACCTGAGCGTTTGGAGCTGTTCAGACTGAGACGCATCTGTCCAAATGCGATCTGAAACCACCTCCTGGAGGTGGTTCCGATCCGTTTCACAAAAATCGGATTTCATGTGACTTGGGACGGTTCAGACTACAAAAGTGTCATCCGGTTCCAATCTGGATGGGCTAAAAATCGGATTTCGCCTGGCAGTCTGAACGCGGCCTTAGCTCTGCCCATCTACCCCACAGGGTTCCTAAACGTATTAATCAACCAATTGACTAATTGCTCGTTCAATTAAAGGGCCAGTAATGGACATCAACAGCGACACAACGCCCGGGTCCGAGTTCCGGTTCAGGTCAGTTCTGGTAGCTGTCGGGACTTTCAGATGAGAAGGTCAAGGGTTGTTGTTATGAGGTCGTTAGAGAGATGTTTACCTCCTTCCACCACAGAGTCCTTGTTAGCATTCAGATATACATACAAACACACACACATATATATATATATGCACATCTTTGTTTTCTGGAACAGCAGGGAAGAGTAAACAGTTATTAGGGAAAGTAGGAGCGGGAGACGGGAGCAGCTGGCCAGGAAACCGTCCTAACAGAACCTCAGCCCACACAGAGCCATCACTAGCTACTGATCACAGCCCTGCTGCGCGAGCCCGCTCGGTGTGTGCGTGCGTGCACGCTTGTGCGCGTGTGTTCAAATTGTGAAACTGTTGCTTAGCAACATTGGGGTCCATCGGGATGAGTTAATGTTAGACAACACCAAACGTATACACACACATGAAGATCAGCGGTAAAACAACAACGCGCGACGCATGGTGGGCTAGCATAAATCTGCAGCGGCAGACAGCGTGGCTATGCTAACGGCTTGGGTACAGACAGCTGGGCTACAGACAACAAGGCTATGGGCTAGGCCTGCACGATTCGGTGAAAAATATGAATCACGATTTTTCCCGCTTAGAATTGATATCACGATTCTCTGCCACGATTTCTTTCTCACGAAATGTTATTTTTATTGCGCACATGAACCATAGCCACAGCAAGGCTATGGGCCGATGCTACGGCTGGGCTACAGACGACAAAGCTACGGGCTGATGCTAACAGCTGGGCAACAGACAACAAACCGACAGGCTGATGCTAACAGCTGGGCTACAGACAACAAGAGTAGGGGCCAATGCTAACGGCTGGGCTACAGACAACAAGGCTACTGGCCGATGCTAACGGCTGTGCTACAGACAACAAGGCTACGGGTCAATGCTAAAGCTACGGAGCGCTGCTAAAGGCTACAGGCCGCTGCTGAATGCTGTGGGCTGCTGCTAAAGGCTTGGCTACATGCAGCAGCTTGCGCCGCTGCTAACGGCAGGCTTACAGACAGAAGCTAGTGCCGCTGAACCCGGGCGCCGCCGGGCAGAACCACCCGCCAATCAACCCCGGCCAGGGACTTGAACAAAGACTGTCATCTGATGTCATTAGCAGCGGCCGCGCGTGACGGACAGCGAGGCGCCGAGAGAGTTCACTGACAAGACACGGGAGAGCGGGGGACAGGAGGAGAGAGAGCGAGAGAGACACACACAGAGAGATAGAACGAGACAGAGAAAAGGAATCCATTTTGGAAAAAACAGGGACACACACACACACACACACACAGACACACTTTTGGAGACAGAGGGACGGGACGGCAGTACCTCCTGTAAGGCAGTACTCTAACGACGGAGGGATTGATTAGGGAGCAAATAGAAACGAGCTGAACACAGTAAAACCCTGCGTCCTCTCCCTGTGCCTCCTAGCCTCCACACGAGGCAGGACGACGCTCCAGACAATCTGCACTTAATAATCACTCCTCAGTCACTTAGCACGCGCCTCCACCCAAACACCGGCCACAAATAGAGACGCATAAACAGCCTACTGCCGCATTACCAAACAGGTTCCAACGCAGGGAAACACACACACACAGAACTAAGCAAGCATACGCACAGACAACACACGCACACGGGCTCTCAAAGACACAAACTTACAAATCATTATAACACTACTGGTGTCCCTAACACACACACACCATTATGACACTACGGTTGTCCCGAACACATACAGACACTCACACAAACATATAGATGCGCGCACGCATGCACATAAACACACACTTACTGATAACAATACATTAGCAAATACGAATGCGTCCCCCCCCACAACAAACATACTTAAGGTGCAGGCTGCTGCCGGGTTACTTAATGATACTAAAAGGTAGCCCTAGGACACATAATACTCTTTACTTAAAGGTCCAGTATGTTGAGTTTAGTAGCCTCTAGTGGTGAGCGAGAGAGAGAGATGCACAGACAGACAGAGAGAGATGGACGGACAGACAGAGAGAGATGGACGGACAGACAGAGAGAGATGGACGGACAGACAGAGAGAGAGATGGACGGACAGACAGAGAGAGATGGACGGACAGACAGAGAGCGAGATGGACAGACAGACAGAGAGAGACAGTTACAGCGGGAGAGAGCGACCGGCTAGAGAGAAGTAGAAGTGAAGAACTTTTGAGTTCAATCTCTGTTCGGGTATAGGCCTCAGAGGAGGAAGAGGAGAGGAGACGGTGACGAAGAGGAGGAACAGGAGAGGCGTCGAAGAGGAGAAGAGAAAGAAGAAGACGAGGACGACATTTGGATGGGGAGGAGGCCTGCCGGGTCTCCAGACCTTGGGTCCCGAGTCCTCTGAAGATTATCGGGGACGGGTTCCAAGCTCAACTAGGATCTTTCATAGCTCATCAAAACAACAAGGACACTGTGTGTGTGTGTGTGTGTGTGTGTGTGTGTGTGTGTGTGTGTGTGTGTGTGTGTGTGTGTGTGTGTGTGTGTGTGTGTGTGTGTGTGTGTGTGTGTGTGTGTGTGTGTGTGTGTGTGTATACACTTTTTAGCCAGGGTATACGTGCATGTATGTGTGTGCTGGCGTGTGTGGTGAGGTGAGGTGGATAATTCGACCTAGGACAGATTGTACTGGAGGAGCATGGGACAACAGTGCCCTCTGTGGTCAGAGGAGGAACTATTCCTTCAGAAGCATTTAAAGAGAGACCTGGACAAGACAAATACGGTATATACAATAGGAAATCTACTGTATTCAAACAGGGTATGTCGTTATGATAGGACTATGTATGCATATGCATGTAAAGGACATGTATATATCAGTAGGTGGGTTGTCTAATGTATATATTTTTTAACAAAAATGTATTGTTTAAAGACACTGATTTTAAAACGCCTTGAAAAGTCATGAAGTGGACTTAAGACTGGACGTTTACCCAAGTCCTGATCCCAGTGACCAAGGGTGTGATCTCATTCCTCTTCATCAGCATCATCTGACCTGGTTTGATCTGAACATACCATCCCTCTCCGTCTCTCTCCACATGCATGGAGCACAAACACACCACGTACCACCCCCCCCCCCCCCCCCACACACACACACACACACGCACACGCACAAACCCACATTCACATACAATCATCTCTCACAAGCACACCAAACATATGCCACAAACCCACACACACACACACACACACACACACACACACACACACACACACACACACACACACACACACACACACACAGGAAGAGTGGCGCTGGGAGCCATCTGCCCTCTGCTCAGGGCAGCAACAGCAACCATGTTAGGTGACCAATCTGTTTCACCCTAACTGGGAAACGCACACACCACACACACACACACAACACACACACACACAGAAAGTGAGTGAGGGAGTGGCAGTGTGTGGCCGTAATATAGGCCACAATAAGCCAGTGTGCTGTCTGTCATGTGACAGTCTGAATCGCCATGTGCCAGGAAGAGTTGGCCTCCGACGAGACTTCAAACGCCAGAGAGAGAGAGAGACAGAGTCAGAGAGAGAGAGTCAGAGAGAGAGTCAGAGAGAGAGAGAGAGACAAGAGAGAGAGAGAGAGAGAGAGAGACAGAGAGAGAGACTCCTCCCACTGGGGCAGAGGAGCGATGGCTAACGAAGCTAACAACTAAGGACGGGAGTTGGTGTTTTCTCTGAGAGGGGCGTTCTGCCACAGACAGACTCCTCCACGGTGGTTTAATTAGCAGGGGGGGCGGGGTCATGAACCAACTTCAGAACCTCCTCAGGCTCTCCGGGATAATTGATACTAGCGTCGTCAGGACAACAGAGAGGGAGACACCCACGGCGGGAACCCCCCCCTGCCTCCAGACTGGGGGGGGGGGGGGACTCACACACCAGGGGGGAGATGCATAGTGACAGCTTTTCACTGTGAAGCGCAAAAAGGGAGCGAAGAGAGAGAGAGAGCGAGAGCGAGAGCGAGAGCGAGAGCGAGAGCGAGAGACATGGGTGTGTGTGTGTGTGTGTTAGGACAGAGAGAGACAAGGCAGAGTGTGGACTAATGTGTTTTGTGAAATGTTTTCATCATTAATGATTCATTTCGAGAGACACGACAGAGAGAAGGAGAGTGTACAACTCTTTCAAACGAACATAGAATAAAAAGGAAACGAGTGAAAAGAAAATTGGTCGCTGTTGAAAATTTTGTATTTTGTTCTTCCCCCCCATCTCATCTTTTCAGACGGAAAGATTGACAACAATTCCATCGGCGTGTGTTGAGTTAATACGAGCGTCTGCGCAGGGGGTAGCTTCTAGCATAGCTTAAAGTGAATTTCACAGCATTTCAAAAACGGCGGCGTTCAAGGGACTGCTCTTGCGCGTTCACAGCAAGGGGAACCACAAATACACAACAGATTTGGGTTTTTTAAGGCGGCTACCGGTAGTTCTTTCGGGACTACCTTGAGTCAAACCACCACCTGTACCCATCCGCTGACGGTGCAGTGATACCTCTACGAGTGCTGAGGCGTTATTTACCTACACAGGCAAACAGAACAACATGCGCACACTAAAAAATAAACACCCGCAACCTGCCTTGAGATTGCGTTGCCGTTCAGGTGCTACACAGCTCGCTACTTTCCTTTATTTTTTGTGACTTTTTTGGGCATTTTTATGCTTATAGATTGAGATGGACAGGAAGGTATGGTAGACAGATAGCTGGGAGGACATGCAGCAACTGACCATGGGCAGGGTTCGAACCCGGGTCACTACGATCAGCACTGGAGCCTATCCGGCACGCTCTACGTCTACTTCTCCTGCTTTACTATGAACTCGCCTGGTCTCCACACAGTGACGTACACCCAGGGAAACGTGGACATGGGACAGCTATCATTACAGAGCTGGTCGGGGTCAGAGCTAGGAGTGGGACACTCCGGCCATGAGACCGGGACAGCTCTGTTTCTGTGTGTGTACGTGTGTTTCTGTGTGTGTGTTTTTCTGTGTGTTTCTGTGTGTGTGTCTCTTAGTGTATGTCTCGCTTTCACTGTTTTTTTATTTATGTGTGTGTGTGTGTGTGTGTGTGTGTGTGTGTGTGTGTGTGTGTGTGTGTGTGTGTGTGTGTGTGTGTGTGTGTGTGTGTGTGTGTGTGTGTGTGTGTGTGTGTGTGTGTGTGTGTCAACAGCAGCGCATGTACACACTCTGAGTGTGTGGCCGATAGGCTCAGCCTCCAGTTTGTGTGCGTGAACAGTGTGTTTATTGGAGTGTGTGCATGTTGTCCAAAGTTGCCTATGTGCTAAAGCGGGACATAATAAAAACACATGCGTGTGTGCGTTGTTTTCTTGTGTGTGTCAGTACGAGTCCGTGTGTGTTTCCGTGTGTCTGTACGGCAGTGTGTGTGTGTGTGTGTGTGTGTGTGTGTGTGTGTGTGTGTGTGTGTGTGTGTGTGTGTGTGTGTGTGTGTGTGTGTGTGTGTGTGTGTGTGTGTGTGTGTGTGTGTGTGTGTGTGTGAACAGATGATCACAAGAACGTACAGTGCGTACAGTATCTGATGTAAGACACCTCCATCGCCGCAGTCTTACAACATGACTGGTTCAATTGCTCCCGGTTGCATCAGGTCAGAGCAGAACGCACATCGCTGGTGACACAGCCCTGAAACCACGTCTCCCTTTAACCGTGACCACGAGACCGGGAAATTTTGAGAGAGCGAGAGACGGAGAGGGAGAGAGCGAGATACGGAGAGAAAGAGAGGAATACAGTGATAGAGAGAGACGGAGACGGGGAGAGATAGAGAGAGAGAGAGAGAGACGACAGAGAGAGAGAGAGAGAGAGAGAGAGAGAGACGAGAGAGAGAGAGAGAGAGAGACAGAGACAGAGAAGAGAGAGAGAGACAGAGAGAGAGAGAGCAGAGAGAGACGAGAGAGCAGAGAGAGACAGAGACAGAGAGACAGAGAGAGACGGAGAGAGAGAGAGAGAGAGAGAGAGAGATAGAGCGATAGAGACAGAGAGTGAGAGAGTGAGAGAGCGATAGAGAGATAGAGAGAGACGTGGAGAGATTGGACGATAGAGAGAGAGAAATATAAAACACATTTACACACGACAAGCTTTCATTTCTGTCTTTTTATAGTCCAGTAATTAACCTCATCTAAAAATATTCAATAACCCCTGTGATTATTCACACATGATGGATTACTTCTTGACAGTCGCATTTCTCCGAATCTCTCCACAGTTCTGCTGCCGTTTCACTCTGGAAGCGAGAAGCTGGAAATTAACTTCTGGTGTGGGGGTCGCCGAAAGATTGGATTCTACTGTCAAAACTCCCATGAAGCATTGCTCTCCCTCAGAGGCCTACCCATAACTTAAGACACACCGAGCCCTCACCTCACCTCAACACCACCTTACCTTACCTTAACTCAACTATCTCGAACCCACCGCCGAAACCTCCCAATTCAAAACATACTTTCTTAAATGTACTTTAACACAACAACCCTTACCAAAACTCACTAACCCTTATGTAATTGGACTGCATTTACACTGTTTCAAAGCATAGGAGTCCTGAGTCCTGTGGATCAGCCCAGACACCTTTTGGCCCCCATGTTGTGTCTACAGCCGTCGTGGAGCGAAGGGTTGGATATGAAGAAGTTTGTTTTTACCGCGTTTGAAAAGTCAATACGGGGTTGCGCTAATGTTGTGACATGAATCGCACGATTCATAGATAGCTTATTATGACATGTAGGAAGAGTTACCGAGATAGACTGTGAAATAGAAGTACTTTGTTAACCCGAGATTACAGTAGAAAGAATACTAAGTACAAAGAGAGAAGATTGAAATAAAACATAACCTAGTTACACACAATATGTCGCAAAGTGAATTGAAAAGCATGACAAAAGAATTGTTTTAAAATAGACAAAAAATAATAAAACTGACATTTTTGGCAAACTGTATGATGCAAATGAAACGATGCGTCGAAGGAAATATCACCGACATTAGCCTCTCTCATGAAGCACCCAGAAAGCGCACAACTGAAACCAAGACTTGACTTAATAGTTGAAACCTGGCTTCTTCAAACCCATCACAGAGTGCCAGAGATCAAGTACCAAGTGTGAGCCACACATACAGGGGGCGTGTGTCTTATTACACTTAGGTGTGTGTGTGTGTCTGTGTTGCTTTGTGTGTGTGTGTGTCTGTGTTGCTGTGTTTGTGTGTCTTGTGTTGCCTTGTGTGTGTGTGTTGCTGTGTGTGTGTGTCTGTGTGTGTTGCTTTGTGTGTGTGTGTGTGTGTGTTGCTTTGTGTGTGTGTGTGTGTGTGTGTGTGTTGCTGTGTGTGTGTGTGTGTGTGTGTGTGTGTGTGTGTGTGTGTGTGTGTGTGTGTGTGTGTGTGTGTGTGTGTGTGTGTGTGTGTGTGTGTGTGTGTGTGTGTGTGTGTGTGTGTGTGTGTGTGTGTGTGTGTGTGTGTGTGTTGCTTTGTGAATGTGTGTGTGTGTTGCTTTGTGTGTGTGTTGCTGTGTGTGTTGCTTTATGTGTGTGTTGCTGTGTGTGCGTGTGCGACTGTGCGCGTGCGTGTGTGCGCGTTCGTGCGTGTGTGCGCGTGCGTGCGTGTGCGCTTCTGTTATGTAATCTCTTCCCAAGACAAGTCTTTGGCATCCAAACAAGCAATAGAGCAAAAGAAAGAATAACGATAGAGCGTCAGAAAGAGAGGGAGAGAGAGAGAGGGAGGGAATGAAATAGACCCAGAGTGGGAGAGAGAGGGAGGCAGTGAAAGAGACAAAAAGAGAGAGAGAAAGAGAACATGAGAGAGATGGAAGGAGACCCAGACAGAGAGAGAGAGAGAGAGAGAGAGACAGCTCCAGAAAGCATCAGTTTGTGTACCTCAAACCCTCGCCTCCATCAAGATTAATCAGGTCAGCTTGAAAGACGGATTCCCATCTTAGTCTATTTTCTCTCCCTCCCCTTGTCTCTCACTCTCTCACTCTCTCGCCATGGTCTCTCACTCTCTCGCCATGGTCTCTCACTCTCTCAGCCTGCTGCTGGTTTACACTAATTCCTCAGCTCCACTGGAGCGGCCGACTGTTGCATCTGAAGGAAAACCCTGCTTGAGCTGTTTCCCTGTCCAGTATCAAAAGGCAACGTAATGCCTTCTGCCGCACTTCAGGTACATGCTTTCTTTTCTTTTAGGTCCAGGGCTACATCTCTGTTCTTGAATCAGACACTCGCTGTAGAATACGCAAAGATGTTAACTTAAAGAGAGGGAGGGAGGGAGGGAGGGAGGGAGGGTGTGTGTGTGTGTGTGTGTGTGTGTGTGTGTGTGTGTGTGTGTGTGTGTGTGTGTGTGTGTGTGTGTGTGTGTGTGTGTGTGTGTGTGTGTGGTGGTTGTGTGTGTGTGTGTGTGTGTGTGTGTGTGTGTGAGAGAGAGAGATTAATGCAAGACACTCCACCACTTCTCTCCAACTTTAAATACCCTTGAAGGACAATCGCTGATTATTGATCAATTATTTTTCCCCATCGTATTTATCCACGCAGAAGCCTCCCGTTCCCGGCCTTAAACGACACCGGGGGACCCAACACCTCCTCGCCCTCCCTTCTCCTCATTCTCCATCTCCATGTTCAAACTGACCAGCAACCAGTCTGCAGCCACTGACGTTGTCATGAGTGCTCTCTGTCCCTGGCTGTCTGTCTGTCAGTGCTTCTAAAGGTGTGTCCAAACGGGGCCCTTTGTACCCAGGGGCCATCTAAGGCTTCTCATATTAAGCTTCTCATATTAAGCCCAAATTTCCCATCTCCCACACTTCCACCTTCCAGAGCCTTCTACCGCTAGAACCACACGGTTCTGGTGCTGCAGCCCAGGGAAATGTCCCCGCGTGTGGGCGGAACGTGGTCCGGCCCCACACAGCCTGGATTAGCTCCCCGGACTCAGACTAAGTGTTAATATCCGTTCACCGGTTGAGGGTCCACCGCCGGGGGGGGAGGATATATATATAAGAGAGAGAGAGAGAGAGACAGAGACAGAGAGAGACACACACAGAGACAGAGACAGAGACAGAGAGAGACACACAGAGAGAGACACACAGAGACAGAGAGAGAGAGACACAGAGACAGAGACAGAGACAGAGAGACAGAGACAGAGAGACAGAGACAGAGACAGAGAGAGAGAGAGAGAGAGACAGAGAGAGAGAGAAGAGAGAGAGAGAGAGAGAGAGAGAGAGAGAGAGAGAGAGATGGAGTCAGCGGGCCGATGTTTGCGCTGCAGACCGCAGTCCGCACAGGTATGGAACAACGCTCGATCTCACAGATGGAACAACAGACATCGTACCCCAGAGAGTTTCCGGGGCACGATTTGAAACGTTTTCCGGTTTCCTGGGAATATCATGGCAGCGTCTCCGAGCCCGAAGCAAACACTGAGGGAATACTTGGAAAACAACACTTTTTCAAATCCCCCTAAAGCAACCTGCTTATGGTGCTGGATTCTTATCCCTTCTCACAGGAATGAACACAAACTGCGAAACAGAGAAATGAATGCTCTACACACCACTGTCCTCCCACCGCTGGAGCCCAGACAGGCATGCAGCAACGAAGCACAAAGCAGGCGGACCAGTAAAAATAATGCCAACGACTGAATATCATACGACGTTGAGATCTGGAAATCCCGTTGAAGGCTGACCTTTGAATCGATTCCTCTCTAGGCATACTCCAACCTCGACCTCAAAGTTGAAAAATAAATGACTGCTTTTTGTATTAAAAGTGCTGCTCTGATGAATATAAGATGAATCCAATATAAAAGGCTAATATAGGCCAAATTATCTTTGTGGTACTAATGAAAGTCTATAAAAAAATTAATATATGAGCCTGTTTACGAAACACATTCATTTGAACTCATTTATAAAAGGAGAAATGTTAAATGTTTCGTGTAAACATTGTTTTACTGAGATGAAATAGGAAAAATGTGATACCGTCTACTCGCCTAAACGCACTAATTTGTTCTCGTTTCTACAAATTAACATAATGCTTTGCCTTAGATGACACTATCAAACAAATGCCTCTTTTAAATGCCTGACGCACCAATTCAAAAGGGCTAGAATAATAGTCCTCATATTATAAGATGGAGAAACAGCAGTGATGGTGTTCCTGGAACGTTCATTTATGCACCCGCCCGCGAGCACACACACACACACACACACACACACACACACACACACACACACACACACACACACACACACACACACACACACACACACACACACACACACACACACACACACACACACACACACACACACACACACACACCTTGTAGTTGGGCAGATGTGGAGCCAGTGAACTCACTGTTTCAGCCTGAACGAGAACACTGGGGAATTTAAGAAATCGTTTTGGGCGTTTCATCGGAACAGAGATGTAATCCCCATGACAATGGCCAGAGGCAGCTTTGTGACATGTATTTTTATTTGTCACACATCCCTGACACACACACACACACACAACACCTGACCACCACACCACACAACACACACCACACACACACACACACACACACACACACACACACAGAGTTGGAGGACTTTGTTTACTTTTGAACTCTTCACCGACCGCTACAGTTTCCTGCCAGGTTGCCATGGTGATTATTACTATCCCCTCAGCAGTCAACTTGCAAACACTTGACCACCACCCCCCCACCACCCACCCCCCCACCACCACCCACCCCCCCTCTTCCCTTCATCTTTCACCACCGGCAGTCTCAAGGTCTCTCCCTCGCTCTCTCTCGCCACAGGAGGAAATCCAATAACATTTGTAAATGTTTTCAATGCCTCCCTTACCTCTTACATTTGGCTTCATCTGCGGCTGAAACAAACATAACTTGTTGCCACTTGGGAGCAAAGAGAAATGATTTATTTCCGCCATGGCTCCTTTTCATGTGAATTTGAAAGCATGGTCAGGTTTGAACTCTTGACAAAAAAAAACTGCAGGATTATAAAAAGCTTTGCCCTCTAGTCCGGTAGTTGTTCTTGCATCATTGCATCCACCTGAATATTCCTCCATCCACCTTAATGTAAACATCCCATTACCACATCCATCACCATCTAGTCCACCATTACAACCATCAAACCATACACCGAGCCCTTAATAATATAGATGAAACCATCCATCAAACTATACCTCTAGCCCTTTATAACATCCATCAAACCATAGATCTAGCCCATTATTCATCCATCGAACCAGCCGTCAAACCATACATCTAACCCATTATCACATCCATCAAATCATCTATCACACCATACATCAGCCCATTATAACATCATCAAATCATCTATCAAACCATACATCTAGCCCTTTATAATATAGATTAAACTATCCATCACACCATACATCAGCCCATTATAACATCATCAAATCATCTATCAAACCATACATCTAGCCATTATCACAACCATCAAACCATCCATTTGGCTACTTCAAGGGGGAATCCACCCATTACCGTTGCCCCTTTAAGAGACCGTTTTATTCAAACAGAACCTTGCAGGGGAAAGTAAACAACGATACATGACATTAAATATGCAGAAGGTACGATTTGAGACTTGTCAAGAGAGTGGGGAAAAAATGATCACCAGCAATGATCAAACTAAAGAACCAGAAAACCTCTCTTTCCTCCTATATTTGTCCACCGTTGAGAAGAATTGCATTTCACACTCCTTTGATTGACAGGGAAGATGGATTATCTGAACCAATAACGGGATGCGATGGCCTTATTGGTCAGAGATGAGCCAGGAGAAGTCTAAAATCAAGGTTGGCTCTACAAGGTCAGCGCAGTGACCCTGAAACAGACATTCTCACACGCATTTCCCTCACTTATAGCTGAAGGATGGCTTGGCCATTTCTAATAAATTACACTCAAATAACAGCGGTTAAATATTATCTACAGCACATTTCAGGGGCAGGTAAGGACATCCTTCTTACACTTCCACCGAGCCATCCACTGAAAGGCTCAACTGTATTTTTCCACCCATCCATACCTTATATAATAGTTTTAGAGTATGGATGGGTGGATAAATTGATTCTCAAATTCTCAAACTTTTTCTACTAGTGTACCACCTCTAAGATATTTCTCAGCTGAGTACCCCCTTCACCGGCACATTTTTTGGGGGGAAAAAAATAAACAGAAATAATGTTTGGGCGTCTAGGTTTCAGAATTGAAACGTACACAGAAAAAACGAATACATATATTTTTTATGTTCCAAGTACCCCCTGTAGTACCCCTAGGGGTACACGTACCACCACTTGAGAACCACTAATGTATCAGACCTAGCCCCACCAAAAGGAAACCTAACACTACAGAATGTGTGAACGACGCAGCCTAAAGCCCGTCACCCGTCTGTCGCCGAAGTTTTGTCGCGCTAAACATAAACTTGGGTGGGATTTTAGGGTTATGGTAATCTGCGCGCCACCGTAAAACCAGAGAGGGTGGAACGCACCAAACAAGCCAACAACAACAAATACCTAAGATAAGTAGGTGTTTGTAGACGTGATAGTCCCAGCTATGGGTGGATAAATTGATTCTCAACCCATTCTAAGCAAAACTCTTCTTACCTACATAGTGTGATCGCACCTCACATAGAGAGATAGAGTGCCACAACTTGACTCCAGTCCTCCATTTCACAACCATGTCCGACATTGCATGTCTTTACCTTTTTAAAGACAAAAGTATTTAAAGACAAAAGCATTTAAAGACAAGTTCTTAAAGACAAGCATTGCATGTCGTTAGCTTGAGCGGGAAGTGAACGCTACGTCACTCAATGAAGTGAACGCTGATTGGCTGTAATCACGCGTCATCACGCGAAATTCGCGTCAAAGTTGAAAAATTATGAACTCGAGCGTATCTGTCGCTCCACAAATCCACGTGAACGCGCTCGCCAGAAGACGGCGAAAGTGTGGCGCGACAAATCAACATTTGTCGCCAGTTTTCTCTCGCGAAAATCTCGCCCGATACGCGTCTCTACGTTCACTTTGTATGGGATCTTGTCGCCCCGTCGCGTTTGGTGTGAACGCACGGTAACACTACAGAATGTGTGAACGACGCAGCCTAAAGCCCATCAACCTCTGAGCTCAACACGAATCGTAAAATAAACTTGGGTGGGATTTTAGGGTTATGGTTAACCCTGTAAAACCAGAGAGGGTGGAACGCACCAAACAAGCCAACAACAACAAATACCAAGATAAGTGGGGAGTTGTAACAAAACGGACGATTTAGATTTCCCCGCGTTGCATAGAAACATCCACAGCTGATGCTACTCCCTAACCAACAATCTATGATGAAGACCACTCCCAACCCCCCTGTCCACTAACCGGCTAAATAAAAAAATCTTCTACTCTGTACATCATCATGGAATCCTGGAGTCGGTACGGTAACCGAGCAAAAAGCCAAACATTCTACTGCATCCGGGCATTCACTCTGCAAAATCCAAACCAACATCTGGGACGCCGTGCTGTTAAACACACAAAGCCGCGGTTAAATTAACTTCACTTCACGGGGGGACTCGGCGCGGTCGCCCCCGACGACGGGCCGCTAAAGGGCAGGCGTCGCTCAACGCCAGCGGCGTCCGCTAAGAGCTCTCGGAAACGCCGCAATTACCGTGCCAAATGTCACCGACGTGTTCCCCGTCCGTCCGTGAGGAGGGGGAACCATGGCAACGTCGCAAACCGATGAGTCAATTAATGCAGAACATGAGTCATCGCCCCCACGTCTGTGACGAGGTCGTCCGTAAAGCCGACAACGCACCAATCAGGGCTCTTTAAATATGATGGGCTGCTGACAGGAGCAGCAAGGGATTGTGGGTAAGGGAGATGTTGAACCCACTAGTCTCAGTAGACGTTTAAGAATAGTCTCGTCTCGATTAAATTGGTTTAAGTAACATGAACGTTTGAATGTAATACCGTAAGAGCTCTTTTCTTGCTCGCTGAGGGATATGTGTGTGTGTGCGTGCGTGTGTCTGTTAGAGTAATTGAAAGACAGTGAGCGAGTATTTATCTCCAAGCCCCAGCTGTGAGGGGACAGACATGAAAAAAATATTTTTCCTATCGGAAAAATCCCATTTGTTTCTTAGGATACGCTACAAATATGAAGCAAAATTCACACTCTGAATGCTTCGGACTTCATGAGTATGTGTGTGTGAATTTATGCGTTTGTGAATGTATGTATTTAAAGATAATTTGCGCGTCAGTGGTAGTGTGTATTTGTGTCTGTGCCTCACAAATCAGGCTTTCGATTAATATACAAACTCTAACAGCAGAAGAGCAAAAGAACGCAAGTCTGGGTAAACAGTATTTCCTTTTCTTTCACACAAACTAGGCTCTAAAAAAGGTGTGTGTAAAGGTTTCAAATCAACACAGTGCAGAGTGGCCACTGTAAACATGCACTTGATGAAATCCCCTCTGAAGTTTCAACCACAGGTGAGATTTCTTCAGAAGAACAGAAGTTGTAAAAAGAAGTTCAACAAAGCTGGAATAGGTCCCTAACTGCTGGTTTTAGTCCACTCTGTTCCATGTCCTCCCAGAAGCTCTGTTGTAGTGTTATGTTCTACTTTTCCCTCTGCGCATGCGCAAATGTTCAGTATGTTCTGAGTCAGGAAGTGCGGTGTCTGTCTTAGTTGTTGTCGTGCACGTGTTTGAGTAAAGTCATGAAAACGTACAGTTGTCGTCTGAGTTATTGAGCTAACATGGTAGCAGAGGATGGCCGCTGGTAATTATAAAGTTCCGCCGGCGTTTGATGAGAAAAAGTCTTTGTTTTTTAGTCCATTTAGCTCTTAGTAGCACAGTGATGAGAGCATGCATGACTGGGTGCATGCGTGTGCACAAGTATCCCGTGTGCACGTCAGAGCCACGGTCGCTGTTAAAGACCAGCGGGTTACTCGCTCCGCTGGTTTCTATGAACCCTTCTCGGCATGTGGCTCGGGCGGTATAGCGGGTTGACTTGTAACCGGAAGGTTGCTGGTTCCATCCCCGGCTCCTCCTAGCCGAGTGTCGAGGTGTCCTTGAGCAAAACGCCTCACCCTGACTGCTCCCGACGAGCCGGCTGTCGCCTTTCATGGTTGACACCGCCGTCGCTGTGTCAATGTGTGTGAATGAGTGAATGTTGAGCAAGATTGTAAAGCGCTTTAAGTGGCCTAAAGTCTATTTACCATTTCACTAGTCCAGCTCTCTCCAGCCAATAGAAGAGGAGAGGCTGGTAGAGCGATCCAGAACGATGGACTCGTCCGGATCGATCGGATCCGGCTGGAGGAGGGTTGCTCGGACATGGGGGGGGGAGGGGTCACACACGTGGACGAGGTCATCCATCAGCCGGCTCTTATTTGATCAAGGGCCGTGCGTTAACGATTAGGCAATGAGGACGGCCGCATGAGGGGAGAAGAATGGGCTGATGGAGACGGTTTGGAGTGGGTCACTTCAACGAGGAGAGAAGGCTGAGGAGTGCGTGGGAAGTCCCATCGTTAGCCAGACACAAACATGAGCGGTTTATTAGGAGGGACAGACGGGGATGAAGACCGATCAACCGACGCAAGTCGTGGAACGTTTGAACCGATGAAAAACAAACGCAGGCTGCAAAAGATGCCAAGCTGTGAAATGATTCAATTGTGTTTGTTTTGTCTTTCTAATTTTTTTATCAAGACGTGCGGTAATACAAAATGACAGATTTAGACAAAGAAAACTAATCATGAAACTGTTATTATTCTTTCTTTTTATCAACACTGGAACACCTTCAATTTCACGGTTGGGGACCCCAGACGTTCACCTTTTAAAAACGCATCCGATTCTGAAGCAGAAACTCGACTGTGTTTTAATATCAATGTAACCACACTCAGCGCTCCGATGCTGTTTTTAATCAAACTAATGTCAACATGTCCGCGGAGCCTATTCTGCCTCCACTGAGCCAAGAAACACCCGCTCCCGACCCACTTGCATTGATTGGTCTTCGGCAGCTGGCTTCAGTGAGGTTAGAGGGGCATACGAAGGCCCTGTCTTACAGATGTACACACCATGAGGTCGACCCAGAACAACCACCACACACAGCCACCAAGGAGCCTCTGGGAAGAGGAAAGGTGCTCCCACTGTGAGAGGGCCAGGGACGTGGAGAGGGAGGGAGGGGTGAGACGGATAGAGGGACAGAGGGAGGGGGAAAGGGAGAGAGGTGCAAGGATGAGGGGGAGAGAGGGAGAGAGGGGCGAGGATGAGAGGTGCAAAGATAAGAAAAGGTGATGAAGAGAGCCCTCGTCACTGAGAGTGGTAAAACAAGGCCCTTGCCTTACAGATGTTCGCCCTATGAGGTCGACACGGAACAATCGCCCCGCACGCAGACACCACGGAGCATCTGGGAACTGTAGCGTTGCACGGCTAGGCTTGGTTTTGGGCATATTCAGATTCTTCTTATTCTCGTTTTTAATTAGCGTGGCGGTCTTACGTTAAGACCCCCCACCGTCCCATCTGGGATAAATGAAAAGGATCTTCATCAAATATGCAACCGCTCAACACAACCTGTCACGAAATCCCACGTTGACTTTAACTTTTAAATGAAGTTTATATTTCGTATATTTAAGATTAATTATGAATCAAATGATTTAAATCTAAGGATGATGTGGCCCTGAAGCAGAACCGAACCCCCTGACCGCCCCTATAAAAACACAGCCGACCCCCACAAAGCCTTGGTTGGCATTAGACCCCCCACCAGGTGAAACCGTCACCTCACATAAACTAACTGGTTTGAGTTTCTCCACACCACCGCCAACGGTCAGAAGGCTTGGAAGTGTCGAGCTTATTAAAAATATATATCTTTGCAGACCGAAAAATAATGGTGTTATTCTCTCCTGAAGTCCCTCCGAAGTCTCTCCAGAAGCGCCTTTCATCAGGGCAACATGAATCTAAAGGCATATTACCAAAGCTCTTCAGCCGGATGGAGCTTCAACCAATGAGTCAAAATACTAAAATATACAATCAACAGAATTTACTTCATGTTCCTTAAACAACAGACGGAAAAGAAGAGTTTGGAAACCTTTTAATTAAACCTACAAGCCAATATGTGTGTGGGCTTCCGGCTTTGAAAACAAATAATTGTCAGAATTTTCCAAGTCCTGACCCATATTACCAATTATTTTTTTGTGTTGACGGTGTGTGTGTGTGTGTGTGTGTGTGTGTGTGTGTGTGTGTGTGTGTGTGTGTGTGTGTGTGTGTGTGTGTGTGTGTGTGTGTGTCCCTCTTTATTAAATTGATTATCACGACTATACAGAGACCAAGTCTATGTATTCACTATCTAACCCACATCTGACTCAACTGAATGGATGTTCACTTCCTAGCCCAACCCTGGTCTCTTCTTAAGGCTGTCACTGTAGAGAATGAACACATACATTTGACGAGCCTGTTTCAGACTCCATCCACAGCTGATCTACGTTCTGTACACCTGGTTAAAGGTGGCAAGGGATGTGTAGAAGGAGAGGGGAGTAGAGGGAGAGAGGGAGAGAAGGAGAGAAGGGTAGAGCGAGAGAGGGAGAGAGGAGTAGAGGGAGAGAGGGGTAGAGAGGGAGAGAGGAGTAGAGGGAGAGAGGGGTAGAGGGAGAGAGGAGTAGAGGGAGAGAGGAGTAGAGGGAGAGAGGGGTAGAGGGAGAGAGGGAAAGGATGGGAGGGAGAGAAAAATGAGAGAGGGAGAGAGGGGCGAGGATGAGAAAAGGTGATGAGGAGGAAGAGCGTAAACACAAATCAGAGCCGGGATCCCTCACATTTTGTAGTCCTGTATGAAACAAAAAGGTAATCAAGCCAACCTCTATCTCGCCCTCTCAACCACACACCCACTCTCCTTTCCCCTCTGAATGACTTTACTGACAGGCAACCAAACAAACCAAAGAACACATCTTCACGCTGTCCAGCCTGTTGGCCAGGCGAGGTCTACCAATACACGAGTCAGGGATTTACGATTGTGCTCCGATAGATAAGGGGAATGGGAATGAGTGTCAGAGAGGGACAAAGAGAGAGACAGAAAGAGAGAAAGACAGAGAGAGAGAGACAGACAGACAGACAGACAGACAGACAGACAGACAGACAGACAGACAGACAGACAGACAGACAGACAGACAGACAGACAGACAGACAGACAGACAGACAGACAGACAGACAGACAGACAGACAGACAGACAGACAGACAGACAGACAGACAGACAGACAGACAGACAGACAGACAGACAGACAGACAGAGAGACAGAGAGACAGAGAGAGAGAGCGACAGAGAGACAGAGAGTGATAAGAGAGGGAGAGACAGAGAGTGAGAGAGAGAGACAGACACAGAGAGAGACAGACAGAGAGAGAGACAGAGAGACAAAGAGAGAGAGAGAGACAAAGACAAAGAGAGACAGAGAGGAAGAGGAATGCATGCCAGGTGGAGGGGGAGACAGAGAGAGGCACACCGAGATAGGACAAGGACAAGGAGAGAAGGACGGGACTCACCGATGTACTCGAAGACGTAGACCACGAAGAAGGGCGTGACAAGGTCGTTGATGCCCTGGACGTAGCCGCTGGCCGGGTGGCGGATGGCCCAGATGAAGAGGATGCGCTCGAAGATCTACACACACACACACACACACACACACACACACACACACACACACACACACACACACACACACACACACACACACACACACACACACACACACACACACACACACACACACACACACACACACACTTAATTTTGCATCAAAGTACCAACAAGAACACAACCTTAGTCTACAACTCAGGGCTACAGGGGCGAGGTTGTCAGTGGGCCTGTGACGCCCTCTGGGTGGCAGCCATCTTGGGTGGGACTGCCACACCAAAGATGGCTGCCAGGACAGTCAACACGATCCAACTGCTGTACACACACACACACACACACACACACACACAATGGAGTCAATGGTAGGCAGTTACCGAGCTAGCCTAGCTTAGCTCAGCCTGCTTATTATGATTCCACCCGTGACACTTAATAGATTAAAGAGTGTTTAATGATATGCCAAACCTGGATAATAAGATGTACATTCAATGACTTGAAATCAAAAAAATTTTCCCCATCACCCATTTATCAGGTAATATATCTGCTCGGTAGATTTCCATGAGCGGTGCAGGGATCAGCGGAGCGTAGCGGTGGCGCAGCGCGTTAGCATGCAAGCAGAGACGTGAAGGAGAAAAGGTGAGGAATCTCAAACAGATTAGAATGAAATGAGAAACATGTTCAGTGCTGAGGGAGGATTTATTAACGTTTAACCAAAGTTGAACTTCAAAGTTTACTTTTTTTATTATAACACCACACTCCCCAAACAGATGTGTGTGTGTACTTGTGTGTGTGTACGTGTGTGCCCCTTAATTAACTCTGTATTCACTGTTTATCCCCTACCTGCTCCCTAAAGTCCTGCCTGTATTTACTGTCAAACCCCTTACCTGCTCCTTCATGAACTGTCTCTATATTCAATGTCTAACCCCTGCCTGCTCCTTAATGACCCATTCTCTGTATTTACTGTCAAACCCCTTACCTGCTCCTTAATAAACTGTCTCTGTATGTATTGCCTAACCCCAGCCTGCTCCTTAAGGACCTGCCTCTTTATTCACAAGACTGATAAGCATAATATATACACCCACTTACAGCAGAAGTTCAATTTCCCGAGTTTGCTCAATGGTTCAATCTTTCAGCTCTTCAGTGGTCATGATTTACATTTAAGGACAGTCGGTCTGTCCATGTTAAGTGGTAGTAAATGTGCACCTCATTCTTTCTGATAAATGCCACAGGCATACACAAAGGTTCACAAGATCACGTGAAGGGTACTTATTTAAAAGACTATTATTACCTGATGTTAAGTACAACAAACGGACGCCCATTAATTGGCAGGGGACGGGTTGGATGCAGTAATAATAATATACATTTATGCACGTCACTCAAAACAATCCATTTAAAAATGGCTTTTAACACCAAACTCTCCCCCACCTCTCTGGGCCTCTTCGTTTACGCTTTAAATTCTATTGATATTAGCTTGTTATTTTTAACCCAATGCATACCATCGTATCATTATGTATTATTATGGATCATTATGTAAAGTGTCTTTGACCGTGAACCAGAATTCCCCCAGACCACCGCCAGGGTATTGAGTGAAGGGCTTCTGTCGCCTCCTTTCGCCTCCCCCACCCCCCTCCCATCAGCCCCTTCAGGGCTCATCTCTCATCTGCGTGTTCCAGCCGGAGCTTAGCCTCTCCAACAACCACCTCTACAGCCCACTTCTTTCAGTCATCCAAGTCAGGCTTTCATGTCTCCCTGCCAGTCTCTCTCTCCCTCTCTCTGCTTTTTTTTTTTTTTCATTGGTTCTCCCTTCATCCCTTTCCCTGTTTTTTCTCCCATTGGCTCTCTCTCGTTTCTCTCCCTCTCGTTTCTCACTCCATCTATCCCTGTCCATGTCCTCCTCTTTTTTCTCAATTTCTCTCTCTCTCTCTTTCTCTCTCTGTTGTTTCATCTCTCTTTTTCTTAATTTCTCTGAGTATTCCTGCCTCATGTTCTAACTTTCTCTCTCTCTCTCTCCTTCTCCTGGTCCATCTCTCTCCCACCCTGCCTATCCCCTCCCTCCCTCCCTCTCTCTCTGTGTCCGCGTCCTTCTCTCACTCTTGGATGTTTTGCAAGGCAAACTCTTCCATCTTTGTTACAAGCCGCAGTCAAACGCTGTCAGGACCACTGAATTAGAAGAGGCTTCGCATTCTCTCTCTCTCTCTCACACACACACACACACACACACACACACACACACACACACACACACACACACACACACACACACACACACACACACACACACACACACACACACACACACACACACACACACACACACACACACGAAGTCCTGGGAGTGTCTGTTGTTAGGGGATGTTTGATGTTTCCGTCATCATTATAATGAAACCTCATCCCTCCACTTTAAATGGGAGGAAGGCCTCTGCCAGTCACCCAGAGATCCAGCATGTCACTCATCCAAACAGTCAGCCTGCTGCTTACAGTGAGATACTAAAAATGCAGTTAGCCGGGCTAACAGGGTCTGGAGTCGTTCCATCAGGAATCCTCGATCCTGCACTCCCCTTCTCTGTTCATCGTTAGCATCACATCAATCAAACCTGAACCTATGTAAGTGAATGGAATGCGGCCCGATTACATCCACACTCTTTCGAAGCTTTTTCAAACATTTTTGGTTTGAACTACGAGGGTTACGGGACCAGTCGCGGGGAGTGAGACCAGGTAGTGAGGAGAAACAAGACCGGTTAATGGGGAGAGACCGGGTGGTGTGACTGACTCTGACAAGCATCCTGCCACCACGACACCCTGCTGATACGATGACATGAACGGGTCTGGTTTGTTTTAAGCACATCCCCAGCAGCAGGAGTTCTGACCAACCGTCAAGTCTTAATCATGTTGTCCTTTAGCCTGAATCTGACACACGCACACACACACACGCAGTGTTTAAATATTTCAAATCGAGTATTTCAAGCAGTACGGTATTTACAGGGTGGTCTACCAGTGAAGTATGTGTTTACAGGGTGGTCTTTTACAAGTCACAGTGAAGTATGTGTATTTACAGGGTGGTCTTCTCCCAGTAACAGTGAAGTATGTGTATTGACAGGATTGTCTAAAGCGGTGGACTGCGCGGTATCTAGAGGCACAGAGCTGGGCTTTAGCACCAGGCCAACAAAGTCTGTTTATTTTATTTCATCTCCTCCAAATCTCTCCCTTCCCTGAGGGGACCGGGGGAGACAGAGAAAGGGAGAGAGGTGGAAGATGTGTCTGAAAGTGTTTATTCTTTCACTTATGAACACCGGCTCCACAGACCCCGGTCCACAGCGAGCAGCGCTGAGGTTCTGACGGGTGACGGCTGGGTGTATCCATCCCTCATGGCCCTATCTGAGCCTCAGTGTTCAGGCCAGGGAGGAGAGGGACAGGATGGGGGGGGGGGGATGCACGACGAGGTACCGGTGTATGGTCTACTCGGTTAGCATCAGCCTAGCCTACAGGGCGAGCCATCGTGGCTTCCAAGCATGCATCGGTGTTGACGGAAGCTTGTTGAAACGCGGTTTGAACGGCGAGAGTTAAGAGGCCAGAGCCAGAGACGAATCCACCGGTAAATGTACCCACAGAACACACTTCTGCTATAACCTCCCGACTCTGCAGACTGTGGGCCTTTGTGTGACTGTGTGTGATTGTGTGTGTAGCAGTTTGTTTAGGAGTGTGTGGTCTTGACTAGTGCTGCTAGTGTGTGGGTGTGTTTCTGACGCTGTGTGTGTGTTTTCCAAAGACACGCATTATCTGTTTGTGAAGCTGATTGCCTGTTTGTGCGTGGGGGTTCAATGCATCTCTCTGTTTATCTCACTCTCACTTTACACTAAACGCGTGTGTTTGGGTAAAAAAAAACAGGAGGACCTCACCTCTTGGACAGAAGCTTGTTGAAAGAGAGGAATAAGAGGATTAGTTCTCGGTATGTCAATGTGAATCTGCAGAGAGAGAGAGAGAAGAGGGAGAGAGGGGGGCAAACACATGGGCATCGGGCAGATTAGCGGCGTAGGCAATCACAGACAGAGTCACGAGAGAGAGAGAGAGAGAGAGAGAGAGAGAGAGAGAGAGAGAGAGAGAGAGAGAGAGAGAGAGAGAGAGAGAGAGAGAGAGAGAGAGAGAGAGAGAGAGAGAGAAGAGAGAGAGAGAGAGAGAGAGAGAGAGAGAGAGAGAGAGAGAGAGAGAGAGAGAGAGAGAGAGAGAGAGAGAGAGAGAGAGAGAGATATCAGAGCTGGACCGGATCATGGAGGCGGAGCGGACTGCGCTGGGTAACATGCTACAGAGAGTCCGGCCCGGTCTTACCTCGGTCACCTGGGGCTGCATAACCAATCGCTCTGGGTTCATCCTAGGAATGTCTATACGGATCTGAGGTCCCGATCGGGCGGTTAGGACACACACACACACACACAGGCAGTTCACACAACAGCAGCAGCAGTAATGTTCTCATGGCACATGTTGTTTTGGTTAATGCGTGTATGAGTAAATGTCTGTACACGTTCAGAAGATGTCTGTCCACCAATAGAATGAGGTAGAAACAAGTGCTGGAAGAACTGCTGTGTGTGTGTGTGTGTGTGTGTGTGTGTGTGTGTGTGTGTGTGTGTGTGTGTGTGTGTGTGTGTGTGTGTGTGTGTGTGTGTGTGTGTGTGTGTGTGTGTGTGTGTGTGTGTGTGTGTGTGTGTGTGTGTGTGTGTGTGTGTGCTAGTAATGGTGTGTGTATGTATATATTTATATGTGTGTATGGATACTCCTGTCTCCATATACTATGTATCTTAGGGTGTGTGCGCTAGGTATATACTAGGTATCTTAGGGTGGGTGTGTGTGCATGTGTGTGTGTGTGTAGGTGTCTTGGTGTGCGTGTGTGTCTTGGTCAGTGTGTACCTGTCTGTAGGTGTCTTGTTGTGTGTGTTTATGTGTGTACCTGTCGGTAGGTGTCGACGTGTGTGTGTGTGTGTGTGTGTGTGTGTGTGTGTGTGTGTGTAGTGTGTGTGTGTGTGTGTGTGTGGTGCTGTCGTCGTGTGTGTGTGTGTGTACTGCTGGATGAAGCCGAAGTATTCTTGTCTCTTTGTGTGGAGCGCCTCTCTCGTGTCTGCATTGGCAGGTAGTACTGCTGGATGAAGCCGAAGTATTCTTGTCTCTTTCTCTGGAGAACGCACTCTCTCCTGTCTGCATTGGCAGGGAGGTAACCCTGGGGCGAGAGAGAGAGAGAAAGAGAGAGAGAGAAAAGAGAGAAAGAAGAGAGAGAGAGAGAGAGAGAGAGAGAGAGAGAGAGAGAGAGAGAGAGAGAGAGAGAGAGAGAGAGAGAGAGAGAGAGAGAGAGAGAGAGAGAGACACACACACACAGGGAAGAGAGGGAGACAGAGAGAGAGTTGGAGAGCGGCAGAGAGTGAGAGATACAGAGAGAGACACACACACACAGGAAAGAGAGAGTCACACACGGGGACGAGAGATAGAGAGACACACACACACAGACACAAAGAGGCAGGCAGACAGAGAGAGACACACACACACACACACACACACACACACACACACACACACACACACACACACACACACACACACACACACACACACACACACACACACACACACACACACACAGAGTCAAAGGGAGAAAGACCAAGGAGAGAGCGACACAAAAATGCAGAAAGACAAAGAGAAACAGGATGAGACGGAAAGAGGGAGGGAAAAATAGAAAGAAAAAAAAAGAGATAAAAAAAATAATAAAATAAATAAAAAAAAGAGATAAAAAGAGATATTCAGAAATAAGTATATTGGAATTCATAACTCGCAGCTCTCTACAGCAACAACAACACGGCAGATAGATGAATGCTTTGGAGTTGAATCAAATAATAAGTTGAATGTATGAAGAAAAGTGGAATGTTTTTCTGTTTTCGGCGTTCGCGCCTCCTGACGAGACTGTTTTTCCATGAGAAATGCTCAAAAGATTTCATTGTACGGTAACCACTCACAAAACCATAACCTTTGGCCTTCAGCTTTTGTGTCCTGGGGGTGAACCTAGGGCTGAAGACTACCTGCAGAGCTTACTTAGAGGCTCAAACGAGCAATCAAATTTTAGGAAATTATCAAGATTATGGTTGTTTGATTCCTTATCCTCCTGCTGCTAAATTATCATTTTGTTTTTCAGTGAGGAGGTTTAAAGGCACTGTATGAATCAACACACGCACGCAGACACACGCACGCAGACGCACACGCAAACACACACACACACACACACACACACACACACCACACACACACACACACACACACACACACACACACACACACACACACACACACACACGGTGTGTCGGCATGGGCTATTTAAATGTTAAATTCAAAGCATTATGGGATTTACCGGTAGTTAAAACTAATTAAATGCAATTAGAGCTTCTATTTTGTTTGAATACTACTCCTCCGAATAAAAACATGAAGCATTTAGAGTCGAGTTAGCAAAGTATAAACAAAGACGCATTCAAATTCAGAATGAACCCGTGTTATACTGTGCATTTGATACCTTGATTCACACTTATTTAAACGTTTTTTAAAATGCATTAATTTTGTGTGTTTTTTTATTTTATTATGTCAAGGCTGTATCTGTGGATGTGTGTCTATATGGAATTGGTTTAGAGTTGCAATAAATGTCAGACCTATAAATTATGTTACAGGCCTACAAAAGGTAGGGAACCCCCCCACGCACTTAAGAACTTGGAAAGTGTAACCAGCTGTATCAAGCACCCATCTTTAACTCTGTGGTTTGATGTGTTTGACACCCACACCCACGGCGAAATCGATAATGGCCGAGACAATTCATTAAATAAGTTATTTTCTTCATAGTTTCACACCAAACTCAACAATGAGAAAAGTTTGGGCCGTCCAAAGGGAGCAGACGAGCAGAGGAATAGAGAGTGGTGGTGACAGTGGTGGTAACAGGAAGCGGAGTCACACAGAGTACAGTGAAGAAGAGTCCAGTGTTAAAGAGGTGTGGGTGTACAGTGCATCAGGGAGGAGCCCCTGACAGTAGAATCATAATAGAGTGTATAGAGAGGAGCCCCTGACAGTAGAATCATAATAGAGTGTAGAGGAGAGGAGCCCCTGACAGTAGAATCATAATAGAGTGTAGAGTAGAGAGGAGCCCCTGACAGTAGAATCATAGAGCGTAGAGTAGAGGAGCCCCTGACAGTAGAATCATAATAGAGCGTAGAGTAGAGGGGAGCCCCTGACAGTAGAATCATAATAGAGCGTAGAGTAGAGAGGAGCCTCTAACAGTAGAATCATAATAGAGTAGAGTAGAGGAGCCACTAATAGTAGAATATAATTGAGCGTAGAGTAGAGAGGAGCCACTAACAGTAGAATCATAATAGAGTGTAGAGTAGAGCAGGGAGAAGCCCTGATATACAATTATAATTCTATCTTGTTGTGATATGTTATTTATTCAACATGTTAGGTGTGTACGTGTGTTCAACGGGAAGCCGAAGACAAATTTCCCCCAAGGTGGACAATAAAGTATTTCTTATTCTTATTCTCAGAGCAGGGAGAAGCCCTGACAATATAATGATAATGGAGTGTGGAGTAGAGCTGAAGGGAGCCCTAACAGTAGAATCTGAATGTAGAGTAGAGAGGAGCAGTGACAGTAGAATCTGAATGTAGAGTAGAGAGGAGCAGTGGCAGTAGAATGGTGATGGCGCGTCGAGGTGTGTACCCTCAGTGTGTGGCTCACATCATTCCATGCGTCCCATTTGTGTTTCATTCGTGGCTGGAGGGAGATGTGGAGAACGAGGAAGGAGGACGGGGGAGGCGTCTTGATAAAGACATATCATAGACTTTCACTCTTTAGCCACATAGCCCTGCTTGGCCGTACAGGAACAGCATCAAGAAGCACATCTCTGCTGGCGCTGAAGCCCAGCGACCATGGTAACCTGGTGCCATAGAAACCTGGTCCAGAGGTCTACTGGTTCTCTGCTGGTACCCACTCTCTGCCCTGTGTGCCCAATAAAGAACCTTTACATCCCCAAGAACCGATGGTATTCTCTCTCTCTCTCCCCCCCAGTACCCCTCTCATCTCCCACCCACCCCCAGTTCTCCCTCCCCTCTCCCCCTCTCCCCTTCTCTCTCTCCCCCCTCTCTCTCCCCCTCTCTCTCCTCCCAACACAACAGCTCATCAGTTTCCTCTGTCGGCGGATGGCGTTCTCTTCTCCGTCTCCAAAACATTTCAATAATTTCCGAGCCACACTCCATTAGCGACGGTACACATCCCCACGGGGTGCGGCAGCCTCTCCCCCTCTGTCCTCTAGGCGCCGGCACAACTTTAAATTAATGGCATACAATGGTTAGAATAAAAATTATTATTGTTTCCTAAGTACCAGCAAGTGCAACCAGATGTATCTGTTGCCGAGGGCAACCTGTTGCAACTTCCCAGCCAACGGATGGATTGTTTTCGGTTTCTTTATTTTTCCTGTAGTGCTTGTTGCTGCTGCTGCTTCACACCCCCCCCCCCCCCCCCCGCTCCCACTAATGACAATGGGAGGGGGGGGGTGGTGCTGTTATGATAGGGGGGCCGTCAACGGACAATGACCAATCAGTGAGAGGCTGGTTTTACTGCTCTGAGACAAAGAGAGGAGAGAGAAGAGAGAGAGAGAGAGAAGAGAGAGAGAGAGAGAGAGAGAGAGAGAAGAGAGAGACAGAGACAGAGACAGAGAGAGAGAGAGAGAGAGAGAGAGAGAGAGAGAGAGAGCGAGAGAGAGAGAGAGAGAGAGAGAGAGAGAGAGAGAGAGAGAGAGAGAGAGAGACAGAGCGAGAGCGAGAGCGAGAGAGACAGAGAGAGAGAGAGGCTGCAGGCGGCATTATTACAGTGTGGTGGACTGTATTGTCTGAACCACATAATAAAACTACACCACAGTAGGTCGTATTCCAGCAGAGACACTCAGCACAGACCAGAGGCGGACGTGTGGTGTGTGTGTGTAGCTGTGGTGTGTGTGTAGGACAACACAACGGACCCACAAACAGCCCAAAGGACCCTTTAATGGTACGAGATTAAGGTGAAGATGACAACCAAAGCCACATTTTGACATTGTTGGAAAACGCTGATTCGTTCCATTCCAGGGAACAACTCTCTCCCCCTATCTGTACCTCTCTCCATATATCTATCAGCGTCCCTCTCCCCCCCATCATCTCATCTCAGGTGAAGCTCAGCAGTTTAACCGTACCGACTGTATAAAGCAGGTCTAAACCGGTATTTACCAGGCAGAAAGCAAGGGTGCAGGAAGGCCAAGGGCGAGGTTCAAAGACTGACAGAAAGGTTCACTGACAGACATTCACATACACACACAAAACACACACACACACACACACACTAAAGTGAGAGCGAGATAAATTGAGCGATTGACTGACACAGCACTACGCAAAAAATACTGCACAGGTTGCCACACACACACACACACACACACACACACACACACACACACACACACACACACACACACACACACACACACACACACACACACACACACACACACACACACACACACCAAAAACAGATAATACCTTGCTTTGGAAACACACAATGCGTCGGAAACACACCCACACACCAGCCGCACTCAGTCATGACGCACTCACGAAACAAACCGTTTCACCACACACATACATGCACACACTGTGTCAGGTGGAACGGGTGGTGTGTTTGACCGGCTTGCATAACCCAACCATACACACACACACACACACACACACATTCTAGCAGCGTGTGAAGCGTGCTACATTAGCCAGCGTGCGGTAATTAATGGTAGTGATGTTTCCTCCACAGACGGGGAAACCGGGCGTCGCCCTGATGAGTAGACACAGACGCACCGCCTGGTGAATACATTACTGAGGCCTTGTGATTACATTACTGCTTCCTCAAGGCCCTGTTCCCGGTTCGCTCTTTCAAAAGGAACGGTGTAAAAAAACAAAACGTATGTACGTGTGCGCGCGTGTGTTCATCTTTAATATTTTTTGTCCCCGTCCACAGAAATGATAGCACCGTTGCGATATAATCTATTATCGATAAATGCATGTTTTTATGTGATAGCATCTGCGGTTCTGCTCGGCCCAAGGCTACGATACCATCAGTCATACAACGAACAAAATGATCAACAAATCAATAGATTAATTACAGTGTTAATGACTCACCGAGAGCAGCTTCCAAGTGATTGGTCGAACCTGTCGCGGGATGCCAGACCAGCTGAGTTTCCGGAGTTCTTCTGCAGAAAAAAAAAAAAAAAGAGGAGGAACAACTTGACTCACCACTGAGTGACGTATCCTCACACACCTCAACATCACGGTGACAAAAAACCACTTTCAAACTTCTGCCATTTAGTATCATGATCAATTCCTTTAGCAAATGGTTTTTTTTCCCCCAAAGTAATTCCAAGTGCGGTCAGATACACGTGAGAACCAAGGGGTTTGGAAATCTGTCTCAAGGCCACATGGAGAGTTAGCTGGGGGGACCCAGCACGCTTTTGTCCGGGACTCACTTCATCAACTGACCTTTTTGTAAACTGTTCACTACATTTCAGCAACAGGGGATGCAGAGCACACCACACAATTTTGACTTTCCAGTCACCGCAGTGTAGCGTAGCAAGCCTCCTTGATGACCGCGTGGTTTGAACGACTCAAGACGCACACAGACGCTGGCCGACGCGTGGCAGAGCCCCGGGAGACATCCAACAGACATCTAACAAACCTGGGTGAGTGTCTGACTGGAATACAACCTACTGTAGTGTAGTTTACTACGCGAGTCCCCAGAGTCCCCCGGCTGCCTCCATCCATCTTTGGAAGCCTGAGTTCTCGCGTGTGTTCGCGCCTCAGCGTAGCTCAGAGACCAGACATAGTCTGGGATATCGCCCTGTGAAATGTCTTCTAATGAAAACCCCTGTCGTAGAGAGAGAACATAACCATGTAGTGTGAAACCCACAATAACTCAAAGACTCCCAATTCCAGGACAGGCGGTGGTGTGATGTGTGCAGAACAGCGGCCCAAAAACCTGCACTGTCTGCAGTGTGTCGGGCCCATAGCCTGTTGGGCGTCTTACTCAAGGATGCCTAGGTAGACTGCCGGACTTTGTGAGTGAACCTGGCACCAAGTTAACAGGACTCCGGATTTGGACATCTCTCACCTCATCTATTGTGATCGTTGTGTTATCACTCTGACCGCTGTACTCTTAAGGCTGTCAAGAAGCAAGCAGAGGAGCAGAACGACAGATGAACCGCGTTCATCACAGATTGAGTGAACTCCGAGAACACGCGTCCACCGCCGGGGAAAAGTACCAGATGTTCTTTAAAGAAATCATAAGTTTAGCGAGACACGTAACGAGACGATTGGGGCAGCAGAATCGCTCGTTCTGAATCGACTCCCCATCTCCCCTCTTGTTCCCCTCTGTTTCTTCCTCTCCTCAACGTTCCTCTGCCTTGGCGGTTCTGGAGATATATGGACCCCGTCTATCGCTGGAAGCCCTTTCAACAATGCCTCCCATGACCCGAGTCAGGATCCAAACTGGCGTCGAGATCAAGCCTGCTGCTACGCTGCCTGGAGGTCTCCGTGTTCCCTGAACTTGCAGAGGACCCTTCCGGTCGTCACAAACACACCCGTCTGTTTACCCTAGCTTGTGGGGACACTCTGAACAGGACCCGCTGGGGAGGCACACACCAGGTTTGTTTCCAGTAACTTTGCAGGGTAGTCACACACAACACACAACACACACACACACACACACACACACACACACAACCACACACACACACACACACACACACACACACACACACACACACACACACACACACACACACAGGGGAACTCCAACAGGGATATCGGAGCCAGCGGTCTCCTGTCATTCAGGTAATTGGTCTTGATGAACTTCCTGCGGGCCACCTGTTCCCGTTTGCGTCTGCAGCGTCTTGTCCTTTCCCGTCCGTCTGTCTGTCGTACTTTGATATGTCTCTCCGGGAGTATCTTTCCCTCCTTCCTGTCCCCAGACACTGTTCCACCCATTCCCCCTTACCTTGATTATACTGCTGCCACTCTTGTCTTCTTCATCTCCTATTCTACTCAAAAAAATGTCCTCCCCGCCAAACATCCCCCCCCCGTTCATCTTCTCCTCCCCCCTCCCCTGTTCTGCCCAACTTCCACTTCCTCTCTTACAGCCCATTCTTCTGTTTTTCCCATTCCTCTCTGCCCATCTCTCCCTGTTCACCTTTCTTCTGAGTCCCTCATCCTCCTCCATCTTCTCCCCCTTTTCCTTCCCCATTTCCCTCTCCCTCTCCATCTCTCCCCTCCTTCTAAAATTCTTCTCCAACTCTCCTCCCCGCCTCGACCACCACTAAGTGACCTTCCTCTCTTCCACTCATTGCCCTCTTCCTCAATCTCCTCCTCCTCCTCCTCTCCACCCATCTCCTCCTCTCTCTTTCCTGTGCCCTCCAGCGTTCTCCCCTCCTCCAACCATCTTCTCCTTCAGCGTTCTTCTCCCCTCCTCCTCTCTTCCTGCTCCTAGGTCTCCTCCAGCTCCCCTCCTCCCCCTCCTCCTCTCTCCCTCCTCCTCCTCCCTCCCTGTTCTTCACTCTCCTCCAGCTCTCCTCCTCCTCTCTTTCCTCCTCCTCCTCTCTCCCTACTATTTTCTCTCTGTTCCTCAGTCTACCCCAGCTCCCTTCCTCCTCTCTCCCCGTTATTCACTCTCCTCCTCCTCCTCTCTCCCTCCTCCTCCTCTCTCCCTGTTCCTCACTCTCCTCCAGCTCTCCACCTCCTCCTCCTCCTCTCTCCCTACTTCTTTCTCCCTGTTCCTCAGTCTACCCCACCTCCCCACCCTCTCTGTTCCTCAGTCTACCCCACCTCCCCACCCTCTCTGTTCCTCAGTCTACCCCACCTCCCCACCCTCTCTGTTCCTCAGTCTACCCCACCTCCCCACCCTCTCTGTTCCTCAGTCTACCCCACCTCCCTACCTCCCCGCCCACTCTGTTCCTCCTAACAGAAGTTGATGAGAGTGAGGGAGAAGTTTCAGTGCTGTTTGGTGAGCCGCGGCCAGGGGCTCCGTACTGCATCGTAAAACACCTCTGATGGAGAGGTTGCAAATTGAACTTTTAAAATGTTTGGAGACGCTCTCCCTTCCGGGGACTGCCAGGACCCTGAAAGTACCCCTTCCTACTGGTTCCCCCCCCGACCCCAAAAAGTCTCATAAAGTTAGAAACAGAGTTTTCAAAACGCTTTCAGCACTTCAGTTGAAGTTAAGGTGATCACTTTACGTGAAGATCGGGATTTGTTCCTTAAAAGTTACAATCAACGACCCCATGACGTCATCGCAATGACCTTAAACTTCAAACACCACCACAAGCTACCTATAAAACGAACAACGAACTTCTTCGTGCCCAAAGTCCTCTGCATTGGACGATTCCCCAGTAGGGGTGAAGTAGTGAAATAAGTTTCAGAGCGAGTCTCACGCACATCAAAAGCCACGGTGGTGGCAGTGCAGCGATATGGGAGGGCGAGTAGCCTCCGCCCTCTATCCTGGGTAACGCGCGAGGCGTTTCCCTCCAGCGAACAACCGGGCCGGGCGCCTGCAGGCAGCGGCTGCGGAGGTAATCGCGTGACCTTGTCTGCAGGGAGCGGGTAGTTAGGGAGATATTCAGGACGTATGGTTTGCGTGTTTCCCTCCCCGCCCCCATGGTACTTGTGAAGGCGGTAGGGGGGCTTCTGGGGAGAGGGGACTCACGGCGAAGGCTGCGCCAGTCATTATTCACACACACACACAGAAAGAGAGACACACACAAACAGAAAGAGTGACACAAACACACACACACAGAAAGAGAGAGAGACACACACACACACACACACACACACACACACACACACACACACACACACACACACACACACACACACACACACACACACACACACACACACACACACACACACACACACACACACACACACACACAAAAAGACATAATTGTTTAGATTTTCTGCTGGAGAGCCCTGCCAGCCTTAACCCACTGAAAACACGGTTGTAGACATGCCCAAAAATAAACACTAAGCTTGCATTGGTAGCCTAGGTCCCTTAGTATTTCCAGAATGGGCTTGTATTTAACGATTTTATCGTTGAAAGCAATTTCCATGTACTGATCAAACACACAGCTCTCAAGTAAGAGCACTTCCCTTCTGTCTCTGCTGAAAAACACCACATTACAGGTATTTGGGATGTTACAAAGCATATTAATAGAGCTCACACACACACAAACAAACACAAACAGAAAGAGAGACACACACAAACAGAAAGAAAGACACACAAACTGAAAGAGACACAAACACACACACTCACAAAGAGAGAGAAATACACAAACAGAAAGACACACACACCCACCCACCCCCCCCCTCCCTCTGCCCAGCCCTCACACTTCCAGGCCTCGCCGCGCCATTAGCATTCAGACTGGCCGGCCTCTCTCACACGCTGCATCAAGCCGCTCTGAAACCCGGAGGACGCTCTCCGTTCACTTGTTACGGCCATGAGAAACCCATCGCTCAGCTTCACCGAGTCAACCCCGCCGCCTCGCAGGGTGTAATTAGAGGACTCGGCCATTCCAGCATCGATCCGGGTTTTCCCGCTCCGAACGCGCCGAGGGAAAGAGAAAAAGAAAGAGAAACAGAGACTCGGAAAGAGGGAAGAGAGAGAGAGAGAGAGAGAGAGCGAGAGAGAGAATGAAAGGGTCCCAGAAAGAGAAAGGGAGAGAGAGAATGAGAGGTGATGAAGGAGAATCAGGGAGAGAGAGAGAGCATCAGGCTGGGAACGGGAAACGTCCACGGTCCGAGCCACAAGCGACAGGCAGAGTCGGGGTTACGGAACGGAGTGGAGAGGACATTAAGGCCGGTCGCGCTGATTGGAGGGGCTATTTACTCCGACCGGCGTCTATAGATTGGCTGGGGCCTTTTAATTCCTGCCCCGGTGTGTCCGGAGTGAGTGTAATTACACGGACACTCGATAGAGTGATCCGGGGGGTAGAGCGGCCCGCCCGTGTGCGCGGAAGCAGGACCCCATTAGCATCGCGGCCGCCGCGGCGCCGCGTCGATACGTTTGTTACGGCCAGAAGGGTTTAATGGTGGGAGGACAAATGGCCCTTCACACACCCCGTAGTCGGTGGGGAGAGCGGGGAGGAGAGGCTTCCACTTGCCTTCTGCTTCCTCTGGGTGTGTTTTTTGTCCGATGATTGATTGCTTGTGTAGCATCTAGTGGTAGTTACTACATTTTAGCAGAGTCGAGTACTTACCACATATAGTAATAGTACTAACTACATATAGGTGTTACCACGTATAGTAGATAGCACAAACAGCAGCAGTAGCAACCGTATATGGTAGTAGTAAATACCATATATAGTAGTAAACCTCATACAGCAGTATAAGTTACCTAATATTGTAGTAGTAGCAGTAGTACTACATACATTAACCAAGATGTAACATAATAATAACCACCTACAATAGCAGTCAGACAAACACAAACAAGCGGCCAAAGAGTGCCTCAATCCACCGCCTAAAACGTCAAAAGAAAATGACTGAAAAGCTCCAAACTTCCAACTGCCGGCGTTTAATAAGCTCCGACATCGCGGGGAACTCCACCCGCCAGCCAGCCAGACGGGTGGTGCTTCATTCATTAGTCAGCGAGGCGCGGGGCCAACCCCACCCCCGACCCCCGCCCTTTGACCCCGACCGGCGGGCCGATGGGGCCATGAATCTCACGCTCCGGCCTTAATTAAACTGTTCATTACATTCTCAGCTGGTATTAATAACACCATGTTTGGGGCTGGCGTTGGGGGGGGGGGGGGGGTCTGCTCTCTCTCTAACAGCGCCCTGCTGAACCAAGAACCACTACTACCCTGGCTCAGAGGCACTACGGAAATGGGTTGAGAAATAAGGGGAGATTGTGGGTGGGGGAATGAGTGAGTGAGTGAGTGAAGGAGTGAGTGAGTGATGGTGTGAGTGAGTGAGAGTGAGAACAACAATCATAGTAACTGTGTGTGTATTATGTATTTGTATTTACTAATATGTACATTTACACGGTGGTGGTATTTATATTGAGTATTTATGCCAAGTCGTGCGTGCCGCACAGACTTGAGCTCAGGTCAAGTCTCCATGTAGCGTGGTACGGCGCAGTGGAAGACGTGTTCCTCCTGCTATTGTGTACGGAGTAGAGGTCACGCGTTTTACTAGCTGCCATCTGGTCCCGGGAGACGGGGGAGTATTCGCCCGCTACATCCACAGATCAGATACCAAGAGCACCGAACACAGAGCCCTCTCCCCCCTCTCTCTCCCTCCCTCGCCTCCCCCAAACCACGGGTGCAGCCAGCATCTTAAAGAACCGGTCCCAGCAGCACACCGCATTACCAACCCAGATCACACACACACACACACACACACTCCCTCATACAGAGACCCAGGAGGAAGAGAAGGAGGGGGAGCAGAGGAGACAGAGGAGGGAGAGGAGACAGAGCAGGAGGAGGAGGAGGAGGAGATGAGGGAGGGAGGAGAAGAGAAAATCAAGGGGATGTGATAGGGAAGAAAGGGAGGAGAGACGATGAGGATGGGAAAGGAAGAGGAGGCGAAACGAGCAAGGGAGGAGGAGATGAGGAAGGGAAGGGATAGGATTAGGACAGGAGGAGGAAGGGAGAAGCAGATGAGGAGAGGAGCAGAGGCGGAGATGAAGGTAAGAAGGAGAAGAGGAGGAAGGGAGGAGATGAGGGGAGGAAGGAGAGAGGAGGAAGGGAGGAGATGAGGGGAGGAAGGAGAGAGGAGGAGGGGAGGAGACGAGAGGAGGAAGGGAGAGGAGGAGGGGAGGAGACGAGAGGAGGAAGGGAGAGGAGGAGGGAGGGAGGAGAGGAGAGAGGAGGAGAGAGGAGGAGGGGAGGAGACGAGAGGAGGAAGGAGAGAGGAGGAGGGGAGGAGACGAGAGGAGGAAGGAGAGAGGAGGAGGGGAGGAGACGAGTGGAGGAGGGGAGGAGACGAGAGGAGGAAGGAGAGAGGAGGGGAGGAGACGAGAGGAGGAGCTGAAGAGGCTGGTAGAGGAGCTGAGGGCTGGAGGTTACTCAGTGAAATCTCTAAATAGATAAAGCCCCTAAAAAAGTAAAACAAGGGAATATAAGAAATATGCCAGTTCAGACGCGCTCTGTAATGAAGGCTGCCATGGAAACAAACTAGCCTCGTCTCCAAATAAACCAAGAGAAAGAAGGTGACATATTTTGTTTGCATTACGGAACGGCTCTCGAGGAAGTCGTTACGATCTGCTTTGATTAAATCACTCTTCCCACAGCGCCCTTTCTCCACTTTTCTGTATTCCCAAAATGGCCACCTTGCAGTTTTCTTCCGAGGGAATTTGTCAAATTAGGAATGCAACAACACGGCATTGCCGGGCTTATGGTGATAAATGATAGCTATCTGTTTCGCGGGGAACACAATCAATATCTCTGCGGTAGAGAGACAGAAACGGTGCGAGAGGAGAATTAGGTGAGACAACAGCTAAATCCCAGCTGTCGGTTTTTATGGCGGCGGTGAGACGCGCGCTTCTATGATAGCTTATCCGTCTCTCTCCGGGGCGACGCCGGCCCCCACGTCTCGCTAAGACGGAGACGTTGAAATCGAGGAATGTGAACGGATTAAAGACGCAACATTAACTGCATTAACGTTTCCGCGGTGGCGCTACTGTCCATGGTTTTGAGTTGGGCGCGGAAGAGCTCGTGTGGCTAGCAGCGAGCTAGGTCGGCTGAACAACTCATTGAAAGCACTCCATGTATGACTGATAAGTGGAGCGTAAATAACTACTAATCCTAATGTATATTAATGCAAATTAGACATGATAAATATCTTTTTATTTACAGCCTTTTCTTTCCCACAAAGATTTACCTGTTTTTCTATGGAATCGCTGCAGGTGGGGTTTAGCTATTGAAATGGAAAAAGTAGACCCTCCTCCTCCTCCTCCTCCTCTTCCTCCTCTTCCTCTACCTTCTGCTGCTCTACCTCTTCTTCCTCCTCAATGACCTCCTACCTTCTCCTCCCCCTCCTCCCACCTTCAGCTTGTCCTCCTCCATCTTCATCTCCTCATCCTTCACCACCTCCTTATCTACATCTTCCTCGACCTCCTGCTCCTCTTTGTCCTCCTCCTCCATCGCCTGTGCCTCCACCATGTCCTCCTCCTCCTCCTACTCTCCCCCCCCTCCTCCACATCCTCCTCTACCTGTACCTCCATCCCATCTACCGCCTCCACGACCTCCACCTCCTGTACCACCTCCTCCTCCTCCTCCTCCCCCTGTACCTCCATCCCATCTACCACCTCCACTACCTCCACCTCCTCCTCCTCTTGTACCTCCATCCCATCTACTGCCTCCACTACCTCCACCTCCCCCTACTACTCCTCCTCCACCCCCTCCCTCTCCCCCTCTACCTCCACCTCCTCCTCCACCTCCACCTCGTCCCCGTGCCCCAGAGCGGGTGTCGTACAGGACGTTGTGGCAGGGACACCGTGTCTGGCAGGCCGGGGGCCCGGGCGGGGGGTCCGCTGGGGGTGATTAGCCGAGTGCTTACCTTCTGTTGAACAGCTGCCCACGCACACGACCGGGGCCACCAGACAAACGACTTCCCAAACACCAGGAGAGCAAAGTCAAACCGAACACACACCGCCCAGGCCTCGTTTTATATTCTCACGATAACTTTCAGGTCTACACCGCGAGCCATCCACAGGGCTGAACGCAGGCCTCAACTTTCCAGTTTTGCGATTACCAATTACCAACGCTTTTATCCAAAGCGACGATAAGAAGCAAGCAGCGAATTAGTGAATTCCGACGCCATTAAGGTCAGGTAGGGGTCAGGGCATCCAACTCCAGGGGGCCTGCGGGTAACTGGGGGGACATCGCTGAGGCTGAATAGGCCGGAATAATAAGAATAATAATTAGGTCTGTACCGTGACTTGAGAATACTAACAAAAAATATGTCAGGAGCTCGATTTTTATAGATATATGTTTTACCTTACAATTATGGTGAAGACAGGTATCCTGAACTACTATACACTCAGTCAACAAATGTACTCCCGAGTAACCTGGTCTGTTGTCGTAAGGCAGAGCTACATTGATCAACAAGACGACTCGTTCCATTCGGTTTTAGTGCCGGATAAAAATGTAGGCTGAATCAGGCGAGTGTAATTCTGGAATAACCTGTAAACGGGATATAAATCACACACACACACACACAAGGGGTATTCGTGTACTCCTTCAGAAACCAGCAGTGATTCATAGCTAAGAGAATGTTAAAGCCATCAATGTACTATAGTGATGCTGCTCCTCCCAACTGGACAAATGAGGGGTTGCAATCACCGCGTCCCTCATCAACTGCTCCCCGAACAGCCATCCGTCCCCTGGTCCAATCAGCTGGGTGAGGGAGGGGTCAAGCTGCCGTACTCTGGCCCTGCGTGGATTCACTGCAGAAAGCAGCCTTCTCCTCTTCCTCTTCCTCCTCCTGCTCCCCTCATCCTTTAACAAGATCTCTTACACCTGCCCCTTACACCGCCTCCTTCTCCTTCTCCCCCTCATCCTCTAACCAGAGCTTGTCACCTTCCTCCCAGCCCCTCACGAGCTCGCCTTCTCCCCCCCCCCTCACCTCATCCTCCTCCCCATCCCAGAGCTCTCCCCTCCTCCTCCTCCCATAGCGCTCCTCCTCTTACCAAAGCACTACTCATCTTCCCACCCACCCCTCGTCTTCCTCTCCTCCTCCCCTTGCCAGCGTTCGCCTTCTCCTCTCCTCTCAAGCGGTGGTACTCCAGCCGTGCATGTATTTACTGCCTCCAGCAGCCGCCTCCTCCTCCCCCCCCCCCTCCTCACTAAATGAACTCTTAAAAGCCTTTCTTAGAGGGAGGGCTCTTGGCGTACGCAATCAGGAACCACGGAAGAAGAAAAGTCCTGCATTCGAGAGTGTGAGTGTCTGTGTTCACGCAGGTCTGTATGGGTGTGGGCTTTCTGCCTGTATGTTTGCATAAGTTTATGAATGAGGGTATGCTTGCGTGCCGGTTTGGATGGGAGCAGGTATGTATGAGTGTGAGTGTATGTGTGAGAGTATGTCTAACGTCACAATAGCTCTCCTTACATAAAAGGGAGGAAGGGGGAGGAGAAAAGTTTGCTAGAGAGAGCATTGATTGTGGAGAGGAAGAGTATGAGGATAGGAGGAGAAGCAATTGGGGATAAGGAGTAGGAACAGGGGAAGCAGTGAGAGGAGGAGGAGAAGGAGGAGGAGCAGTGAGAGGATGAGGAGGAGGAGGATGAGGAGCATGAGAGGAGGAGGCGATGACGCCGGGGGGAGCAGTGTCCCCGAGGCCCAGGGAGGAGGCAGGCCTTGCTGTCAGTCAGTGCAGGCTGAGTGGTGCCGTGAGGGGGGAAAAGGGAGACGGCTGGCGGCCTGGCACTGTGGAGCCCCGGCTCGGATGATTCACACACAGCCGAGCACAACGCCGCCGGGCAAGAGCAACATGCACACTCTCTCTCTCTCTCTCTCTCTCTCTCTCTCTCTCTCTCTCTCTCTCTCTCTCTCTCTCTCTCTCTCTCTCTCTCTCTCTCTCTCTCTCTCTCTCTCTCTCTCTCTCTCTCTCTCTCTCTCTCTCTCTCTCTCTCTCTCTCTCTCTCTCTCTCTCTCTCATACAGACACCATATCTAATGCACACACCCCCTCTCTCGTGTGCACACACACCCTCTCTCGTGTGCACACACACCCTCTCTCGTGTACACACACACCCTCTCTCGTGTGCACACACACCCTTTCTCGTGCACACCCTCTATCTCTCGGGCACACACTTTCTCTCGTATACACACAGACACACTTTCCCTCTAGTGCACACACACACACCATATCTCATGCATGCCTTCTCACGCACACAAACCCACCATTTCTCTCACACACACACACACACACAACACACACACACACACACACACACACACACACACACACTCCCATGCTTCCACTCACACTCACACACCCAAACAGATACACCAACATGAGTGCCCGCCCATACCCACAGTCATGTTCATGTTTGCACTCATTCATGCCTGAGGTTAGAGAGCTCATCATATGTCATTAGAACGGAAGCCTGTGAAGCCCTCCGAGATCAAAACAGAGCAGAAGACGTCAACATAAACTCTCCCACTATCCCCCACTCTCGCACTCCCTTTCTCCCCCACAAACTCTAACACTAATGAATAACTGAAACAAAAGTTGGCCAAAACCTTTGTTTACATTCAGCTGCTGCCACAGGGAATCAAACGCACCATGTAAATAAAAAAAAACACAGCTCAAACTCTTTGTTCTGAATCCAACCCGAAACTGAACTACAACACAGACTGAGTTTAACTAGTGACCCTTACGATTTACGATACGGTCATTTATCGTTCATCAGAACGTAAGCCAATAGCCCAATAGCCATGATGCTGCCCTTCCCGCTGTATGCAGATATGTGCTGCTGGGTGAAATGAGCTCAGAGCCACCAGTTGTGTTAAATGTGGAGAGAGGATGAATAATGGAGACAGAGGTGGAGAGCCGGTGATTACAATCAAACGAGTGAAGATCGGGTCAAGTGCGGGCTCACTTTCTGTTATCTAACCTTTATTAGCCACATAAAAACACTCACTCTACGCTTTGTGTGCTCGGACAAAGATGCACCTTGGTGAAAATGGGATTGACATTGAAGTTTGTGTGTTCATCCAGAATGTCGATAAAGTTTGTGCAAAGTACCCCCTCTGGTAACAATCATAAAAAGAAAACTCCTCAAAGGAGCGAGTCCAAAGGCGCTAATAGTTATGCGTACCTAGGCAAAGCAAGGCAAATTAATTTATATAGCACTTTTCATACACAAGGCAGACTGAAAGGGCTTGATATAGAAACATTGTCATAAAATAAATGTATTTATTTTATAGTCAAAAAAGAATTCTCAGGCCGTCGGGCCTTGACAGTACTTCGCTGTCTGTGATGTAGGCTAGCCGTCAGCAGTATGTAGCCATGCTACACAAGATGGCCGTCGGGCCTTGACAGCACTTCGCTGTCTGTGATGTAGGCTAGCCGTTGGCAGTATGTAGCCATGCTACACAAGACGGCCGTCGGGCCTTGACAGCACATTGCTGTACGTGATGTAGGCTAGCAGTTAGCGATGTATGCTAGCATGTAGCCATGCTACATGAGCTAGCCGTTGAGGCCTTGACAGTACATCCCTGTACGTGAGGTGCGCTAGCAGGACCTAGCCATACATCACGCGCCGGACACAAGCAGGACGGGGGAAGGCGCGGAAGGTCACAGCGCTGCCAAGCGGCTCGCAAGGTCTTCTGGGTTGATCATTATTACCGTTTCATTTTTATGCGCCACGCAGATGGCCCCTAAACCACTCCCGATGATACGGCTGCGCGGGCGAGCGCGATCCGGCAGTCATAACAAGACCTGTAAGTGCAGTCTTTACTGCGTTGGAGGGGCACGCAGAGTGCTTCTTGGTGGCTCCGCTGTCAAATCCATAACAGTAGCAGAGACAACGCCTGGGGAGGAGGGGGGCTGGGGTGTTATTATGGTCTGACTGTGTGTGGGGCTAACCGAGCACAGCGGTGCCCTGCCTAGCCTAGCGCTGGTCTTTTAAAGCACTGCCGCTAAGCTGGATCTGCTTACAGTTCCACCGGTCGGGCCCGAGCCTCGATTTGAACGTACGGAGCTGTACACACTGGTTTAAATACAGTGGAGAGGTGTATCGCAGACCTGCATTCACAACTCAGAGAGAGAGGGAGGCAGAGAGATAGGCAGAGAGAGGGTAGAGCGAGACAGTGAGGGTAGAGAAAAAGAGGGATGAGCGAGAGAGGGTAGAACGAGCGAGAGAGTTAGAGGAAAAGAGGTAGAGTAAGAGGTAGAGAGAGAGAGTAGAACGAGTGAGGGAGGTAGAGAGAATGACAGCGAGACCCGGCCAGACATCACAGCGCTGACAGAGTACCTCCCGTGACCGTGGCATTGGCACATTTTCTAGACATTTCGTCAAACGGCGCGGCCCTTCAGGTCGGCGCTTTATCTCGCCCTCCACCCTCCATCCGCGTGAAACGGGATTGCCACCTTCACGCGGAGCCCTCAAACACGGCATTAGTGCCGCGGTAAATTGAATTACACCGCCATTTCCCCATTCAGACGGCGGCTTTTAACTCTGCGAGGGCGCTCCGTCGCCGCCAACGGTGAGCCATCGCTAGCCGCAGAGCGCGGTTTATAACGGGGGACGCGTCGGAGACGGAGCGGAGGCTTGGCCAGGGCCCGTACCCATGCCAACTGTTTCCGTGGCAGCGCGACCAGGAGGCGGTAACCGGGTGGGAGGGAGGGGTGGACCAGGAACCTCTGGAGGAGGTTTAACTGAAGTACCGCAGCACCACCAAGAGACCGGAATCTAACTGCATGCGTGTGAGACGGAGGCTGGGGTGTGTGTGTGTGTGTGTGTGTGTGTGTGTGTGTGTGTGTGTGTGTGTGTGTGTGTGTGTGTGTGTGTGTGTGTGTGTGTGTGTGTGTGTGTGTGTGTGTGTGTGTGTGTGTGTGTGTGTGTGTGTGTGTGTGTGTGTGTGTGTGAGAGAGTTCGATAAGCACAGTATTGTATTGGTAAACCGTAAATACAGGTTCAAATAATTCCTGATCAAGTCAGACATGTAACAGATCCCCTTTGGTGGGTGGAATTAATTCTGTGTAAAAGACATTGCTTGTTTGAACTAGTACGTCTTGGGAGAGAGAGCGGGGGAGGGAGGGGGAGAGACGGAGGAGAGAGCCAGGCTCTGGCAAATGTGTTGCACTTTAGTTTTAACTAATAGTCTGAGTTCAAAGCCGCTGTCTGTCAGCCCTGATGACAAAAGCTAAGCTGTTGTCATGGTGACACTCTTCCCTCTCTTCCCCCCCCCCCAAGCAAACTCACCAGCTTTCTTTTTCTTTTCTCGTCAACTCACCAACTCTCTCCCCGTTTGTCTCTCCTCGTTTCTCCCTCTCTCTCTCCCTCTCTGTTTCTCCCTCCCCCCGTTTCTCTCGGTCAAGTCTTATACTTCCTCTCCGTGCCTTCATGTCATTTTCTTCTCTTGCTTTACTTTTCTCTCCATCTGTCATTATTTTAGTATGTTCCACATCCAAACACCCAAGGTGGGCACAGTGGCCGTTAAGCAGACGTTATGACCAGGAGACCACCTCAGTAACACCAAGGCCACTTTGTGAATTCAAAAGGGTCAAAGCCCAGCATCATTTCGACAGCTGGTGTGCCAAAGGCTCAGCAAAGACGTCAGCAAACGTGAAGTACTTTACTGAATAACTCTGCATGCAGTGCCGTGAGGTTTGAAACCGTTCCTCCGTCATGTTCTTTAATGGGCCGTTTGTTCCAACACTTATCTGAAGTACCGCCAGACCTTTTCACCAGCCTTGGCTGTGTTGACAGGCCTTTTCTGGGAGCAGACCAAGGGTTTATTTAATATTGTTACAACAAAGTACTTACCTTAAAAGGGCCCTTACATTTGAAGAATTGAAATCCATGTCATCCAAAAAGTGGAAATGATTGCCTAGATCCGGCAATAAAGCAAGGAATTTACGTTGTTTTTGTTGCTCAATTTCTGTTGAAAACGCAATTGTGTCCCGTCTGTTTATTTATTTCTGTATCCATGGCATCATCCATATTTACTGTGTATTCCCCATGCCTTCCCTTTGTTTGGTGTAATCGCTGCTGTAAGTACGATTTGAGGACAGCAGAGAGAGAGAGAGAGCAGCGAAGAGAGGCTCTGATTGGCCAGTGATGAGCCAGGAGATTAGGACGTCTGATTGAGAGCCAGTGAATGAGCCGAGGAGGATGAGCCAGGAGACTTCTAAAAACGTAAACAGTCTACCCGACAGCTCCAGAGAATCCCACCCGAATGTACCTCACTCCACAGGGTCTCACCCCAGAGTACCTCACTCCCCAGTGTCTCACTCGCCAGTGTCTCACTCCCCCGTACCTCACCCCAGAGTACCTCACTCCAGAGTACCACCCAGAGTACCTCAACCCAGAGTACCTCACTCCCCCGTACCTTACCCCAGAGTACCTCACTCGCCAATGTCTCACTCCCCCGTACCTCACCCCAGAGTATCTCACTCCCCAGTGTCTCACTCGCCGGTGTCTCACTCCCCTGTGTCTCACCCCAGAGTACCTCACCCCAGAGTACCTCACCCCAGAGTACCTCACCCCAGAGTACCTCACTCCCCCGTGTCTTACTCCCCCGTGTCTCACTCCCCCGTGTCTCACCCCAGGGTACCTGACACCCGGGTAGCTCACTCCCGAGGCCCTCACCCCAGAGTACCAAACCCAAGAGTATCACACTCCACAGTGTCTCACCCACGAGTGTCTTACTCCAGAGCACCACACCCCAGAGGTTGGGGGGACGGTGGAGGGGAGGTTCTTACCCAGGTCGGTGTGGGGCCCGGCGAGGAGCTGGCGGAACTTGTCGAGGCGCGAGGCCTCCCGCTCCGTCATGACGGGGGAGCCACTGGTGTTCTGGTCGGCGATGCGCGCCACCATGGGGATGAGGGGGGGCCGGGGGGGCAGCGAGCGCTGGCGGTGGAGCGGCCCTTGCTCCGCCGCCTCATCTGAGAGAGAGAGAGAGACAGAGAGACAGAGACAGAGAGAGAGACAGACAGAGAGACAGACAGAGAGAGAGACAGAGAAGGTTAGAGACTCACACAAACACTCATACCACTTGTGAGTATGAGGTGGTTCGACATTGCTATTAATACAATACCAGTCGATCAAGGATCTCTTACACTTGCTGTTGCGGCCAAAAGGCAATAATTAGCAGCAGCTTTCCACTGAAATTCTAGTGCCAATTGCAATGATTTGTGTGTGTCTTTTTCCACTTATGTCGAGGACAGTTGTACAGATTGCAGAAATTCTTGACTTTTTTTTAAGAATATATTAATTATTGACTCAAGACAGATGTAAATTGGTAAGAATGAGTCGATGTTGTCAAATTCAAATCATTTTAAAGTGGAATAATCGCAAAAATTATTTGATTTGTAAACAGACATGACGTTTTGTGCGATGAAGTCTGACGAAGAGTCTATCTCTAATGTGTATTGTTCATTCATCTCAGTAGCAGTCGGCGCTACAAGCCAATGTTTACTTGCACTGCAGTGCATGAATATACCAATTGCTCCGAAAGAGTAAAGGCCTTCTTTTAAATATCGAACAGGGAAACAAAGTGCTTGAAACTCCCTTCTAATTGAATCTACAAAATACATCAGGACCTTTTGGCAAAAGGACAGAGCATGCTCATCTTCACTGGCTATAATAGGCCGAGAGAGGGTTAGCCTTCTCTGAAACAAACGCTCCGTTGTGTGTGGATGTGTGTGGGTGTGTGTGGAAGTGTGTGGATGCGTGTGTGGAGTTGTGGGTATACGTGTATGTTTGTGGACCCACTAGTGAGTGGATTTGATGTACATAAAATACAAACATAACATTTTGGTAAGAACAGACGTTTTAGCCATTATCAGATTTTTCGCAAGACGTCAGATGGACTTTCTGTCCTTTTTCCGCTTGACACTTTGTGTGCTTGACACTTTCGCTGTACTACGCAACTGAGAGGTAAAATTTTTAGGTAACAACGTTGATTTGTTGTTTGTTAAGATAACATTTTCAAAAAGATGTTTGTGAAACCAACAACATCGAACAGAACCAGCCAGTAACAAAAAGCCGAACTAAACAAAATGACTCTTAACTAAGTGAATGTTATTATTTATTCCTCCTCCATACGAGTCAAGTACATTAACTCAACTTTCATTAAAAATGTAAAATTGATGTAAACTCCTAACACCCCTACAAAGCAGTGTAAATGTGTGTTGTCCTCCGAGCCGCTGTGAAGCGTGTACACTGTCGATTCATACCGGCCGAGACGGCGAGAGGAGCTGCATTATTTAATCACTTTTTTCATTTTCAAACAGGCAAATAAAAAGACGCCACAGGCCCTAGGACCCCTGACTGCTTGATTTGAGTGAAAACAGAATAATAAGCGGGAATAATGAAGCACAAACCGTGCCGTTAGAGAGACGCGCAGAGACGCTCCATCAGGGACAACTTGGGCTGATTTAAGAAACGTGCTCTTTGTTTGAGGAAACTTTGACTTTTAATAGACCTCAGGGCTGGAAGAGACATCCACGCAGTGTTTTAATTTAAGTAGAGCTGTCAATCAAACTGCTGTACAGGCTCGACAGAACGCACGCACAAACACACGGGGAGCCAAACCTCAGTAATTACAATTACAGTAAGAGAGTGTCTCCTTTGTCTCTGGTGAAGGGAGTGCGAGCGTGCGTGCGTTTGTGCGTGCGTGCGTACATCATCCTGCAATAAGACTTTGTGTCTGCTAGGGCAGTCACAAAACAACTAGAGGAAGAGGAGGAAGAGGAGAAGCGATACGGATGGACAAACAACAACAACCTGATGGAGAGTAGAGCGCAAAAGAATAAGTAGAGTAGGAAAGGGGAGTGGTCTAGGGTGAAGCAGAGCGGAGTAGGACAAGGGAACGGAGGGTGAAGACGTGAAGTATAGAAGACGACAGCACAGCAGTAGAACAGAGTAAAGTTTAACATCGTAGGACACAACAGTAGAGTGGAGTGGAGCTGGAGAAGAATCCGATAAAATAGAGACGAGCAGAATAGAAGATGTAGGGGAAGAGACTTGGTTATGGAAATGCAAAAGGACCACATTTTCAAAATATCTGTTAACACAAGACAAAAGACTAGTCTAGAGTCTAGAGAGTGTCTCTTTTGTCTCTGGCCTGTGAATACAATAAAATATGAATACGTTACATTTGATGAGGTCAAATGCCCTCAGCAAATGTACCGTGTTTAACATCTACTGCTTCCATAGTCTATCCACTGTAGCCAGGTCAAACCCAAAAGCATCATTCATTAATTGTTAATAAATAATAATTAATGAATTAATGTCTGTTCAAAGGTCCATCCTACACATGCATATCTTCCCAAGCCTGTGTCTTATTGGAGACTCCGCCAATGAGTAATAAATAGATCGTTTTCGTATCCGAGCCTAGATAGAACTTCTGTTTCAACTTAAATGTAAGTGTGTAATATCCTGTAGTCCAATGGAGGAAGACACTAATAGTCGTATAGAATAGTTTCTGCTCCAGAGCTTTGTAAACGCAATACAAATCCTAGCATATGTAAGGAGGCAGATGGGTCGTTTATTGATCCAGGGGGAAATTAAGACAACGAAACCTCACAGCTTTAGGTGAGACCACTACCATGATAGAAAACACCACCATATCAGATAGCAATCATTTAAAAACAAAGTAGGGAAGTTGCATGCTCATCCGGAGAAACAGCTTAGCTTCTTAGCCTTCTTGTGTTCTGCCTGTTTTATCCAGACTTCCCAGCATGCATTTGAACTAAGGTAAGGTAAACCATTACCAGGCAATGATGAATGGAGTAAGGTTGTGTATGCCTCTACCTCAGCATCACGTGGTGCAGCCGTGGTGGGTACACAGTCGAGACATCGCTATTACATGAACACAAACAAACGTCTTCACTCGCTCAAACGTCCGTAGATGTCATAATTGGCTTTATGCACAGCTCCTCGACTTCCTGAAATAAGCCAGCTCGTTTATTTCCTGTCTTACATTATTGGACCAACTGATTAATCCAGGTGTGTCTGACCTCACAACAATGGTCAGGCACACCTGGATTAATCAGTTGGTCCAATAATGTAAGACAGGAAATAAACGAGCTGGCTTATTTCAGGAAGTCGTGGAGCTGTGCATAAAGCCAATTACAGAGGGAATTGTTATGTTGACGTTCAAGTATATGCCAAATTGCTGCAGTATTATTGGCTATGTAGAGTAGGCATTCATTTCGGCCGCCCAAAGCGCAGACATTTCCTCTGTGTGAACGCAATTTGATTCTTATTTTTAACGGGGTCCATCATGCATTGTGCAGGACAGGAAGTGATGCGGTCCACTCACCTCTGGGAGAGCCAATGGGAGCCTCGCTGTGGGACTTGACGAGCCGGCTGTCGCCGTGGGGACCCAACGATGTCTCAGTGGTGTCGGCCTCTTCCTCTGTCCCCTCCCCTCGACACGACCCTCCCTCCTCCTCCTCTTCCTCCTCTTCCTCCTCCTGCTGCTGCTCCTCCTGCTCGTCGTCCTCCTGGCGCTCCGTCTCGTCGTCCCGCCGCTGCCTCTCCTGCTGCTTGCTGTGGTTCTCGATCACCTGACGCCAGAGGGGGTGATGTCATCAGGCGCGGTTTGATGATGTCACAGGTGCCCAACAATAGTACCACGTGCTTCATGGAGCACTTTGATATCCAATCAGTGTTAAACAACAAACTATTATCAGACAAATACATTAACATTTACATTGAGGGCATATAGCAGACGCTTTTATCCAAAGTGATTTAGAATAAGTAGATTTGTCAGAAGGAGAAACAACAATATATGGCGGCTGTGTTCATCTAGGAATCTAATAATCCCTAGATTAACCCATTCCCTGTGCACAACAAAGATAGCTAGAATGAGATGCTACACGATGGTAAGTACTATTTTTTAGTGCAAGGATAGGAAGAAACATACAATAAAGTGCGTACATTAAGTGCCAGACCATCGCCACCCGAATCGCCTCTTTGTTTCATCTCTAAACCAATTTAAAAACGGGCAGAAGTTTCGAAACCAAGAAATGAAATGAGATCTTATAACAGAGCCCCAGAGGCTTGAGACGAACAGCCCTCCTCATTCGCCTCAGTCTTCTGCCAGCAGCCCCGTTATCACTGTGGTCCCTGCTAAGGAGTCTGGTTAGGAGTCCGGGTCCCGTCTCGGGGCCGCTCTAACATCTCCAAGACACACGTTTTGTCTTAAGAAGCGCAGCCACAAATCACCCCCCCCCCCCCCCTCCGTACCCTCACATCAACTCTCTCTCTCCCAACTTTCTCAAACACTCTCTGTCATCTCCCGATGATTCAGAGCTTCCAACCGGGGCCTCAGCCGTCTGACATTTTGAAATAAATCTCGAAGAACAAACTTGAGAGTCCGTCAACCGTTCGCGCGGGGGGGGTGGGGGACGTTTCGAGGACGTCTCACCTTGTTGGCGGTCTCCATGACGACCTCGATGTTGAGGTTGCGCGCGGCCGTGGCGAGCAGCTCGTCGTCGTCGTCGTCGCCCACCTCCCAGGCGTCGCTAGTGATGCTCTCAAACTCCTGGAAGGTGGTGGCCTTCTTGGGCTTACCGCCCGGGGTCACGGGGGCCGGCTTAGGGCCCGCCTTGATCAGACTGGGGGGGGGGGGGGGGGGGGCAAGCGAGAGAAGACAGAGAGGGGAGAGAGAGAGAGACAGGGGAGGAAGGAGAAAGACAAACAAGAGAGGGACAGAGAGAGACAAGGGAGTGAGGGGAGAGAGAGACAAGGGAGGAAGGAGAAAGACAGAAAAGAGGCAGAGACCGACAAGGGAGGGAGGGGAGAGAGACAAGACAGAGAGGTACAAGGGGGGAGTTGAGAGAGAGAGACAAGGGAGGAAGGTGAAAGACAGAAAAGAGAGAGACAGAGACAGACAAGGGAGGGAGGGAGGGGAGAGAGAGACAGAAGGAGAGAGACAAGATAGGGTGAGAGTCAAGAGACAAGAGATAAAAGGGGAAAGAGAGAGAAAATAGAGGAAGGGAAGAGATAGACCGACAAGGGAGTAAGGGGAAAGAATTAGAGACAAGGGAGAGAGAGGGACAAGGGAGGAAGTTGAAAGCGACAGAGAAGGGAGGAAGGGGAGAGAGACAGTCATAGGTTTGTTTTCATCCAGAAAGGGAGAGCAAGCAGTCAGATAAATGACAAAACCAGAATTCCCAGGTGAGCGCTAAGTCCCCCGGAGAGACGGACATTCTCCTAGACAAGAGCGAGGGTTCGGACAGCTGTGACAGGAGCCGGGACGACCGGGACAAGCGGTTGAGGGTGGGTGAGTCGGCGTCTAGCCAGCCCCCCCTCACGTCTCAGTCCATGTGACAGACCCATAAGGGGGTGGAAGGACGACCGGTCTCTGAGCGGCGCTAGATTGAATCCCTCCATTTTGAAAGGACACCTTTCTGTTGATCTGTTTCTCTTTGTTCCGCGAGAGGCGCCGAGAACAAACCTCCTCCATCTCCTCCTCGGGAACATGAAATGAGACAATCCAAATGGATTTTAATTAAATCCCATCTTGCGGGTGTGTGTGTGCGTAAGTGAGTGTAGTGCGTGTGTGTGTGTACATTTGTGTATTTTACTATGAGAGTGTCTGCGCTTGTGAATCTTTGAGTGTGTTTATGCGAGTGCGTTTGAGTGTTGGTTTGCATGCGGCGTGTGTGACAGTTGGAGTGTGTGTGTGTGTGGGGAGGTCACTGGGGTGAAAACACGTTCAGATTTTGAGACAAATGATTAGCATAACAAAGAGCAACGATTTGTTCCCATTTGCCGACCTCTTTGACAACTTGGATGAGAAAGCACTCAGTGAAGAACTCCACGATAGGACACCAGTAAATGAAACGCAATCCTCGGAGGAAATGAGTCGCAGAAGACACGACTTCCTAAATAACGTTTATTACTTGAATAGTAATCCAGCGCTTGTGTGTGTGTGTGTGTGTACCCGATACACATACATACATATAGTGTATCTCGGTGTGTGTACATACATGATATGTGTAGTGTGTAGTACTGTATGAATGTGTAGTATACCCGATAACACACACACACACACACACTACACACACACACACACACATGCACACACACACACACACACAACATGTAAGTGCTACGTATGTATACACACACACACACACACACACACACACACACACACACACACACACACACACACACACACACACACACACACACACACACACACACACACACACGGGGCACTTTTAACTAGCCCATTATGGATCCTCTTTGGCCAATCACACGTCAGGATGATGAGATGAGAAAGAGTGATGGTGAGGGGAAGCCTGTGTTTTAACGGTACAATGTCACGGAGCAAGGTTAAGAAGGAGGGCCCTTATTTTTGGTGTACAACACATGTCAAGCATAGTGACTTGAAGGCATTTCACTTGGAAACTAGATGACAACTGTTCTTTGGTTTATCAGTTCCACATTTGTGAACACAGCGGGTGAATTACGAAGTGCTAAGTCTACTGACTCGGTTAATACTGTGTGATAAATCTTGGGTTTTTTCCAAACGCAAATGACATAGACAGAGTATTGCTGTTTGAATTTAGACTACACCACTTCCTGCCCCCCCCCCCCCCCCCCCCCTCTGAAGCCTGCGTGTCATGGGTTTGAAGTGCCTGGAAACAACACATCATGTGGTCTGTGGTTTCCAATGCACATTCCAAGGCACAATCTTGATTCTACTTGGCACATGCATGACATCATGTGAAGCCTCTTGTATGTCTCCTGTCATTATTACCATATTGACTTACTAAGACTAACAATCAACACGTGTTCGTGTGTGTGTGTGTGTGTGTGTGTGTGTGTGTGTGTGTGTGTGTGTGTGTGTGTGTGTGTGTGTGTGTGTGTGTGTGTGTGTGTGTGTGTGTGTGTGTGTGTGTGTGTGTGTGTGTGTGTGTGTGTGTGTGTTCAGAGCAGCTAGAAAAGTGGGTTGGTGAACACACACGCACCGGCACGTGCGTGCGTGTGTGTGTGTTCAGATCAGCTAGGAAAAGTGGCTGTGAGTTGGTCATGTGCTGTCCCTCACTTCCTGTTGGGTCAGAGATGTTGACACCCTATGCCCGTGCCATCATATCTAGCCTGCTAAACAAGGCCTTCCAAGGACTCATTAACTAACACCAAAAAACTTTCAGAACACGTCAATATTTAATGTCATACTCCCATCTTCTGCCGAACACACCATCAAACAAACCATGAAAAGATTCATAAAAAAGTGCACGTTATGTTGCGTACTTGACATTGATATACGGGCGAACAGCAAACAGCTTCGATAATAACTGGATTTTCAGGTATGTTTACTCTGGGTCCGATAGCATAAGTAAAGGGAATTAGTGGCTCAACACAACTACACCCTAAAACAAGGTACCTAAACACATCCTCTCTATCACAGTTGTTCTATATGGTCATGTTATGGAACAGTCCAGTATGGTGATGTTAAACTGGAATAGAGCGGACAGTATTTATACACTGTCTGTCTGTCTGTGTGTGTACTAATTCCCTTCCTACGCCAACTAATGAAATTAATCACAGAGCCCTTGCATGAAATACAGGCTTCAATGTTTGAAAGTTTAATGTTTTTTGTGGATCAATTATGGAAAAGTATGCTTATGTAAATGAAAAGGAAACAAACTAAATGAGACCACAGGAACTTACTTGGCATGCAGCAGGGGGTCGAAGGGGGGGTGCTGAGCACCGTACACATGCTGGATGCTGCGGAGAGGGGACAGAGGGCCTCCTGGTTAGATGGTGCGACTCCCAGACTAAGGTTATTGGGTTTGATGCCCATATATAAACAGCTTAACCTGTAGAGATCCTCGGGCAGGATGCCCTTAACTCTCATAGATCTGCTCCTTAATGACATGTATCTGTTGACACCCTTCGTTGCATTGCATAATGGTGTCTGCTAATGTGCGTGAATAGTAAGCAGTAACGTTGCGAGAAACAGCCATACACTCATCTGTCTGAACACTGAATGACTTCTGGGCTAGCCGATGTAGCTTTGCAACACTATATCTTAACGTAGCATTGTATGTTATTGTGTTTGTGCGTGTGTGTGTGTGTGTGTGTGTGTGTGTGTGTGTGTGTGTGTGTGTGTGTGTGTGTGTGTGTGTGTGTGTGTGTGTGCAATACATGCATACAAAGTGCAGTCACATTAACACCTACTTAAAAATAGAAACACTCATGTCCAGGATAAAATAAGGATGGGATCATTATGTTGTTGTTGTGAGCTCCTGTTAGCCAAGTTATGCTAGGGAACCGCTAACCAGTTCAGCAGGATAGTCAATGTTTCCTGTTTTAATCACATGTGTTCGTTGTTTATTCAGAGTCGATGGTCGGTAGGAACTAGGACGAGTGGGGACTGTGTGCACCAATATTAAAAACAACTCACTACGGGAAAGTTTTCCTGCTCAACGATGAACTGTTAAATCTTGGAAGCTACATCCAAGGGTCCGGCCGTACGGTGGGCGTTACCTCTTGTGGTCAACAACCAATCCGCGAACAGTTATTTAATAATTCCTCTTCCTGCATTTTTTTATTTAATTTTTTTAAAACATAAAGAGGTGTACATACTCATTTGTTTTAATCATATTATTCATAAATATTAAACTGTATTTCTAAACTTGTAATTGTTTATTTGTGACGGAAAGGGTCCCGCCCCCCATTGCATGTCGGGATCGCTGACTGGTTGCTAAAGCAGAGAAGCAACCGCCCACACTATACGTTGGTAGCGCTGATTGGTTAGCAACAGTGAGCATACGTTCGGACCCTTGGATCTACCGTTCCCCAAGCTATGAAACCGAGCTAATGCTAACGCTAAGGCACCACGTCACTCACCTGCCGGGAACCTTGCTCGTACTCCGTTTCCAGAACTGCTTTTTATTGTTCCCGTCGCTCGACATTGTCCCGCTGTAGGCCGACCTCTGCCCAACGCGAGTAACCGAGCGATGTCGTTGCCTCTAAAGAGTGAATTAATGTTTTTATTGGACACCTCTACCTCCTCTAAACACTCAGAAAGCTGCCATGTTGATGCTGCCGCTGCTGCCGAGGCTTTCTGTGAGCAAACAGAGCGCTGATTGGCCAAGGCCAGCCGCTGTCGACCAATCACGAGTTAGTTCCAGTGCCGGGTGGCAGCGATGTGGCTGACGTCATTCCATCCAGGGAATAAAGTTGTCAGTTGTACAACAGATTTAAGTAAATTACTTGAAAATTATCTCATGTTCTGTCAAAAACTGCATCTTTAAAGTACTGACAATGACGGTGACCATTAATTTGTTGGAAATATAATTTACTTTCCTTTATTAAAGTTAAAGTGGAAAAATTCCATATTGATTAATTATGTATCAGTGCCTTAAAGTGAAACTGTATGGTATTGGTATATGTATCTTCAACGCATTGAAAGCGTTGACTATCGTTTCAGAGTAAAAAATAATAATAAAAAAAAAATAATACATTTATTTTTACCAAAAAGTGCGCAACCTGACCAGGTTGACTCCTCTGATTTAACGCAAGAAGGCTGATGTCTGTGAATGTCTGATCAAGCCATGCTGAACTGTGAGCGTGAACTGGGAGCGTAGCAGCAGACTGTCCTGGTGACTGGGAAGGTCTCGCCAGGAATTCACGCGCAGCGGCAGACTTCAGGAGCCACGCGCGCTCGTGGACAGGACCTGCGCCGGCTTGGTTACGTCACGCGCTCCACTAGTGGTTCACCGCGAGCGCTCAGTCAACTGGTTCAGACCGCGGGCACCACGGGGGACTTCAACCGCCTCCGCCCTCCATCAAGCCGTCTCAGGGATTTATTTAGTAGGCCTACTATCGTTTTTATTTATTTAGGACTATAGTATTACAGCATATATTTGTATCCATCAAGCCGTCTCGGGTATTTATTTAGTAGCCTACTATATTATTTATTTAGTACTATAGTATTTATTTATCACACTACGAGTCTACGACGACCACAACAACTGCTTGACGCACAGTGGAGAAAGTTATGGAAGGAGAAGGAGGAGAAGGAGAAGAGGAAGCAGAAGACGCGGTGGTGCTGTCCTCGCGGCTGACGCAGGGTCGGAGGCAGCAGGTCGACGTACGGCTGACTCGGAGGGTTTTGACGTGGAAGGACGTTAAGAAAACCACAAAGTGTGGCAACGTGGGCTTCGGTCACTTCTCTGGAACCGGTGAGTTTAAAGAGCGTCTGTCAACTTCCTTTCGTTATTTAAGAGAGACAGGTATTCATACTCGAGTCGTGTCCCATCGGACCACTTCTTATCTCAGCAGCGCACCTCCAGTGCGATCAGAAGATACCACGCGCATCGTTCAGGCGCGTCGTGCGTTCCAACGTGAGCGTGTCTCGACACACGCTTACACGTGACATTGAACAGACTCTTCTCAAGGAGTGGACGAATAAAGTCAAGGAGTAGAGTCTCATGTCAAGGAGTAGAGTCTACTCAAGGAGTAGAGCCAGGCCTACTCAAGGAGTAGAGCCAGGCCTGCCTTGAGATGTTTTGTGAGCCCCCTGGCAGGGATCTTACAATGAAGATGTGTACATTTTTTCCCCCCCCTCTCAGGATTTCTCGTCCAACACCCCCGAAAAAATTTACACATCTTCATTGTAAGATCCCCTCTCAGGGGGCTTACAAAACCTCTCAGCCCCAGTGTGGTGTCAAGGGGCCATGGGCCTAGCAACCACTAGTGGCCCTCTTTTTTCTTGGCTCATGATAGGGCTCTGATCTTTGTAAGCCCCAAACAAAAAATCTATCATGGGCCAGTAGGAAACCCTTTTACTGCAGCTCATGATAGGCCCCCCCCCAATCGGCGTAGGCCCTGGGGCTTCACCCCAGGTAAGCCCGTGCATTATGGCAGCCTTGCCCACGCCGCATTTTGTGTTTTTCTTTACTTCCTTCACTTTGCTCAAGGTGCAGAGTCTATTCGTTTGGACTGGAGTCTGCTGACACTTGACTGACAAGGAGAAGAGTCTCTCCCTTGACTAGACTCTACTTCTCGAGTAGTGTCTACTTGGAGGAATACCTGTGCGTTCAAAAGCTGTAAAATAATAAAAGCCTATTAGGCCTATCTATTAGCTGTGACACGTGGAAAGAGAGCAAGAGAAAGAGATCTCGCAAGTTCCTGGTTGAAGATAATATAAAGTTGATTAGTAGATAAGGTGTAACAAGCTTATATCATACAAATAGATAGTAAAGATTATAGACCTATATATAGATATATAGGTATAAATAAATAACTTAAGAAATAGGAAAACATTGGTTTGAAGCCGTCTATGGCTTAAATTTCTTCATAGTACCAGAAATCCAGCTTAATCTTGGACTTCAGTGGATAAACTAACTGTGTCAACACTCAAGGATTCCTCTGGCTTTCTTGTTAGCAAAGATAGATTGCTGTATTTGCTTGGCCAATCACAAAGTTGACTTTTGTGTTAAACAAACAATATTAAAAACCTAGCAACGAGAAGATTCCAGGAGATTACAAAGCAATGCAAAACCTGTGTGTGAGTGTGAGTGTGAGTGAGTGAGTGAGTTAGTGAATCTCTGTGTTCACAAATAGCACACTGGGGATCAAAACAGAAACCACAGCTAACTATCACAATCCCATGCATGACTCTCCACCCCGGATCACTAATCGCCCTCGTCCAGGGCTCCTCAACGCGGTCTAATGTCCTGCTGCAGGCCCTGATATACCGGTACTTCCATCAAACTCAGCCTTGGCTTGTTCCCATAGGCTGTCAAAAGGCTGCCCAGACTAACATGGAGATGTCAACCGGGTGCCGAATGGCCAGTGTGATTTGTGGGTCGTTCTTTAGGCGGAGGTTCCTCTCTGTGTCCTTGTCGTCCCATCTTGAGAGCTCAAACCCAGGCACATTATCCCTCACACTCTCAGTAACTTTTACCTCAAACTGGCCTATCTTGTATATATATTTTATAAACTTCCTTACTGTACCGACAGCGATATATTGTTTCTCTTCTTCTGACAAATGTACTTATTTTCGTAGATGCAGGGCACTGACAATACCATTCTAACGGTATAGCTTGCTGATGGCAGGCAGCTGTGTAACTGTGGCATTTGAGAACAGTTTGACTGTTTCAAATGAGCACCCTGAGCAAACTGCAGCGATACAAGCCTGATGAGGTGCTTTGATTTGGTGGCAAAGAGGCCATTTTGTGTGCGCCAAACACACCATTTTCAATGTTGTTTTAAGTATACTGGGGCGCCGGGGCCCCAAATGAGGCCCCCGGGGACGGAGCTTTTTGTAGTCTTCTTCGGGGAGTTGTAGAAGGCTCTGAGGAAGCCAGGGTAGTTTCGCCCCCAAATAAATTCACTGTTCAATGGTTTGAACGCTGGCTTGCGGGATGGTGGAGGATCAACACACGCTAGACGCCGCCACAGGGAAGAGGATGCCATATTGTTGATTATCAGCATTCCGCTGCTGTAGGCCTGCTGTTGTGATAAAAATCCATCTCCTTCTCTTTAGCAGTCCCTCTAGTTTGTCCAACACGTTTTCGCAGTTTTATTCACAAAGTCCTTGCTCCCTTATAAAACAGCTAAATACTCACCGCATGTACACACAACCCCTCCATGTCAACGTTAACCTCTCCCCAATTAAAACAGCCTTGTACGCTCCCCTGGAGACCTGATGAGGAGGCTAAAATCACTCAGCACCTCAGCAAAAACACGTCTCTGTGATGTCTGACCAAAGAGATCACATAACGGGGGGTGTTTTAAATGATGTATTGCACCCTGGTATGGACCAAACAGACCAGTTAGTTTCTAAATGTTTAATAATGGCTCTATTACAAAAGAGTAAAACATACCGGGTGTACTCAAACCACCGTTAATCATTATTACACCCTCAATGTCCCTCTACCGACCCCGGGGTCATCGCGGTGAAGCCTGGGTCGAGGCTGAATGTCTTTACCTGGTCCATGGAAGTAAGAGCAGTCTCTATCACCAACAAACCCCGGCCCTATGTAACACGCCGGATTTAAAGAGACATCATCAGCGATCAAACAGGCCCACACTCGATTTTACTCCCTCCATCACCTGGGCCCGACGCGGCTGCCAAACCCTTTGATGGCAGCTTACACTCAGTGCAGAGCAGAACTGCCTCCAGCCTGTAATCTGCAGTAAATGTTCCTTTTTAGTGAGCGGTGTTGTGGCTTCCATCCTGCAGCTCATGGGTAAACGCCCTCCAGTCAGGCTGAGAGATAGTCCCTTTTTACTCCCGCCCCACTCACTGACCAGAAGACTTTGTCAGACAGCAAGCAGACCCATCTGTCGTGGCTTCACCACTCCACCGCTGTACAGCTGCGTACAGCCCCCGCTGCAGATGATACTCAT
>OLKM01000742.1:174752-231733 GCA_900291075.1 Melanogrammus aeglefinus
TGCTAGGCCCAGCCCAGAGGTTAAGGCGTGTGACTCAGACCTGGAGAGAGGATAAGCGGAGAGGGAGGGAGACAACCAGAGAGAATGGGGGAGAGAGGGAGAGACCACTAAAGGGGGGAGCGAGAGAGCCCTACACTGATTTATCGAAAGAGAGAGAGAGTAACAAGAGAGAAAGGGAGGGGGGACAGAGAGGGAGGGACCACTAGAGGGGGAGAGAGAGAGTTTGACAGACCCCCAGAGAGAGGGACACGTGGAGACGTGTTAAGGTGTGTTTAAAGGTGTTTAGGGGTGCTTGCTGGCAGAAGTCCAGGCCTCCTCATTAACGCCACTCCAGGGTTTACCTCCAGCCGAACTCAATAGAGGGAAGAGATGTTATCCCTCCTTCACCACAATGACACACATTATGTTTCTGAGACAGGAACCACCCTGTACACATGTGCTTCTGAAGAGCTGTTTACTGGGAAGTCTGGTGTATTTCAATTGTTCCACATTTTTGTATATTTTAGATTGACGTGTCTTAAACTTTACCTTTACCATATATGGGTATTTACCATACACACACACACACACACACACACACACACCACAGGATATACCAACACTGTGTCTCCATTCAAATGTCACTTTGTTTCCTGTGACTGTGTGTGAGTAAGTAAGAAATTGAGTATGTGTCTGCCCGGATGAGCATGTATGCCCATCTGTGTCTGTCTCTTTGTGTGTGTGTGTGTGTGTGTGTGTGTGTGTGTGTGTGTGTGTGTGTGTGTGTGTGTGTGTGTGTGTGTGTGTGTGTGTGTGTGTGTGTGTGTGTGTGTGTGTGTGTGTGTGTGTGTGTGTGTGCGTGTGTGTGTGCATGTGTGTGTTTGTCTCTTTGTGTATGTGTCAGTGTGTCTGTGCGTGCGTCTCTGCGTGCGTGCGTCTCTAGTTTGCCAAGGGATTATTGAAGCAAAGTAAGTGTGTGTGAATGTCAGCTCCTGTCTCGGCCTGACCCACTTCCCTGAGCGGGGGGTCTTTGTGAGGAGAGATTTCAGGGCCCACTCCTCCGGATTAGACACGGAGGATTTCACCTCTTGGCCAGTTAGCGCTCGGGTTAGCGCTGCGGTGCTGCTGTGACCTAGCTAAACTACACTGGGAATTGAATGAGAAACACCACTTAGAGATTTTACCATTGTTAGCATCGTTATACAACGTTTTTTCTTCTTTCTCTTTTTATAAGCAATCCATGTTCTGGTATGAAGTCAATGAGAGTGAGAGTGATCAATGCCTTGTACAAGGGAACAGCGGTACCATCTTAACCATTTGAACTTCTTCAGCCAATTGAGGAACGTTGAAAATGAGAGCCTCTTGTTATGGGTGGGCTTCTCCGAGGGTATGTGTGTGTGTGTGTGTGTGTGTGTGTGTGTGTGTGTGTGTGTGTGTGTGTGTGTGTGTGTGTGTGTGTGTGTGTGTGTGTGTGTGTGTGTGTGTGTGTGTGTGTGTGTGTGTGTGTGTGTGTGTGTGTGTGTGTGTGTGTGTGTGTGTTCAGCAATGGAGAGAGAGTTCTACAGTGCTTCTCCCCACACTCACACTTCTATCGCTACCTCGACGGGGGGGGGGGGGGGGGGGGGATCCGTCGTAGCAGATGAGGCTGCCTTGCTCAAGGGCAACTCCACAGGTTGATCTGACGTCTCTCACCTCAACAAGCAACAGACTGCGGAAGATAAATGGGTTTCAGTAGAGCTATTCGTGCGTACTGCATCCGGCTCCGAGAAAAAAAAGGTTAACGCCGTCATCACGCATGAATTACAATTAACACGATGACGACGCTGTGATTCTAAACCGGCTATTCTCCCTACACCAAGGGTTCCTATCCTGACTCACTCCGCCACCAAGCGTCGCCGCTCATGAAGCATTCATAAAGCAATCATGGCTGCCAACACAGGGGCAGGTTTCACCCAGACGCATGAATAATGCAGGAACACAACTGCTCTTTTCTCCCGCACTCCCTCTACATTCCATCTCCTGCCAAGCTCTAACTCAACTTTCCATTTGTCAAAAAAGAGAATATTAATAGCCATAACATTATCCCGCTGCGCTGTGTTCAGACTCCACGCAGAAGACATTCTCCTTGAATGAATTCTCCCTCCAGCGCGCCAGACGCTCCTAAATTGCGTCTCACCTTGAAGGCTGCCTGTCGTTTTCCGGGGAAGAGAGCGGAGAATGTTTGAGGAAAGTTCCTCTCTTTATTCCCAGCGTATTATGTTGCCCTCGCTCTACCTCTGCGTCTGACTTCGGAACGCGTTTGAATCACGCTGCGTCAGTCTGTCATGTTTTTACACAACCCCTGTCTGTGTGTGTGTGTGTGTGTGTGTGTGTGTGTGTGTGTGTGTGTGTGTGTGTGTGTGTGTGTGTGTGTGTGTGTGTGTGTGTGTGTGTGTGTGTGTGTGTGTGTGTGTGTGTGTGTGTGTGTGTGTGTGTGTGTGTGTGTGTGTGTGTTTGTGTGGATCGGGGTAGCTGCCTGCTACTGAACTCGCGCGTTCAAAGCGGCTCCGTTCTGCTGTCCTGGTGTTTTTAATGATGTCGGAGCCGTCAACGGCCGATGTTTTATAAAATCCCTATATGAAGATGGAGTGACACTGCAGTGTTGACTCAGTGATGGGCCTCTGACAATATTATCTACACTAACGACGGTGGCAATGGAGCCTTACCACTGAGCCATCATCACAGGTCACACAGGGGTGCGGTGCGTAACACTAATTATGGCTGGGCTACGTTGATGTTCTGTGAGTTATCTAACTAGTAGAGTCTCCTACTGCTACATTAAAGGAGCGGACTCATCATTAGTGTCATGAGCGTTGACACCTGCGTTAGTCCCACGGTGAACCCCAGTGGGAAGAGGCTGCGTTCCAATACTCATACTGCCACACTATTCAGTATGCCAGAACAAGATTTAGCATGTCCCAATACAACGTATGGAAAATGCAGTATGCCAACAATCCCAGGATTTTGTACTGCGATACATCCAGTCACATGCAGGCCAGCATGCTTTTTGGGATATTCTGCCCCACAATCCCAGATACGTGGGTTGCACTACAGGTGTGCTAATCAGTGGAAACCCGGGAAACAAAGACTAAGGGAGTCTCTCTGTGGGAGTCTCTCCAAGACCCGGGAAACAAAGACTAAGGGAGTCTCTCTGTGGGAGTCTCTCCAAGACCCGGGAAACAAAGACTAAGGGAGTCTCTCTGTGGGAGTCTCTCTAAGACCCAGGAAACAAAGACTCAGGGAGTCTCTCTGTTGGAATCCCTCGAGGAAGCCCGTGGAGGCCACCTGCCCTATTGTAGCTATGTGTTGTACGTCAAATCTGTGCCATCCACCTGCCCTTGTTTACACTGACCTCGAGGTGATGAGAGGACTCTGGAACTGCCAATTGGCGGTCAAGAAGGCGGACTCGATTTCAGCCTACACGTCCCTCATGACCCTTCACTTCCTGGCCCTGACCTGAAACTGATCCTGAAACTTGGTTTACTCCAGAGAACTCTGCTACTCCTGCTGTCCTCTCCACTGTCTACTCATTCTCACACACCCCTAGACCATCCGGGCGAGGAGGAGGGACCGGACTCCTCATCTCGCCCATGTGGTCCTACCAGGTCCTTCCACTAGAACACTTGGCCAGATCTGCGTTTGAACTCCACGCTGTCACTGTCACCATTCCTATCAAGCTCTCCATTGTGGTGATCTACCGTCCTCCAGGTCCCCTCTGTGACTTCTATGATGAGATGGATGCCCTCCTCAGCTGCTTTCCTGAGGATGGCACACCACTCGTTATCCTCGGCGACTTCAACATCCTGCCAGAGAAGTTGCACTCACCTGAACTAACCAACTTTTTCGCCACCTTTGACTTAACACTAACCCCTTCTCCTCCCACACACAGGGCCGGGAACCAGCTTGACCTAATATTCACTAGGTCCTGCGGCACCTCTGCTCTCTCTCCGTTACCTCGCTCCCCGTGTCTGGCCATCACTTTGTTGATTTTTCTCTCCCCTTGATATCCTCTCCCCCCCTCCTCTCTAGTCCCCGCATTGTCACCACTCGCCGTAACCTCAAATCCCTCTCTCCCTCTACCTTTGCCTCCACTGTTCTGTCTTCACTACCTTCTATCGAACGATTCTCTCAACTATCTACAGATGAATCTTCAGACACTCAGCTATCCTCCCTCTCCTCCTCCTTGGATTCCCTCTGTCCCTTCCATTCAAGACCAGCGCGATCCTCACACCCCCCTCCTTGGCTGTCCGATCCTCTGCGGACTTGTAGAACGAATTTGCAGGCAGCTGAGAGGAAATGGAAGAGGTCAGACTGTCCTAATGATCTATCCCACTATCTTTTCCTTCTTTCTGATTTCACCTCTAGTGTGTCAACAACCAAATCTGCCTTCTACCGGACCAAAATCAACTCCCCCGCCTCAAACCCCAGGAAACCGTTTTCGCTGTTTTCGACCCTCCTCAACCCTCCCTCACCCCTCACCTCCTTCCTGCCTCACTGCTGATGACTTTGTTACCTACTTTACCCAGAAAGTGAAGGACATCAGCTCCCTTTTTTATCCCTGCCTCCATCTGCCCTCCTCCAATCCCCTCCCCCCCGTCTTTATCCAATTTAGCACCTCTGACGAGGTCAACGGAATAATAACATCTAACCACGCCACCACCTGCCCCCTTGACGCTATCCCCTCCTCTCTCCTCCAGGATGTCTCAAGCGACATCCTGCCATTTCTCACCTCACTTATCAACTCCTCCCTCACTTCAGGCATTGTTCCAGCATCTTTCAAGACTGCCAGAATAAAGCCTCTCCTCAGAAAACCAACTCTTAATACCACCGACATCCAGAACTACAGACCGATATCTCTTCTTTCATTCCTCTCAAAAAGACTGGAACGTGCCATTGCTAACCAACCGTCCTCCTATCTCTCATCTAACAACCTGCTTGGCCCTCACCAGTCAGGCTTCAAGAAGGCACACTCCACTGAGACGGCTCTCCTCGCAGTGACTGAGTCCCTCCGTGCTGCCAGAGCTTCGTCCCTCTCATCGGTTCTCATTCTCCTTGACCTGTCCACAGCATTTGACACGGTGAACCACCAGATCCTCCTTGCCACTCATACCAGATCTCTGGGCTCTGTAATTGCATCACACAGCTTTTCCTATCACTGCTATGCTGATGACACTCAGCTATTTCTCTCTTTCCCCTCATCTGATAAAGCCCTGATTGCAACACGCATATCGGAATGCCTGGCGGACGTCAGCACCTGGACGACTGCCCATCACCTGAGGCTTAACCTCAACAAAACCGAGCTCCTCCTTATCCCAGGGAAAGATTGCCCACACATGGACTTACTGGTCACCGTTGAGAACATCACTGTATCTCCTTCTCCAACTGCCAGAAACCTCGGTGTGGTATTGGACAATCAGTTATGCTGCACCGCAAACATCACTGCGGTGGCCCGATCCTGCAGATTTGCACTTTACAACATCCGCAGAATCTGGCCCTTCCTCACAAGGGAAGCAGCTCAGCTTCTAGTCCAATACACTGGTCATCTCCCGCCTCGACTACTGCAACTCACTCCTGGCTGGACTTCCTGCCTCTGCGATTAAACCTTTGCAGCGCATCCAGAATGCAGCAGCGCGCCTCGTGTTCAACCTACCGAAGTCCTCCCATGTGACCCCGCTCTTCCGGGACCTTCACTGGCTCCCTGTAGTAGCTCACATCAAATTGAAGACGATGGTACTGGCATACAAGGCAGTCGATGGAACTGCCCCTGCCTACCTCCAAGCATTGCTAAAGCCACACACCCCAGCTCGATCCCTCCGCTCAACTACCTCAGCTGGAGGCCTGGTACCGCCATCGCTAAGAGCTAGCAAAGGAAGGTTCAGCAAAGTCAAAACTTTTCTCGGTTTTGGGACCTCAGTGGTGGAACGAGCTCCCTGCCGTTCTCAGGACCGTCGCTTTGGCTGAAAGCGTCTGCGGTACGTAATACAAGTAAAAAGAAAAGTGTGATTTGAAAGGCAGCATAACAACCTTTATTGATAGCAGCTGCCTGTTGTTCAGAAATAAAAAGCCGCTGATCGCACTGATTGACCAACCAGAATAGAGTATTCTGATTGGTCAGGATTCTAGATTCTGTAATAATGGATGATAATGTTTTGCTTTGGTGGCTGGCTTGTTTTAAAGGAGAACTCTGGCGATTTTTAACCCGATTATGTTTTTCCTGAGGGTCACCCCATGTTGAGGAAAGCTGAAAAACCAACGAAAATTAATTCGACCAGGCCAGAGATTTGCACTTGCTGCCGGCGCTGCGGAATAGCTACAAAGCTAACCTATGGGGGCAAGCTATTAATCCGCTTTTGGGGCTACTAAACACACTCAGAAAACCATTCCAAGACCTATGTAACATGAGTCGGTTCCTTACGAGACATCACCGTGCTCGTTTATCTCAAATAGTTTGGCGGAACAGTATAAACTTTGTGTTTTTGCATGTAAACACTCACCGCATATTACCCCGTTGACATATCAAGAAAGCCCTTACTAGCCGATAGCAGAACCGATGCGCTCCCAACCACTAGCCAGTGGCTGGGCATCTGCGCGCATCCGTTTTGGGGTTAAAAATCGCCAGAGTTCTCCTTTAAGTGTTATTGTTAAATTTACACTATAATTTCAAACAATCAATACACAAAACTATATTCGAACTGGGTTTTCATAAATGCTGAGGTTATAACTATAGTCACTCACTGGACCTTGGAAAAACCTTACCACTCAGATCACCTTTGAACGTGAAATTATTGATCCTCAATCCTCCGTTCCACGGACTCTCCATCCCCAGGCGTGGTTGTAGATTCTAGGTGTGTATGTTTTGAGTAGCGGCGACCCGGTGCGCTGCCAGACACGGGGAATCAACAAGCACTCTGCCTGATGGATGAGGAGTTTAGGACTGGGAACACTCAAATCAGCCCTTCAATCGGCGGTCGCCGGGTCTCAAAGAGCCGTGCCTCCGTTATGAGTCTGGGGGCTGGCGGACAGGGTGGGCACGCCCGCTCTCATAGATGCAGAGCTCTGTTAACCGACTGAGGAGAGCTCTCTGCTCCGGCCAAATGTCAAAACAATATCCGTGCATTACATTGAACTGTTTTACTGTGGTGTGTGTGTGTGTGTGTGTGTGTGTGTGTGTGTGTGTGTGTGTGTGTGTGTGTGTGTGTGTGTGTGTGTGTTGTGTGTGCAGGTGGTGTGTGTGTGTGTGTGTGTGTGTGCTGTCCTATTGCAGCAATGGAGTTTTAAGGTGTTTATATGTGTGTATTTGCCTGCCTATTGCAGCAATGGGAGTTTTAAGGTGTTTAATGTGTGTCTGTTAGTGTCTATGTGTGTACAGTATCTAGTTGTCTTGTGTGTGTGTGTGTGTTTGGGTGTGTGCATCAGAGAATTGTATAAAAGCCATCTCCTGGGGTTTTTGTGTGTGTGTTTCTGTGTGTGTTTGTACTTCAGAGAGTTGTATTAAAGCCATGTCCTAGGGTTTGCTTTGTGTGTGTTTTTGTGTGCGTGCGTGTGTGTGTGTGTGTTTATGCATGTGCGCGTGTGCGTCAGAGTGGTATTCCAGCCATCTCCCAGGGCCATAAATCACAGCATTCCTTCTGTTCCTCTCATCAGCGGCGTGCCACCGCGTCCAGGTGTGTGAGATTGTGGCAGTCCAGGATGGGGACAGCACCCACCCCATCACCAAGCCCGCAGAGGGCGAGGCGGTTGCCAAGCAACACAAGAAGCCCCACCCCCACGCCTTCACAGGTACGCCATCCAACCGCCGACATCATGAATCAACCTCATCGGCTCCATATCTATGAGTGGTTCTGATTGGCCGTCAAAAGAGACACTGTCCCCAGACCAGTTTTCATCAGAGAGGGGGGATAAACGACGCCAGGAATGTGGTTCCAGTAGGGCGACCTGTCAGTCATGGCCAGCAAATCCCAAAGCACACAGTAAACTTACATTAATATAACTTCAATGTAATCTTTAGACACTTGTGTGAGGCTGTTGGTGTGTGTCTGTCTGTCTGTCTGTCTGTCTGTCTGTCTGTCTGTCTGTCTGTCTGTCTGTCTGTCTGTCTGTCTGTCTGTCTGTCTGTCTGTCTGTCTGTCTGTCTGTCTGTCTGTCTGTCTGTCTGTCTGTCTGTCTGTGTGTGTGCGTGCGTGGCTACATGTTCGACCACTTACGACAACACTCAGAAACATCCTCATCACAAGGATCAGGAGGAAACTCCCTCGAACCCAGCGCTAAACAAGAGGAAACAGAAAGGACTGTGGGATGTTTGATGCTGTAAGAGGTGCGATTTGTGAGCCAGAACAAGCCTTTGACAAACAGAACAACCACAACACCATTTGTCAATGTTGTTGATTTTCCATTCCACCAACAGTTAGCTACCAAATCCCCATATCTCAAGACTTTAGAGCGTCCTCACGGTGATCTGAGGATCTAGACGGGTGCTCGTTGTCTTCCCCATCGATCACGCCCCAAATGTCAACATCGCCGTACATCCACGTCATTCGGCACAGAGCGGAAAGCCCCATCACCCCTCCTGTCTCCGTTGCAGATCGTTCATCAAGTGTTGTGACCTCAGATGAAAACACAGAGAAGGGCGCGGCAATGTTCCCACTGCCACCCCCCCCCCCCCATCCCCCTGTCAGTCTTAAATACACACATCTGACCCTCCTCCTCCTCTTCCTCTGGTGCACACAACTAAAACACACATCTGATACACCTTCTCAGCCTCTGATACACACATCTGACACTCTCCCTTAACCCTTCCCGCTCACGCCACCCAGCCACCCAGCCAGCCAGCCAGCCAGCCAGCCAGCCAGCCAGCCGAGCTACGCTAGTTCACTTCACATGGGTTCACAGCCAGTTAGATTGGACAAAACTGTCATTGATTGTATTTTATCTCTGAAAGCCTTCTGCCTACTCACTGGGAGGGCTATATGACGGATACATCAACAACGTTTGGAACAGTCCACCGTGTAGGCTGGTAGACTGATCTACCCAGCATACATCTAGACTACTTCTGACCCACTTGTGTAGTCAGAAGACGCCGATTTTCAAAACGGCTTGCAATGGCTAATCACACTCACACCTGGTGGTATAATATGTCACCTTTAAAGTACACAAAGTGGTTAATCAGTTATTCAATCCACAGCTCTACATCTATGACACAGTCTTTGTTGACATTCCACTGACCACCTGTTGCTGAATCACCAATAGCGCCTACTGACTGATTACAGGTGACTCCGCCAGGTGCTAGCCTCTTCCTCCTGTTTCCCTGTTTGTTCCAGGCGGTCACTGATACAGGTGACTCACAGCCCACTCACCTCCACCAGGTGCTAACCTCTTCCTCCTGTTCTCCCGTGTGCTCCAGTGTGCTACGTCAGGCGGTCGGCCGAGCACCGCTGGCTGAGCCGGGACGTCACCTTCTGCTGCAGCCACCAGGGCCTTCAGCAGCAGTGGATCACAGCCATCCAGCAGAACCTGGCCTTGCTCAGTACGTTGGCCCGTCTCCACCCACGGAACAGAGCTGTTCCGATACCATTATTTCCTTCCCGACACCGATTCAGATTCCCAGATGAGTATCGGCCGATACCGACTGTATACCGATAGATTGTCACTACTTATAACACTTGTTCTTATTTAAGGATTCTCTTACGATGACAGCAATGTATAGTTGGTTCACTTACTGCCGACAATGTTATTTTTCCGAACTAGATCAATTACATTTATAATCAATGATTATAATAGTACATTTGTCGTCTTCTCGATAAGCGTGACCATCCATTGTTCCCCGACTTGGTAGCTCGAACGCACGTAGGTTCGGCGAAGACGCGTCAGCCAATGCCGCATAAAACTGCACATGTTTGTGATGTTCTCTGCCCGTTTAAGTAAATTAGCTGATAGTCACGTGATGTTGTCGGATTGGTGCTTAGACTTTAGGAATTTACGATGCTGTTATCGGAATCGTAACAACTACCAAGGAACACACATGAAGATTACACACCTTGTCCATAATACTTATTAATAAACCCTTTGTCCTGTGTTATGCTTCCAAACGTGGTAAATATCTCGCCGTATTGCTCAGATGTACCGAGACCAGGGAATGAAATAAAAGATGAGAAGGGTTGTTGTGCGGCAGAAGCAGGGAGACAGAGTGCAGATAAGCGTCCCCCGCCAGAGCAAACTGGAATTATCTAGCTGTACAGTTTGTAAGAAGTGGCTGCTTTGATGTGAATCTTCAATCTACAGTACACAGACACTACACAGTAATGCTGCAGTTTGATGGTGAAGACTAGAAGGGCCCGAGCATGTAAGGGCCCTTTCATCCAGGATCTTAATCTAGTGGTTGGTGTGTTTGGCTCCGATTTTCCCAGCGTCCACAGACTCACCTCACCTGCTCCTTAATGCATGTATTTCACTGTACGTGGCTTTGGAATCATGCCTGCTAAATGAATGGATATAGGGGTAATCACCATCAGAACATTCAGCGATAGATGAGCAGAGAGTATCTCTCTCCTTTCTCTCTATTGATAATTTATTATATAAAACGTGTGCGACTTTATATTTTCGTAGCTTGTTGACGTCTTGCTAATTGTTGTCTCAAATAGCTCAAGCTTAAAGGTAATCTTCATTATTGCATTTGTAGCATGTATCCTTAATCTCGGATGACAAATCAAGGGTATCTTTTGTACATTCTGTTACACAAAGCTCCTTAAAGCTATTTTCTCTCTCTCTCTCTCCCTCTCTCTCTCTCCCCCCCCCCCAGTCAATCGACCACACAGCCTGTTGGTGTTCATCAACCCCCACGGGGGCCGGCAGCTCGCCGTGTGGATTTACGACCGCAAAGTGGCGCCGCTGTTAGCCCGCGCCGGCGTCTCCGCCGATGTCATCAGTGAGTCTCCCCCCTCCCACCCCCCCCTCCCTCCCTCACCCCTCGCAGCCCGTTAGCGCTTTACACATTAACACGGGGACAACTAATGACAGGCCGCGGGCGGCGAGATGGATCTCCATGGCGAACCTCGTACGACCCACCCCCATTCTTGCAAAACACGACCCCCCCCCCCCCCCTGTGGAGTCTCGGCGTACAAAATGACCGCCATCTGTCACGACGTCGCCGCGACGATGGGGGCGCTGGTTTTGTGGGACTCAGCGGGGGAATCCAAACACTTTCTATTATTCAGGGGCCGCTGTGGCGCAGTGGTGGGTGCAGTGTCGGGCCGCGGCCGGCTCCCACTGCCACGATGTGCTGGTGCTCCAATCAAATCCAGCTCCACTGGTTCTGCCTGGCGTGCAGTTCATTAACATACTGTATAACCTTCAGGGCGTTTAGCAGACGCCTTTTTTTATCCAAAGCGACTCACAAAGGTCCATACACATACAGTCAGACACCGACGGCGGAGTCGACCGCGCAAGGCGACAGCCGGCTCGTCAGGACGAGTCAGGGTGAGGAGTCTCTCACTGTAGCTAGGAGGAGCTGGGGATCCAACTAGCAACATGTCGGTTACAAGTCGACCCAATCTACCTCCTGAGCTAAGCTCGGCCAGAAGGGCGATACAAAGTGCGTCACCAGTGCGCTACGCAACCAGAACCAGAAACGCGTTCCCGATCAAAAATGTAAGCGGAGATACATGTGAGCGAACCACAATGAGGCACTGGGAACAGGGCGAGCAAATGAGTTCAGGAAAACAGCACGAATCAGAGGTGCTTCTGAGAGGGGGATTCAACGGGAAAGATGACACATGGAGGAGGCATTAGGAAGAAGAGAAACTAATTATGTCTGTAATAAGGTGCCTTTTAGAAACACGGAGAGGTTGGGCTGTAGTCGCACTGGGAACTTAGTGGACTGCCTATGAGCCTGGTCGTCCATATAAACCAGTTACTGGTGTCCATATAGACCAGTAACTGGTGCCCTAGTAGCTGGAGCACCAGTAGCTGGTGTACCAGCTACTGGTGTACAGACTGCTTGGTACAAAGGGCCTTCCCCACCTGGGATGTGATTAAACCATCCCATCTCAGCTCTGCTGCTCTCTCTGACCAGGCCCCCGCCACAGAGGTATCTTTTATTTCTGTCTCTCAGGAGCGCCGGGCTGTCCTCCCGGTCAAGCGCCTCCAATCCCAATCACGGCGTGCGGCCCGGAGTCCGGCCGTTCCCTCTGAGCGCCGCTCGCCTCCCGCCCCACGCCCCCAACCTTGACATCCAATCTGTGTCCGTAGTTACGGAGCGCGCCAATCACGCCCGCGACCACTTGAGTGAGCAGCGCGGCAATCTGGACAAGTACGACGGGTGAGTCATCTTTCTCCTGTGTGTGTGTGTGTGTGTGTGTGTGTGTGTGTGTGTGTGTGTGTGTGTGTGTGTGTGTGTGTGTGTGTGTGTGTGTGTGTGTGTGTTGTGTCTGTGTCTGTGTGTGTCTGGTGTTTGTGACTGGTGTTTTTGTGTGTGTGTATGTGTTTATGTGTGTGTGTTTTTTTTTGTGCGTTTATGTGTTTGTTTGTGTGTACCGGGCATGCATGTGTGCGTGCGTGTGGGAAGGACCTTCTGGATGGAGGGTCTCCGTGTCTACAGGATGGTGTGTGTTGAGATGGTCTCCTCAGGTCCTCTCTCTGGTCTCCAGAGTGGTGTGTGTGTTGAGGCGGTGTGTGTTTGTGTGTGTTGAGGCGGTGTGTGTTTGTGTGTGTTGAGGCGGTGTGTGTTTGTGTGTGTTGAGGTGGTGTGTGTTTGTGTGTGTTGAGGTGGTCCCAAGGGTGTGTGTGTGTTGAGGTGGTGTGTGTTTGTGTGTGTTGAGGCGGTGTGTGTTTGTGTGTGTTGAGGCGGTGTGTGTGTTTGTGTGTGTTGAGGCGGTGTGTGTTTATGTGTGTTGAGGCGGTGTGTGTTTGTGTGTGTTGAGGTGGTGTGTGTTTGTGTGTGTTGAGGTGGTCCCAAGGGTGTGTGTGTGTTGAGGTGGTATGTTTGTGTGTGTTGAGGCGGTGTGTGTTTGTGTGTGTTGAGGCGGTGTGTGTTTGTGTGTGTTGAGGCGGTGTGTGTTTGTGTGTGTTGAGGTGGGGTGTGTTTGTGTGTGTTGAGGTGGTCCCAAGGGTGTGTGTGTGTTGAGGCGGTGTGTGTTTGTGTGTGTTGAGGCGGTGTGTGTTTGTGTGTGTTTGTGTGTGTTTAGGCGGTCCTCTCTCTGGCCCTCAGGGTGGTGTCCGTGGGGGGAGACGGGATGTTCAGTGAGGTCCTTCACGGTCTGGTCTCTGGGACCCAGGCGAACCACGGCGTGGACCAGGACCGCCCCGATGCCCACCTGGTGCCGTGCTCTCTGCGAATCGGCATCATCCCTGCAGGTAGGGGTCGCCATGGCAACGGGGAAGCGGGTAACACGGTTGGCCGAATTTAGAACAATAACAATACGTTTGATTTATACTATATAGCAGTAAGAAGAAGCAGTAGAAGCAGAAACAGACATAGTAGCAGCAGTAGTAGTAGCACCAGTAGCGATTGTATCGACATAGTAGCAGCAGTAGTAGTTGTAGTAGTGGCAGCAGTAGTATTGACATAGTAGTAGTAGCAGTAGTTTTCTCTTTCAGTTTAAGTCTTCCCAGGGCGTCAACAGAAATGCCCTCCCCGGTGCTTCTAAGCCAATAAAGCTTGACTGACAGTTATTTACCTGCTCATTGTATAACTTTATATTGTAATGCAAGCCACAGCTGCCCTCTGAATCTGAAATATCATATTCCGTACACAACAGCGCTTTATCTCCCGAGAGCTTAAGTGTTTGGTTTGTTCTCCGAGACGCTAATCCCTGAACCCCGTAGTTTAACAGTTACTAGACCGCACAGGAAAGTAAACAACAGCGCCTGGCTGCACTCATACTGCCTGCCTGCGTACCAAGAATACAAACACTGATGTCCATCCAGGTACACACGAACAATCGCGCTCCCATTCCTCACAGAAACAAACATAACAACACGTTCTACAAAGCAGTTGACTACATCTGGTTCAAACAACTCATTTAAGAGCTTTAATGGAAGTGTAATTTGTTTGAAATACCAAAGCCATCCGTCCGTGACCTGCCTCTGTTTGAGGCAATTAAGAGCAGACACCGCTCCCTCTCATCTCGGAAAAATGAGGGGAGCTTTCCCGTGATTGGTGCAGGATTGGTCGACAGGTGTGTGAATGCAACACTTCTCACTGGTGGAGAAACACAAGGAGGGATAAGAGAGCAAGTTTAGTTGAATGATTTGCTCACCTGACCCCTCTCTCATCTCTTTCTCTATCTACCTCTATCTCCATCCCCCTCTCATCTCTCTCTGTCTCTCTCCATCCCCCCTTCATCTCTCTCTCCATCCCCCTCTCCATCTCTCCCTAGAGTGGGGAGCCCCGCCCATTCTGCCGGTGATTTGAGTTCGCCCCCCACAAGGTTCTGGAGAACAGCCATACATTTCTTTCTGCTTCCGATACGTTTTTGCGGGAGCCAATCACAGAGCTGGCTTTTCCCCTTGGCGCGCTATTGGCTGGTTTAAAACAATGACGGCAGGGAGGCGACGGCAATCAGCCAATCGCGTACAGAGTCAGTTGAACTAGGCCCGTTGATCACGCCTCTTGTGCTGAAGGAAATGACGGCAGCTTCCCCCAGACCAACGTCGTACAATCCACGATTGAGCTTGGTCTGGTAATAGCCAGACTAATCTCTCCTCATAGACCCTTCCTATTTCTCTCCATCTCTGTTTGCACATCTGTCTCTCCATGTCTCTCTTTCCTTTCTGTTTATCGGTCTATCAGTTTATCTCTTGCCTTCCCCCTCTGGATAGAGCAAGATAGAGCAATGGATGAGCGAGATAGAGGCTGAGGACATAAAGAGAGGCTGAGGAGAGAGAGAGAGGCTGAGGAGAGAGAGAGAGAGAGAGAAAAGAGGGCTAGAGAGGCTGAGGAGAGTGTGTGAGAGAGAGAGAGAGAGAGAGAGAGAGAGAGAGAGAGAGAGAGAGAGAGAGAGAGAGAGAGAGAGAGAGAGAGAGAGAGAGAGAGAGAGAGAGAGAGAGAGAGAGAGAGAGAGAGAGAGAGAGATAATTCGATGGACAGATGGATTAATATCTACCTCAGCTTTTTGTTGCAACACCGGACATACCCAGGAGATTTGTCTCCGTCCTTTTAGGAGATGCAACACCAAAAGACACCACAAAAGAAAAACACATAATATCTCCTTCCCCATTCAGTTTTGACTTTCAGAAAGCATCCAACTCCATTCACCGTGGAGCCGTCACACTTGAATGGATGTTGTGAGGAGCAGAGATGTGCATTCTGAGAGACACGGCCCTCAGACCGCTCAGCGAGATCACTCACCCACACTCTCACCCCGCCTGAGGGGTCCTGGGGAATCCACTCTCCCGGCCGCCCACTTTTGTGCATTCACAATACACCAGGGAGGACAGAGATAATAGAGGCCATCTCAGGGACACGCGGCAGAACTGCTCTCGCTCGCATTGTGTGGTGGATAAGTTGGGACAATTTTACCTTTTTTCTCTCCGTTTTGGCCTTCTGTCCACACCGATTCGTTCCAAGGGGATTTCTTCACGACTGAAAGTTTTAAGCCGGATTCGCTACAGGACGCTATTGACTAGAGACCCATGTAACTGTGAGTTACATGGGTTTATAGGTGAGTGGGCGGGACTTTAAGTTACATGGGTTAGAGGTGAGGGAGGGCAGGACTATAAATGACATGGTTTTAGGGGGCGGGACTTCAAGTCACATGGGTTTAGAGGCAAGAGAGAGGGCGGGACTTTAAGTCACATGGGTTTAGAGGCGAGAGAGAGGGCGGGACTTCGGGTAGTGGAATATCTGTTTCCTTTACAAGGATATTTATTTGGGCAATGATTGGTAAATAACTCTTAACTTTGCCTTCGTTGTTGTTCTTCCTGTCATGTTCCGTTAATTGAGGTCCACAGCTCATAGGAAGTGAGAGAATGGAAAGGACATTGTGGTAGTCTGGGATAACGTCTCTCAGCCCAGTCCACAGTAAAACAGTGTTTTACTCAATACGAAACACAGGTTTTTTAAATACACACATCTGATTCCGCCAGCATCACTTCGGCTGAACTTTTGTTTATTCAAACAATGATGTGTGATGGTCACGGGTTCCACGCCTCACTGAGCCCCTAGCTCAAGGGCTCTGAGGAAACGACACGCTTCAAACGGTTTAGTCTGGATGGAAGGCGGTCACCAAACCCCGGGGAAGACATCGAAAGAACAAATGGAAATCTCTCACAACAAAAACATTTGTTTTCCAGCCCTCATCCATCCACGGTGGCTGTGGCCGTAAAAAAAATCAGCCCGGGCAAATTGCAGGAGCATCCAGCCTTCAGACTCTAAAGCACATGTTTGACCCGGTCAAAGAAAACCCCAGCCGGTTGTTTTACTTTGAATTGAATGAATAAGAGATGAGACGTCTTCAAAGGGTATTTCAAGGTATTTTTCTAACCCTAACACTTTTAAAATGTGTTTGTTGTAGGCTCCACCGACTGCGTCTGCTACAGCACCACGGGGACCAACGACCCCGTGACCTCCGCCCTGCACATCATCCTGGGTGAGCGTCTTCCGTCAGTCCCAGAGCACTCTGGTTGTGAGGATGCTCGACTCCCAGCCAAACGGGTCTTGGTTCGATCCCCGATGTATGCATCCTCCAGCAGGATCGTCCCCCGCCCCCCCAATCTGTGCCTTGATGACGTGTACTCTCTGTGAGTCGCTTTGGATTCAAGCGTCAGCTAAATTACCAAGTAGTTTAACAAACCACTGTGTTAGTTCACAGGAACTATCTTCTAGTTTTTGTTGATGAAGTGGACCTCATATTGTCATCCAAAGGGTCTAGCACACACACACACACGCACACAAATAAACATACACACACACAGACGCAAAAATACAGACACTTAACAGCTAGACACTTTACACACAAAAAAAAACATTACAGACACACACACACACACAGACCCTAACACACACACACACACCCCCATACACCCCCACACACTCGACCTGTCGCCTGTGCTCGTCGTATCCCAGCCCACCGGGGAGTGTGTTGAGACTGCCATCCAGTGTCTGATTGGTCGCTCTGACAGTGTTGAGACTGCCATCCAGTGTCTGATTGGTCGCTCTGACGGCACCCCACAGGAGACTCCCAGCCCATGGACGTGTGCTCGGTCCACAGCGACGCCACCTTCCTGAGGTACTCCGTCTCCCTGCTTGGCTACGGTTTCTATGGCGACGTGCTGGCCAACAGCGAGAGGAACCGATGGATGGGCCCACTGAGATACGACCTGGCAGGTGAGCTTTGGTTTTAGGATTTGTTTTCCGCTGCCATTTCATCGAGCGGCCCTTAACTGTAGTTCACCACCGGGGTCAAAGGTCAAAGGGTCAGCGCATCGCTGGAGACGGAAGGAAAACGTTTTCTGGAGGCGCTATAAGCCCTTCCCGTGAACCCTCTGCCCGCAGAGCTCTAGAGCTGCCTCGTATGATCTCGTACGACCGTCGGCCCGCGGCGAATTAACACAAGCAGGTGTGTTCTTCTTCCAGGGGTGAGAACCTTCCTGAGCCATCAATACTATGAGGGAAGCGTCTGGTTTGTTCCAGCCCCAGGGACACAGCGATTGCCCGGGGTGCCGGAGCAGTGTGTGGCTCGGTAAGTACACACTCAATACATGGATCATGGAGAATAGGATTCACACCTGGGGCTCTGATGGACCGATACAGCAGTGATTCCCACCCATGGCGTCCCCTGAATGTATGGACCACCATCACTAAGAGCGACCAAAAGTCGAACCACAAAGTCACAACTCACAACTCTTGAGTCGCTCACCAGCGACCAGAGACTCAAGACGTACCTGTTCAGAGTTCACCTGGACTCCGCATAGCCTCACTCCCTTCCCCCACAACACCCCCTCTCCTTCCTTACCTGCCTAAAGACACCCCTCTTACGCCCTTATTGTATCGTTGTTCGTCCTGGCACTGAAAGAAACAGTACTTAACATCGTGTAGCATCTTTGTTGCTTACAGGTAACCTAACAAATGTACTTCTTGTAAACCACTTTGGATGAAAGTGTCTGCTAGATTCCCTAAACGTAATATAGGTAGATATAAGATATAAAGTCTGTGTTGATGCACTTATTAACACCAAGGGGCTTTTTGTTGATCTTCCAGGTGTCACGTGTGCCAGCAGGAGTCCTGCTCAGAGAAGATGGAACTAGAACATTTATCAGACGATGAGGACAAGTTTGTCAAAGGTGAGCTCTGCGTTCCATCTCTCGGCCTGAAATCCACCGCTTGGTACAGACACTTTTTCCTGTAGATTGAGTTTCTACCTCCTACTGGATTTTTTATGTGCAAGTTAAAAAAAAAAGCGCACAAATCATTGTTGGAGAAGCGAGAGAGTGGCTGTGGACGGGGGATGCCTCACCTATGGCCAACTCATTCACTCTTGGTCGCAGTCGCAGTCATACGTGAAAATTACATTGAAAATACAATTTTAAGGCAACAGTGGCGAACCGGCCAAGCGATTCCTCCAGTATTGCCGCTCAGATCTTTGACCCGACCACAATCACCCAATCCTAACGCATCTCTCCAGCAATACCTTAACTTAACCATATCTACCCTAATACCTTAACTTAACAATCTAAGACCCAACACCTTAACTTAATCTCAGCCCCAACACATTAACTTAATCTCAGCCCCAACACCTTAACTTAATCTCAGCTCCAACACCTTAACTTAACGATCTCAGACCCAACACCTTAACTTAACCATCTCAGAGACCCACCCCCTTAACTGTTCCCTGAAGTGAGGGGCGGGCCTCCCTGAGGAGGTACAGAGGTACACTCCAGGGAGGAGCTGAGAGGAGGAGGTGCAGGGAGGAGGAGGAGCAGGGAGGAGGAGGAGGGAGGAGGAGGAGCAGGGAGGAGGAGTAGGGAAGAGGAGTAGGGAGGAGGAGGAGTAGGGTGGAGGAGGAGCAGGGAGGAGGAGGAGGGAGGAGGAGTAGGGAGGAGGAGCAGGGAGGAGGAGTAGGGAAGAGGAGGAGTAGGGAGGAGGAGGGAGGAAGAGTAGAGAAGAGGAGCAGGGAGGAGGAGTAGGGAGGAGGAGGAGTAGGGAGGAGGAATAGGGAGGAGGAGGAGCAGGGAGGAGGAGTAGGGAGGAGGTGTAAGGAGGAGGAGTAGGGAGGAGGAGCAGGGGGAGGCAGGGGAGGCGGGGGGGGAGTAGGATTTAATATAACGTAGTGCGGGGCAAGGTTCACAGACTGTACTAAAACCCCACAGGGGGAACCAACTATTAGAAACGGGATCAGGCACAGGAGCTGTCAACAAACACATTAACCGCTGATCCAATATAAATGACTGACAGCGAGGTGCGCACCCAAGTGTCACGCTTTATAGGCGCCGTGCGTGCGTTGCACGCGCCAGCGTGGAGCACAACGATATAATCACGGCCCGTTGTGCAGTGTTGCGGTGGAACGCACAACCGAGACACAGAGATAAAAACATAAGCACACTATTCTGGATTCGTGGATGACGAATCGCCAAAAATACTTTCGTCATTTCTGTTATTGGTAAGTCATTCCTATAGTTCTCTAAGGAATTCACAGTTCCTGTTTTGAAGTCGCTGAGAACAACCCCCCCCCCTCCTCTGCCAAACCAGCAGAGAGGGGGGGGGGGTGGGGGGGGGTGATTATATCTGCCACCAGAAACCATTTAGCAGCATTGGGGTGTTGGTTCGTCTCCCAGCAGGGTGGCGGGGGTGAACCCGGGACTGTCTGTGCTCCATCAAAGCGTCCGTCCTTGGATATTAATCTCGCAGTCCATCTGTTCGTCTGAGCGCTTCTGTCACAGCTAATGAGCAGGATTCAGTGAACTAGACATCTCAGAATCATGGATTGTGTATACACGTATACACATGGTCGTGAATCCTTTATACACGCACGCACACACATATGCAGAAGATAGGAATGGCAAGACTTAGTTCGAGAGTGGACAGCCTTCCTGTAACAATTATTTTCGTCATCTGTCGTAGAGCAACTTGGGGTTAAAGAGAGGTAGTTCCACTTCTGCAGACAGGAAGTTGTTGGGATACAAGGTTGTCTGAATCACTCAAACTTCTTTCACCTACTGAAGGAATTTCACTAACTAATGCTGCCGACCCCATGACGTTTTTATTCTGAAATACGGTTCAGCAAATACACTGTTGAGTGTTTCTTTGAAAATATGTTTTAAAAGGGCATATTTTTGCTTGTTCATTTGTTTGCTTTTTAAATGATTTACCGTGACTTTATAGTGACAGTAGTTTGTTTTTGACCCTTGTACCGAGTGCTTTGTAAAAGGGCCTTCAAGTGTCTACAAAAGCGCAATATGAATAAAGTATTGAGGATCCATCGTTTTACAAGCGGGGAGGAGGTTGTGGACGACCTAGTTTTATCCTCAGACTGACCTGTTGTTAACGTACACTACAGTGAGATGCAGAATCACTCTTTCCTCCGCTAGTTTTCAGAAGAGCGTTCTCGTTGGATGTTGTTGTTTGTTAAAATGTAGCGTTAAGCTAACATTTTAATATGTCAGGCTGGTACTGTTGACCCAGTTGGGATGACCAACTGTCTGTCTACCTGTCTTTCCACCTGTCTATCAGCACGTCCACCCGTCTCCCGATCTGTCCACCTGCCAGGTTTACCAGACAATGACAGATTCATGACGCTGACAAACATATTGAATCCACTGACAAGAACGTATGCGCGCACACACACACACACACACACACACACACACACACACACACACAACACACACACACACACACACACACACACACACACACACACACACACACACACACACACACACAACGGCATGCAATCAATCAAAAGACCACTGTCAGTACCTCAGAGAGTGAACATTTCATTTTGTTTGTGTGTGTCTGTCTGTATGTGTGTCTCTATGAGTGCGAGTTTGTGTGTGTGTGTGTCTGTCTGTGCGGTTGTCTGTGTGTTTACTGTTTAGTTGCCTTTGTCTGTCTGTCTGTGTCACTATGAATGTGAGTGCGAGTGTGTGTGTGTGTATACGTCTCTCTATGTGTGTCTATGCGTGTGTATGTGTGTGTGTCCATGCGTGTGTATCTGTGTGTGTGTGTGTGTTTATGTGACTGTGTGTGTGACATGTGTGTGTGTGTGTGTGTGTGTAACGTGTGTGTGTGTGTGTGTGTATCTATGTGCACGCATGCGCGTTAGACTGTGGTCTGCCGGTGCTTCTGACTGTGCGTCTTGGCCTCAAACGAACCGTTAAGCCGTCGAGGCGCAACGCTCTCCTGCCGCTAACGACCCCGCCGCGCGGCTAATGTACAGCTAGCTCTCTGCCTCTGGTCGCTGCTCGCCAATTAACATGTTGTTGTTTTAAGGTAGCCTCCGTGGGCCCGTTATCATCGCCTCCACTTACCGCCTCCCTGCGTTTGTTTAGCGAGTCGGGGTCGGGGGAGACTGGGGTGGGGGGGAGGGGACAGGATCATTATAACGCATCCAGAACCTTTTTTCCGCAAGCCCCCCTGTAATCCCGTAATGTTCCCAACGCGGTGCTCACGGGAAACACGGAGATGCTAATGCCGACCTCCGCGGTCGTGTTCCGTCGCTCATCGTCGTGGCGGCGGTGTCACCCGTGACGCCGTGGCGACGGGCTCCGCCACTCTGCCAGTCCCCCCCCCCACCACACAACACACCACACAACAACACACACACACACACACACACACACACACACACACACACAGGAGGAGCTGCCATTTTGAAGCGTGGCAGTCGGGGAGAATCAAAACAAACAGCGTCGGCTCGGGGGACCGTCTCAGGCGGCGGGTACACGACCGCGGCATCGGAAATAGCGGATATTTAGAGGCATTAAAAGCGGAATAAATAAAGCGACAGTCAGGCCTCGTCGCGCTCCAAACCACCGCGCTCGGCCCGGGAATCGCATCCCAAATGTTCCTCATTAGAGGAGCGCTGTTTATGGTAATGCCGTCGTGTGCAGAAGGGTTTTCATTTACATTAATCCTGGGGTCGGCACTGCGGCGGTTTGTTTCTGGTGAGGGTGTCGCGCTGACACGCAGGTTGTGGGTCCGATCCCCAGTGTTTGCGGTCTACCTGTAGGCCTCCTTGGACGAGATGCTCTCACCTCTACCTGCTCGTTACCGACGTGACATGTGATGGGTTAAAGCCCTGAATTTTTCCTTTGTTTATCTGTTGACTGGATTGACAGGATGTAGAGTGGTAGAGTGGCGCTTGGTAACGAGGTTGTCTGGATGCCAATCAAACCTTTCACCTGCTGAATAATTTTCACTTAATAATGATTCAGACTTCAGGACGCTTCTGAAATACGGTTCATTGTAAAACACTGTAGAGTGTTTCTTTGAGAATTTGTTTTAAAAGGCATATTTTTGGCTTAATAATTTGTTTGCTTTTTAAATGATTTGACGTGACTTTCTAATGACGATAGTCAGTTTTCTACCCTTGTAGTGAGTGCTTTGTTTAAGGGCCTTCAAGTGTCTACAATAGCACAATATGAATAAAGGATTGAGGATCCTTCGCGTTAGAAGTGTCTTTGTATGTGTGTGTGTATGTGAGTGTGTATATGTGTGTGTGTATTTCTGAAAAAGTGTCTGCAAAAGCGCAATACGAATAAAGGATTGAGGATCCATTGTGTTACAAGTGTCTTTGTGTGTGTGTGTGTGTGTATGTGTGAGCGTGTATATGTGTGTGGGTTTTTCTGAAAAAGTGTCTGCAAAAGCGCAATATGAATAAAAGATTGAGGATCCATCGTCTTACAAGTGGGGAACAGGATGTAGAATGCATCTGAACATTCTGACATCTCCCCGTCTGTCCCTCTGCCCTCCCCCGACAGGAAGTGGCGGTGAGTGGCGCGTGGTGCAGGGGAAGTTCCTAGCGATCAACATGGCCAACATGCGCTGCGCCTGCCCCCGGAGCCCACAGGGTCTGTCCCCCTCCGCCCACCTGGCCGACGGCACCGCCGACCTCATCCTGGTCCGGGGGTGCTCACGCGCTTCGGCTTCTTCCGCCACCTCCTCCGCCACACCAATGCAGACGACCAGGTAGGGAGACGCCACGCACGGAGGGTAGAGGCACGGAGGGTAGAGGCATCCACACGGAGAGTAGGACAGAGTGGAGGGTACAGAACGCGGGATAGGATACCTACAGGGAGGGTAGGAACCCTACAGGGAGGGTAGGAACCCTACAAGGAGGGTAGGAATCCTACAAGGAGGGTAGGAAGCCTACAAGGAGGGTAGGAATCCTACAAGGAGGGTAGGAAGCCTACAAGGAGGGTAGGAATCCTACAAGGAGGGTAGGAAGCCTACAAGGAGGGTAGGAATCCTACAAGGAGGGTAGGAACGCCTACAAGGAGGGTAGGAATCCTACAAGGATGGGTAGGAAGCCTACAAGGAGGGTAGGCGTCAAACACCCTCTCTACCCAACTCTCCTGGCTGGCTTGCTGTGCCATCAAAACGCCGAAGATTTTGACGCTAAAACAAAGTGACCAACTTCCAACTAAAGTTGACTGAAACCCAATGCTGCTCCCAGGATTTACATCTCAATTGAGTCCATATCCAACTCACTTCTTCCTCCCTCATAACTCAGATCAGATCATGTCCCGTACAGGTAATCACTCCACGGGTAAAAACAATACAAAATGGTTCCCGCAGATGGTTCCGGAGTGCCTTCTGAATCCTGCTGCGTTAGCACCCAGCTCACTGCTGACTGAGATCTTTCAACTGTCCTGCCGGTGGATTTAAAGTCCTGGCCCGGGAGCCGCCAGCACAGGTGTCATAAATCCCTTGTACGCTTCCTCTCTGGGAGCCTACACGCTCAGATGGATGGGTCAAGGTGAGGGTTTAATAAAGCTAATGGCCGGTAACTTTAACTTCCTCTTTCCGTCCTCACACCTTAATGTATAGGCGGTCTGCAGTCGTTGTGCGAGAGGGACGGTTCTCGATTTACTCTCATCCTAACGCAGCTCAGCCACCTTTATGAACAAGTGGTTCGTAAATTAGCGACGGTGTATGAATCGCTCACCCCCTGACCATGGAGTGGTGAGTGCTGCCGTGGTTACGACCCGGTGACACAAAGAAGCGGTCAGCCAACGGCCAAGATGGAGCGGAGTTTGTTGCATGAGGAGACTTTATGGGGGGGGGGGGAGAGAGAGAGAGAGAGAGAGAGAGAGAGAGAGAGAGAGAGAGAGAGAGAGAGAGAGAGAGAGAGAGAGAGAGAGACGGTGCAAGGACGCTGAGCGTATTGATAGTGCTGCCCTGGGCCCGCTGGCCCAGGCAGGAGACGGGCGGCCCGCGGTGAGGAGAGACAAGTGGGAGAGGACACGAAGGAGAGGGCCGGGGGAGAGAAGTGATGGAGAGAGGCAAGGGAGCGGGAGGGAAGAGAAAGGGACAACGGAAAGAGAGAGAGAGAGAGAGAGAGAGAGAGAGAGAGAGAGAGAGAGAGAGAGAGAGAGAGAGAGAGAGAGAGAGAGAGAGAGAGAGAGAGAGAGAGAGAGAGAGAGAGAGAGAGAGAGAGAGAGAGAGAGGGTGAGAGAAAGAAAGAGAGAGAGAGACGGTGAGAGAAAGAAAGAGAGAGCAAAGTGGAGACCTTGAGAGAGAGAGAGTGGGGTGGGAGAGAGAAAGAAAGAGCGATGGAGTGGGGACTCGGAGAGGGAGTAAGAATAAAAGAGACAGCGAGAGGTAGAGAGAGGGAATCCGAACGACAGAGCGAGGCGGTGGACTAGAACAAAGCAGCCTCTGTGACAGTGAGAGCGAGACGAAAGGGGCTTTTTCCTCCTCAAACCTCCATCGTCTCCCTGCTACCCCCCCCCCCATCCTCCTCCTCTCATCATCTCTCCCTCTACCCCCCTTCCTCTTCCTCACTTCCCCTCCTCGTCCTCCTCCACGCTCCCTACTCTTCCTCCCTCTCTCACATCCCCCTCCTCTCGCACTCTCCCCCTCCTCCCCATCGCCCCACCCCCTAATCCTCCCCTCCTCTCATCTCCTCTCCCTTTTCTTCCCTCCTCCCCCGAAATCAACCTCTGCTGTGAATGCCTTTTTGCATCTCTGCTCTCTCCTTTGTGACACTGTCCCCCCCCCCCCCCCCTCTCCCCCCCTCCCTCCCTCCCTCCCTCCCAAACTCCCTAGCCTCAGAAGAGAAAAAGGTAACACCCTGATTTAAATTCAATGGAAAAATAAAATAAATACAAAATTGAGTTCTCTGTCTTAAGTATTTAGCATTTAGGGTGCGGAGAGGGATGCATGATGGTATGGGCAGGAGTAAAACAGAGAGAGAGAGAGAGAGAGAGCTTGCGATACGACTTCAGAAACATTAAGAAGGGATTTCACTTCAAGCCAACACAACAGAACTATGGTGAAAAAAAACCTTCAACTAATCACACAAATCTAATGGAAATAGTTCTTGCTCCGTTACCATCTCCCTTTTTCTCCCCTCTCTCTGATTCTCCTTTCACCTCTTCTCTATCTTCTCTCTTCTCCTTTCAAGGAAGAGGTCATGCGAGGCAGTATGTCTGACCTCCAGCCTGACCTTCAGCCTGTGAGACGCCATCTTAGCAATAATGAACTCCCTTTCTCCCTGCTCTTCATCAATTTACTTCAAAATAGCTTTATCGGCATGGAATATGAACATCTACATAAAGCAAAGGGAGAAACAACAAAGTACTACAGAAACGTTAAGAAGTGAAGTGAAATATCGATTATCCGTGTAGTGCAAAACATGAGGTCATGGTGAGGGAGAGAATGAAACCAATCCCTGGAGCCGGGCCAAGAATTGGTCCTCCCCCTCTCGGTAGGCCTGCTGGGGCTTCAGGCGGTAGGTGTTGGGTCTGGTTAGGGTTAGGGGGTCGGTGGGGATAGGGAGTGGGTTAGGGTTAGGTGGTTGGTGGGGATAGCGAGTGGGTTAGGGTTAGGTGGTCTGTGTGGATAGCGAGTGGGTTAGGTTTAGGTGGTCTGTGGGGTTAGAGAGTGGGTTAGGGTTAGGTGGTCTGTGGGGATAGCGAGTGGGTTAGGGATAGGTGGTCTGTGGGGTTAGAGAGTGGGTTAGGGGGAGAATTAGGTGGTCTCTTGGATCAGGTTGTGTAAGGTGGTCCATGGAGTTAGGAAGTGGGTTAGGGGGAGAGTTAGCTGGTCTGTGGGGTCTGGTTGGGTTAAGTGGTCCATGGAGTTAGGGAGTGGTTGAGTTAGGGGGTCTTTGGTGTCTGGTTGGGTTAGGGGGTCTGTGGGGTTGGATGACAGTCTCACCTCCCCTCCCTCCTCTGGTCCCCCCCCCCCCCCCAGTTCGACCACTCCTTCGTGGAGGTCCACCGCGTCAGGAGGTTCCGCTTCCAGCCCAAGAACCAGCAGCTCTGCGTGCCCCCCGAGGACCCGAGTGGCGCGGAGAAGGGGACGAAGACCCATACTTTGAGCCCCATCTGCCGCGCCGGGGACGAGGTCCCGGCCCAGAGCACCTGGACGTGTGACGGCGAGATGCTGCCCCACGCCGCCATCCAAGTCAGGTACGGGTCAGGTCCAAGTCAGGTCCAAGTCAGGTAAAACCCTCGGTCCAAGTCAGGTAGGTGTCAGGTAGGAGTCAGGTTGAAGTCAGGTTTTCTCACGGACGCACACTTAGAGCGTTGCGAGATTATGTTCCATTTTGAAATGTGTGAAATGTTTGGCCGCGCTAAACGCTTGAATGCTGAATATGAAAATGTGTAAAATATATAGTTCTTATTTTGTTCATGAATTCGATTTGTTAGGGGTGTTGTCTTTTTTGTACTTCAGATATTGAATGACATCATCCTACAATACCAAGTCAAACAGACGCGTAGATCATCACGGCCGTCACCATGCTGAAGCTATCAGTGGACCTCAGTGTAGGGCTGGGCGATTCATTGAATCCTGTCACGATTTCGTTTCTAGCGTCAAACGATCACAAAATTAATATAATCTTGTTTTTCATTTATTTATTTTTTATGTTTTATAGAAAGGGCAACACAGCTGGATACATTTCTGAACATTATTTTAGATTGGAACATTTTCTGTTGACCATTTTGTGTATTTTTTTTAAGGTGAAATTTCAGAGTCCTCAGTTACAAAGTGTTTTTCTGGGAGAGACATGCTGAATAAATGCATCATGTTTTCAAACTCAAAAATAATCGTTTGAATAATCGTGATTTCAATATTGACCAAAATTTTCGTGATTATGATTTTTTCCAAAATCGAGCAGCAATACCTCAGTGTTGATGGAACAACTATCAATTATGGGCTGTTGACACACACAAACAAACACACACACAACAACAGAAACCATATGGGTTTCCTGGTTGAGTTGTTTCCACCATGCTCTTGTAAATGTCCCTTTGCTCATGAAACGGTTTGAGAATGGAAGCGAAACAAAGCTGTGAAACAGACGTATCAATTAGAGAAGCAGAAATCCTAAATGCCAGGTCACACGCGAGAATCGTATCTCAGCGAATACATAATTCTAGAGAACACAGCCAACTTTCATTCACAATGTCAATTTAATTGTTTTAAAACGATTCAGTGGAAAAACAACTATGTTCAGCTCGATCCAAGAGCATTACGATGAAAAATGGACTTGATCCCAATCGTGCCCTCGTATTTATTCAAACAATTAAAGCCATGGCGATCCATTACAGAAACGAGTGCGGCCTCTGAAATGCGGGCGAACAGTGGAATACATTATTGGCATTCGATATTGAGTTAGAGTGTGAAATATAAACTCTATCAAAACCTTGTAGGGGGGCAGAGAGAGTCAGTGGCAAGGGTGATCTTGACACCCAGCAGAAATAATCTCGGTTCGATCCCCCCACGTTCACAGCCTGCTCACTAATGATACCTAAACCTATTCCCTCCAAGTCATTTGGATACAAGCTCCTGCTAAATGACAAAACAGACCTAAATCGACGCAATACAAAAACCGGGCACATAAACGTCTAGTACTTCCAACTATTCGATCCCTTTAAGTAAAATGCAGAAACCGACATTTTATAAATCATACATCAAACCATCTCAACCAATTAGAGGCAGTTCAGCATCCACAAACCCCGGGCCATTATGGTATGTTCTGCTACGCGCACGCACAACGTCTGCCGTCGCTCTCCAACCGTCGCTTGGCACACACTTTATTACACGGCCCATTGTACTTTGTCAATGAGCCGTGCCGCTCTAACACTGCTAATTGAATAGGCTCCCTGTGTTAAAGGGCTACTCCCCTCGCATTAAAACACCAGGCCGGCCCCTCAACAGACCGGCCTCTCGGCTAATCGCTTCTGGAACTCGTCGGACAGCCGCGGGCTCGCTAATGAACAGCCAAGCACACGCTCTACAAAGAGACTCGGAAGGAGAGGAGGAGAGGAGGAGAGGAGGATGAGCGGGGAGCTGTAGGGAATGAGCGTGTGATTGGCGGTATGGAGAGATGCTAATTATGGTGTTTGGGAGAAATGTCCAGAATGGAGTTAAAAACCCTTTGCTGACGTTAACTCATCCTTTTAGTTGGGTTTAATCATTCAGCGGGTGCTCTGCCATTGCCTCTTTGCTGACGTTAACTCATCCTTTTAGTTGGGTTTAATCATTCAGCGGGTGCTCTGCCATTGCCTCCATCCCCATGAACCATCCCAACATATGAATATGAAATGATCCTTTAGCAAACAAAGCCATTATAACTCTCTAATACTAAATGCTTCACCGTGATTGCCATTGAGGATCTTTTATCCAAAGCGCCGGACGATACAAATGAGAATATATGTACACCTGCGTGTACCCTCAGTGGTTCGTGATCATCTAACCCCTGACCTTGTCAGTCTTAAAGGGGCTTAAAGGGGTAGATCAAAGGGCTGTCCTTTGAGGGTAATTAGTTTGAAATGCCAAAGACATTCGTCAGCGAGGTGTGAGGGCCATGCACCGCGAGAGCATCCTTTTGGAGTCTTTTTAGATTCAAGACCTCTACAGTGTTCTTTCTGACCAATCAGGGTATCTCTTCTCTGATTGGTCAGATGGAATCCAGCCTGCCTGTCAATCAATCCCAGTAGTTTGAAACACAACGGCTCTGAATGGCGGAGAGAGAGAGAGAGGAAGGGAGCAGAATCTGTCTCTCCTCCACTCTCTCTTTACTACTCCCTCATCTTGCCTTAAGGGCAATAAATACATATAAAAATGACGAGACTACGGAGAAATAGAACAGTAATGTGCCAGGCTGGAAATTATTTTCAGCTGAGATTGGGGAGAACAGGCGACGTGCCAGGCAAGATTTTTTACTGTACTAGACCATTGACGGTCTCTCAGTGCTGTAAAATAATTATTTATCAGCCTGTTTACCGCTAAAGCTATAAAGTGTGCAGTTTATTTCTGTGTGTGTGCGCGTGTGTGCACCACAGTGGGTCTGCCACAGTGAAGCACAGTCATTAACGCAATGGTGTATTAATCTCTACTAATGAGGCAGGTGTCTGTGTGTGTGTGTGTGTGTGTGTGTGTGTGTGTGTGTGTGTGTGTGTGTGTGTGTGTGTGTGTGTGTGTGTGTGTTGTGTGTGTGTGTGTGTTGTTTTCATGTGTGTGTGTGTGTGTGTGTGTGGTCTGTATGTGTGTGTTTGTTTTCCCCACAGAGTCCAGGGCAAGTTGATTCGACTATTTGCCCGAGGAATTGAGCACCAGTAGCCGATGTGTGTCTATGTGTTTGTGTCTTTATCTGTCTCTGTCTGTCTGTCTGTCTGTCTGTCTGTCTGTCTGTCTGTCTGTCTGTCTGTCTGTCTGTCTGTCTGTCTGTCTGTCTGTCTGTCTGTCTGTCTGTCTGTCTGTCTGTCTGTCTGTCTGTGTCTCTCTGTGTCTGTCTGTCTGTCAGCAGGACTGTAACAGGGGTCCAGACTGAAACAAACTGAGCCTGAAGATGAACCTGGGTTTAATTAATCCATACTGCCGTCAGCTGGGCTGAGTTATGTTCTTAAAATGTGTCCGTGAATGTGAGCTACATCATACAATTAGAGTTGTTCCGATACCGATACCAGTATCGGAAATTCCTCCGATACTGAAAACGTTTCTCTGTTCAATATACGTGGTCCGTTTTGTTTTGCCTTGCCTGTGCCTTTTTGGTTGGGTTCGATGTGTTTATATTGATAATGTTACTTATCATTTCCATTTCCATTATGGTGTGGAGATGTATTGACCTGTACAGATTCACCCAATTTAAACTCTATTGGAAAATCCTTCCATCAGTAATAATGATCGATGAGAATAAAGAGATGGCTGAATTCTCTGTTACAGTCACTACATTTGAACTTTGACCTCAATGGCTGAGAATATGCTCTTAATATCGTAACCTTTACTTTACTTTACTCTACTTTACTACCCATGAGCCTCCTTGATTCTCGACCGGTCAGAGTAGAGCACAACGATCGACGTTTGCAACAGCAGACGTTACCGCGGCGATAGCAGCTTAATGGAATGCCGTGGGACTGGCCCGAGCCAATCAGATAAGCTTTGGATTCAGTCCCTAAGAAAAATGCACCCTGGCTACTTCATCGACTGTCTCAATGAATCAAGGGTTGTATGCTAGGGTAGAAGTGAACTGCACCATGGGAATAGTAGTTTCACGTGATAATGGACACAGCCCTGTACATGTTATTTTTCTCTTGTTTTTCCCATTTTTCAAAAGTCAAATCTAGTTTAATTTCCCTTTACTATGCTCTTGTGATATATCAGGTTTGTGATGGTCAATTTGATGCACATTTAGATTAAGGTCATTTAGCAGACATTTAGCAAAGCGACTTAGAATAAGTAGATTTGTCAGAAGAAGAAGGAGGCTCATAGAACCAAGTGCCAAGCACTCACCATCATTAGGTATTACGTTTGATACGGCAATGTTATTATGATTCTAGAACCATGGTTTAGTTTGAAATAATCTAACGATTTAGAACCGGTCTAATCCAGAATCATGACGTAGCTTAGCAGAAGGAAGAAGGAGGTATTCGTCAAAGTATTTATTTGAAGAAGACGGCGACTCCAATAACGGCGGGGCCCGCATTAAATGGGAATGGTCGTGCTCGGAGCGCGGCGGCGGCCGCTCCGCGGTGATGGAGGTGAGAGATCAGTCCAGCTGGGGGATAACGGGCTGTGATGGCTTCATAATGCACTAACAGGGCCCCAGTGGCTCATGGGTAATGGAGCAAAGTGGTTGCTAAGTGACTCGGCGCCGTTGCACCTGTGACTATGAGCCGGGCTCCGCTCCGTTAAGACTAACCGGCGTGTGGCCGTCCGTCCGGCTGGAACTGGTCTGGAACGCAGCGGTTAAAAGGAGCGATGTTGACGATTTAGCAAGAGTCGTCTCGCGGAACAGATTATTAATTAGATATTAATATGTATGTTTTAATTAGTGTATCATATCATACGAGAGAGAGTCGTCATGTTTCATACAAGCGAGAGAGAGAGATATCATAGGCCTACGACATATCATACGATATTAGGTTTTTATTCGCCAATATTCATAATTTTTCAATTTGATTATTTTTATGAGGTTGACAAGCTGGTCTTGAAAGTTATATTTTCTGAATGATTGATATTGTATAGATTAGCAATACTAATTATTGTATATTATATACATTTATTTTAAATGATTAAGCATAAACCGACAATCTATGACTGGAACTTTGATTTATTTTGTATGATGTGTATATTGTTATGTTATACCAAATTAATAATAAGGATGGCTGATGAACTGGGGATGTTAGCTATTTCTTTAGTCACTTTACTGTCAGGTGTTTTTGTAACAAAATGTGACTAACCGCAATATCACAAATCAAATATGATTACATAATGTCACAGGATCTAATTTAACTCAATAAATAAAATAAATATTAATAATATAATAAAACGATTTTGTTGATGTCTGGATTCTCTCAAATAGCCCAAGGTTAAAGGTCATCTTAATTCATTCATTTGTAGAATGTTTCCTTAATCTGATGACAAATCAAGGTATTCTCTCTCTCTTTTTATATCTCTCAACTATAAACACACAGGAAGAGATAAAGTCATCGTCCTTTTCATTGTATTTCTCGCTCTATCACTGTGTCTCTCTTTATGACGAGAGTGTCAATTATCGAGTCTTTCTTTGTAAGTCTGCCTGGGTGGCCGTCTCTCTCCGTCTCTCTCCGTCTCTCCCCCTCTCTCCCCCTCTCTCTCTCTCTCTCTCTCTCTCTCTCTCTCTCTCTCTCTCTCTCTCTCTCTCTCTCTCTTGTTAGTCTCTCTCTCTCTCTCTCTCTCTCTCTCTCTCTCTCTCTCTCTCCTCCTCTCTTCTCTCTCTCTCTCTCTCTCTCTCTCTCTCTCTCTCCTTCTCTCTCTCTCTCTCCTCTCTCTCCTCTCTCGTCCTCTCGCTCTGTCTCTCTCTCTCTCTCTCTCTCTCTCTCTCTCTCTCTCTCTCTCTCTCTCTCTCTCTCTCTCTCTCTGGCAGTGTTTCTTTCTCCTTCTCATCGATTTACCCTGCAGTTCAGTCATTGACACTCTGCCCCATCCCTCCAAATAAAGTGTATCAAAACACACCACCAAAACACACGCACACAAATGCACACACACACACACACACATAGTGTGGTTCTCATGTATGTTATGTGGCATCTATCTGGTAGGAATAAAAAAGTTAACATACGTTTTTCACTCTTTTATCTTACATGTGTACATATAAGTGCCCCATTTAATTTGAAGGAACAAAATCCCAAAGTCATAGTCCAGCTCTCTCAACTAGTAGATCTTGTTTTTCCCTGTATAAAGTAATCCTCGGCTGTACCCTGGGTGGACAGGTCCGTGGGAACACGACACGCTGGCCCATGAAGTCCTGCACGCTTTCTGACACAGGACAGTGGGTCATCAACTCATATGCCACTGGTTCATTCGGTTGCCAGGTCAACGACTCGCCAACCTCCGAGTTTGGAACACACCAGAACCACGAGAGGGGTTTAGGTGAGGAGGACTCACGGCTGGTTTACATCTTGATACAGCAAACCCCAGTCCGAACAAACCCCAGTCCGAACAAACCCCAGTCCGAACAAACCCCAGTCCGAACAAACCCCAGTCCGAACAAACCCCAGTCCGAACAAACCCCAGTCCGAACAAACCCCAGTCCGAACAAACCCCAGTCCGAACAAACCCCAGTCCGAACAAATCTGAGTCTGAACAAACATGGGACACATTTTTAAATAGCGCGGTTTCCATGTCAGAAATATTAGAAAGTAGGCAAATTTTGTTGGAGCATTTGGCCTTCACGACTGCTCAGTTGAATGTCCCAACAGAACAACACACACACCCACACACACTGTCTCTCTGACACACCCGCACACACAGACTTTAACTTGTTAGACAGATACAACTGCACATGCACACCACACACACCAACATAATAACTCGCAGAGATGCATTGAGCCACCAGTCCTGTGTGGCGGCCGTCTGTTGTTGTATCTATTCTATATTTCACGCTGCATACAGCGAGACGAATGCATCATGTTCAGAGACGCATCAACATCCTTCACATGAAGACCATGAGAAGAGATTACTGGGCTACTGATGTGCACACCAGCAAAACACACACACACTCACACAAAGTCTTGTATTCAAACACACACACACACACACAACCAAACCCTCGTTTTCAAACATGACCACACGCAAATATCTCAACAAGTGCATATCCATCTCTGAAACGTGGTTGGTTGGGTCGCTGCTGAAGACACAACGTCATCTATACCCTCCGTTAACACTCTATTACCACTGCGCGCGCACACACACACACACACACACACACACACACACACACACACACACACACACACACACACACACACACACACACACACACACACACACACACACACACACACACACACAAACATTAACTTGTCGGACAGATAAAACGTGCACATGCACACAGACATGCATTTTGTCTATCTCAAACCCACAACACTCACTTTGTCTCTCCAACATGCATACACACACACACACACACACACGTACACAATCACACACTTTAACTTGTTAGACAGATTCACGTGTGCATGCACACATGCACTTTATCTCTCTCACGATCACACACACAAACTTTGCTTCTCTGAAACACACACACACTCCCAAGCTTTTCAGCTGATGGTTTTGTGTGGAGTGGCGAGGTTGTTGTGCTGCTAATGGTGCTTGAAGTAATTACATCTGCTAATGTTGCCTCCCCTCCCCCCCCCCCCCCTGGCCCACCAGCCGAGGAGCCCAAGTAGACGCTCCATCAACGAACAAAACACATCTTCTTTGTTTAACTCCACTCCGACGAATGAATGAGGCTTCTTCTCCGTTTAATTCTACTGTGCCGCGAATCTCAGTGGTTCAGAGTATCACACTTACACCCCTCGTTAAGAATCAATTTCTGCCGTTTTTTCACGGAAAGCGCCAGAAATAGAGTTTGACTGATGGATGAGTGGGCCGACGTGACCTTACGAACCACGGAGAGGAGCCGCGGTATAACGACAGAACGCAGCACGACACGGCTACGCTAACACGTAGCATGGGATTGGACGCTTCAGTTAGCGATCTGTGATGGATGGTGAGGCCACAGGACCTTCTGCTCATGCATAATGAGCAGCGAAGGGGTCAGCGGTGCCGGCCTCTCCCCCCCTCACCCCCACCCAACCCCACCCCACCCCCCAACCCCACACCCAACCCCCCCCCCCCTCTCCATGGTGATCTATGGGGTCCGGCCGGATCTTAATGTCAAACGAGTCGTAGTCACAGTAAAGTTGTTGGTGTGATTTAAGAGTTGTGAAAAGAGAACATGAAAGGATTTTTAAATTCCTCAACCCCCAACTTTCTCATACGTTTGCATTTTAGGGCGTTTAGCTGACGCTTTTATCCAAAGCGACTTACAATAGGTACATAGTCTATGTCAGGAGAAAGAGAAACAATATATCCATCACGGTACAAAAATTATCGGAAGCTGTCGGAAATTCCTCCGACACTGCCTAACATTCAGTATCAGCGAGTACGCAAGTCTAAAGCGCGTTGTTATGCTGCGTTCGTTAATGGTCGGAGGTGGAACGTCGGAATGGGGAATGCATTTGAGCTAACAAGTCGGAAAAACATGGTTGCTAACAATAAAGAAATACTATTATAATTATCGATTATATAAATGTCAATGATCCACATTGCTGTCCTCCTAAGAGAACCCTTCAATGAAAACAAATGGTATTAGCAGTTACAATGCTAAATGCCGTTTCGGTATATATTAGGTATCGGCTGATAATCTGAATCGTTATCGGGAGGGAAATAAATGGTATCGGAACATCTCCGGTACCGAACGGGTTAACGAGGACCGGAGACTCTGGACGGGTTCCAGATTGTGGACGGGTTCCAGAGAGAGTCACTGTGTTAGCCAAACAAAGCACTGAAGAAACTCTAAACCGCGTATTTCTGTTGCTTTAAAATTACGAGCTCGGGAGGGACTCCTCCGAATGAGAACCGGGGATTTAACTGCTCTTAAAATGCTAAAACGCAACACTTTCATCATTAATATTAAACACGGGTTTAACTTTTAATCCGCTTATCCGGCAGAGAGCGGATTCAGACTGCATAGCACAATGTTTATTAGATGACAGACATTACTGAATGCATGCTGCACACACAAACATCTCTTCCCACCACCATGCCTAATCCATGTGTACACCGTCCCTTCCGTCCTGATCGCATGGTTCAAGAGCAGGATGGGGTTGTACAGTGGGGCAGGTCGTTGTCTCCCTGGTTATGGGTTTGAAACCCAATGTCCAGCAGTGCAATGTGCAGTACACACACACACACACACACACACACACACACACACACACACACACACACACACACACACACACACACACACACACACACACACACACACACACACACACACACACACACACACACACACACAGCCTGTATTCAAACATGAACACGCACACAGTCTGCGGTCTAGCTGTAGCCATCCTGGAACGAGGTGCCCTAGCTTCTAACTGCTCCTTAAAAATATGTAAAACTATTTACTTTAAGGGGCTTTGGAAACTGGATTGAGGGAAAACAGGCTGACAAATGCAGTGCTGGAGGAATGCTAGGTAGATGACCCCACGGCCTCGTTCAGTGAGTGGCCTCCTACTCCAGGATTCATCCACAGGTGAGGCCTGGGGTTCGAACCCAGGACCTTAAGGCTGGGAGTCCGACACCCTTACCAACTACACTATCCTGCCAGACCGGGTCCCGTGTAGACAGCTGAAGTCACCCGACTCAGGTCTCTCTAGTTAAGAAGAGAGTGATGGAGGGAGGAGGAGGTGAAGGAGCGAGCGATGGAGAGAAGAAAAAGAAGGAGAGAGAGAGAACTAAACCAACTCAGGTCTCTCTAGTTGGACTAGAAGAGGAGCAGCAGCTGGGAGGACGACAGAAGGGCCTACAGCGCCCCCCTGTGGACAGTCTGCCGGGCGCCGACTCGTTGGACCTTCCCTGGTTTGTCTGTTTAATTATAAAACGGTGCAGGAGGAGATTAGGTCTTCCCTTGACTCCTCCTACCTGCATGTCAAATACAGCACCTTCTCTGTGCTCCTAAACACTGCTGAGCATGCATTTGTGTGTGTTTGTGTGTGTGTGTGTGTGTGTGTGTGTGTGTGTGTGTGTGTGTGTGTGTGTGTGTGTGTGTGTGTGCATACGTGCATACCTGTGTGTGTGTGTGTGTGTGTGTGTGTGTGTGTGTGTGTGTGTGTGTGTGTGTGTGTGCACAAACTGCACATGCATGCGTGTGTACATTTGTGTGTGTGTGTGTGTGTGTGTGTGAGCTCAACAAAGAGAAACTGCAGAAAAAAGACAAAAGGGAAAGGGCAAGAGATTGAAGAAGAGGGCGAGGAGGGGGAGAGGAGGAGGTGAATGAGAAGCGAGGGATGGAGAGAGAGGAGAGGAGAAGGAGAGGATGAGAGAGTGTTGGACGTGGACGGTCCTTGCGTCCGTCCTTGTGATGGAAGCCTGGGGTCCAGAGAGAGCCCGCCATCCGCAGCCCGGCTAGCCGTGCGGTACACACATACACACACAAGCTGGCTGCGCCCGACGGCCTAGTTTGCCCGCCACGACCTAGCGTAAGCACGCGTGCGCGCGCGTGTGCGTGCGTGTGTGTGTGTGTGTGTGTGTGCAGAGCGGGTAATGACTGCATTGATCAGCAGTGTCCCCATTGGGCGGGAGAAAGGGAGAGCGAGGGGGACAGAGGGTAAGGGAGTGAGAGAACAAGTGCGTGATGTCCCGCCTCGTCGCGTTAGCCAATCAAATATCCATCTCACCCGTCGCCTCTCAGCGCTGAGCAGACGATCATAAAAACAAATCTGCCGCCTATCTCGCTCACTCCATCATATTGTTCTCACTCCATCATCTCTCTCTCTCTCTCTCTCTCTCTCTCTCTCTCTCTCTCTCTCTCTCTCTCTCTCTCTCTCTCTCTCTCTCTCTCTCTCTCTCTCTCTCTCTCTCTCTCTCTCTCTCTCTCTCTCTCTTCTCTCTCTCTCTCTCTCTCTCTCTCTCTCTCTCTCTCTCTCTCTCTCTCTCTCTCTCTCTCTCTCAGTATAGTACTGTGTAGCATTGTATATTTCTAATGCAGCAGGCTGTTGAGGGAAGAACGGAACGGCTGTCCTTTATCTCCAACCTGCAAAACCTTTACTCTGAAGTCCCACCTTAGCGTTTGTGTTTCACTTTGAGGGGGACAAAAAGTGCATTTCTGTGAGACAGGAGGCAGATGAGGGGGTTCCTCAGGGTTTAGGGGGTTTTGCGAGAGGTTATCTCAGCTGCTGAGCATCTGTCCTCGTCGGTGCTCCTCTGTTTGGTCTGGAGCGGCGAGTGAAAGGAAACACTCCCACCACCACGGCAGATGGACGTTTCAACATTGTTCTCTGGGTTCTGGAATACAGAACCAAGTTATGTGTTTACTCGGACAGCTGGCTCCCGTACCTCAGATAGTTGTGGATGTATAAATAAATAAGATGAAGGAAACAAGCTTCGTGGATTGCAGGGGGGTCTGACAGCTCTGGGCTCCATTAGTAATCCTTGGGATTTTTGGGAGAGAGGCCGCTGCTAGGAGCGCAAAGACGCAAAGCAATGACTCACCTCCCGCACACACACACACACACACACACACACACACACACACACACACACACACACACACACACACACACACACACACACACACACACACACACACACACACACACACACACACACACACACACACGGATAAGAGATTTAACTGGCGAGTTCTTGTTTGTTTCCTACTCTCCCTGTCTGACCAATGACAGCTGGCCTTTCACCAGCGAGTGTGTGGAACTTGAGTGGAATTTTGTGAGGTACAAAACGACATTTTAACATGACAGACGTAAATGGAGGTGGAGGTCACTGGAGGGCCGCACACGCACGCATGCACGCACACACACACACACACACACACACACACACACACACACACACACACACACACACACACTCGCTGGTTCCTCTCTACCTCTCTTTACTCCTCCTGCTCCATCGTTCTCCCCCCCGTCTCTATTCCTACCCCTTCTCTATACTCCTCCAACTCTTGCTCCACCTCTGTACCTATACATGACCTTCTTTATCCCACTCTTTACTCTGTCCTCAACCTGTCCATCCACCTCCCTCCACCTCTTCCCTCCTCCTCCCTCCTCCTCTCCCCTCCTCCTCCCTCCTACTCTCTCCTCCCTCCACCTCTCTCCTCCTCCTTCCTCCCTCCACCTCTCTCCTCCTCCCTCCCCCTCCCTCCATGGCATTAACAGAGAACGGCAGGGAGAGAAGGAGGAAGAGGAGGGGAGGAAGAGGAGGGAGTGTGTGTGTGTGTGTGTGTATATATGTATGTGTGTGTGCGTGTGTATGTGTGCGCGTGTGTTTCCAGGACTCAGAGGCATGCAGCAGGTCAGCGACGTTATCAACAGCCTGATTCATTGCGTTCCTCTGCTTTCTAATCTGATAATACAATAGATAACAGATAATGATAGATAATACAATAACTAAAGCATTCACTCAACTTCTTTGGCGAACAGGCTTTACACATCCCATCACGGGCTCCTCCATCTCTCTCTTCATCTCTCCACCTTCCAGGCTTTCCCTTTTCCACTCTCCTCCTGTCTCCCTCTCTGTATCTGTCTTCTCCATCTTTGTTCACCTCGCCTCTCTCTCTCCCCCTCTCCCTCTCTCTCTCTCCCCCTCTCCCTTTCTCTCTCTCCCCCTCTTTCTCTCTCTCTCACTCACTGTTCTCCTCTTTCTCTCCTTCCTCTCTCTATATATGTCCGTCTCTGAGGTTTCTCCATCACAGGTGACACACACACACACACACACACACCCAGCAGGAAGAGGAGCTGAGCTCTGCCATGACACCCAGAGGTGATGACAGTGGAGGAATTTACACCCTGATGCAGGTGTGTAATCCCTGACGAGCGCGACACACAAACACAGTCAGCAGGTGCACGTGCATGCGTGCCTACGTGCGTGTGCACGTCTGTCTGTGTGTCTTTTTGTGTGTGTCTTTGAGACTATGTGTGTGAAAACGTTGCTTTTTCAAAATTGAAAGATTTCAAGCTTGCCTCGAAAAATAATGCAGTAAAAATACTGCAGTTTAGGAAGAGAGCTGTAGAGAATAAAACAAAACAAAAGTGATAAAACAAGGTGACAAACACAACGTTGAAAGTTTCCTCTTAATAAAGACACATGCTCTTTTCTTATGCAAAGACTTGAATTAATCATCCTCACCGTATTGGTGTTTTTGATTTGATCACACAGAGTATTGTGTATGACACTAATCCAGGGAAACAAGAGATAGGAGATATTTCAACTCATTAGAGAGCTACTTCAGCAGAAGTACTCAATTAAGCGTTTATTTTATAAAACGCTATAATTGTTCATCTTGAAATATCCAAGTTTTGCTCAATAACCCTTCAAAAGTTTTTTTTTGCCGTCTCATGTTGTGCTTTTGGGAGATTTGGGGAGTCGGCCGAATACGACCCGATTGGTTAAACCCAGTCATGTGACCTGACTGTGGTCCAAATACGACAAGAAGAGAGGGGGTGAACGATGAGGAGAGGTAGAAGAAGAGTAACGGCAACACCCCCCGGCTCGGCGAGGGTCTGGCCAAGTTGGCAGCGTCTCTCAAGGTCCGCCGTCGGCTCTGCATCAGAACAATTTACAGTGTTCCAGGCGAACTCTCAGAACTTGCAAAACCACTTAGATGCAATATCCCTTGTCATCGATTTGTTCTCATTATAGATGTATTACTAATTGTTATTGATCGCGCCCTGAACGTGATAAATACAGAATAAAACCTTTCAAATACCTACGATGATGTTTGAGTGTGCTCGGTTCATCTTGCAGAAATGTAATTGTATGCAGATGACGCTTGACGCGCACCACAATAAAAGTGCCACACATTATGCATTATATATGCACACACATACAGACACAGATTACCTTATTGATCCCGGGGGAAATTATTTGTTCCGTTTTTTCAGCTCAAGCCAGACACATCAAGGTAAACACAAAGTGGAATAAACACAAATAGAAATCTAAACACAAAACTCACCATGCACATAACTATTCTAATAACAAAACAGCAGGATCAAATAAGCATGTATATAATATCAAAGTATGTAACTGAATCCTACTACAGTGAAGTGTGTCATGTGCATTGCACAGGTCATCTGGATATGATGACTAGTCAAACGAGTTCAAAGGCACAGCTCAGAGGCCACTCTGAGCCACTCACTTACGGCAGTGTGGAGATGTCTCTAGACTTAGGGCGGTAAGTGAGTGGTAAGGAGTCCAGAGTAAGTAAGTGGTGAGGAGTTTGATGGCCTGTAAGACTCGCCACAGCCGCGGGGGGGGGGGGGTCACCGGACCTTAGCATCCTGGGGCTAATGCGGTCAGCGGCCGCAGCCTGGGATGGATGGAGTCCAGTCAGCCTCCTCAGGACTTGATCAGCCGCGAGGGTGAAGGGGGAGAGGGGAGGGGGCTGGGGGAGAGAAGTAGGAGGGGGCTGTAAGCCTCCTTAACGTTGGCATACTGCAGCGCCACAGTCTACCCTCTCTGGGGAAGCCAGAGACTGGGAGAAAGGGGGAGGATTGCTGTGCATGTACGCATGGTTGAAGTACTGAAAATGTGCAAAATCAAAAAAAAGAAAGCTAACTAGCTTTTGTACAAGTTGTTGAAACTTAAACCTGAAAACAAGGAGAAGGAGAATCTAGCTGAGGGTCAAGGTGTCCCTGTGAAAGACACCTCAATTCAACTGCTCTCTCTGCTGGTGTCAACCTTGCATGGTGTGTGCATGAATGGTTGAATGCTAGGCGATATTTTAAAGCGCTTTGAGTGGCCACTGGTGAGAAAAGCCCTTATAAATGCAGTCCATTGAGTGCATAAAAACTTACCATGTATGCAATGGAGACGTCTCTGGATAGAGAATTTCCTGACAGCCAAAAGGCTTAACCAAACATTTATGAAACGCGAATGCGCATGTAAGAGAAGAAAAAACTAAACAAAAGCAGAGAAATGTTTTGAAGGCAGTTTGGAGACGACAGAGGTGTTGGGTTGAGGTTTTACAGAAGAGAGGAATGGCTTGTCGGCTTGTTTTGGCGTCACAACGTGTCGAGCAAACCTCTTGTCACGTATCACATCACACATCACAACCCGTCTTGGCAGGAGGATAAATCAACATTCTTTGAGCCGACGCAGCCCTTCTGGTGGACTTTAGGACCTGGGAACCTCCCGAATTTTAGGGGGAGCCTCCATCCTCCCCTGCGTTCCTATTGGCCCGGCTGACCTTGGGGTTTACCGCGTATTTATTTGTATTTTTTTTCATGTCTTTCCAACATGAGCGGACTCACTGAGCCGCAGCACCACAGAACAGTTATGTCCATTTTACAATCATCAGCTTTTATCTTTATGGAGATTTGAATGGTTCTCATGCCTAAATTGTGTACTTTCGTTATTGTCTTGAGCAGAGGCACACACACAGGCCCACCGCTCCCTATACGCAGAGTACGTAGAGTACGTAGAGTACTCAGAGTACGCAGGGCAACAAGTACCTGGGGGGGCACCAAAAATTAAGGTTTGTAAAAAAATTAATTAAGATTACATTATTGAATAAAAAAAAAGGAAATTAGTTACGAAGAGGCCCACTGTTGTTTTTTCTTAGTTGTATAACCTATCACTCAATTTCGGCAAATTGGATGTTCTTACCTAATATATAAAAAGAGGCTCCCCCCCCCCGCTCGCGTAGGGCAACGAAACGGCCAACAGCGGCCCTGCACACACACACACACACACACACACACACACACACACACACACACACACACACACACACACAAGGACATAGCGTAGCATGGGGCAGCTGTTGTGTGTAGTTCAGTGCTGTGAGGGACCCAACTGGCTGTGATGTACGGTAATTATGAGCAGTTTTCTAATTATTAAGCACTTTGGACCACTAAACCCATACACCACTAACCAAGAACAATACCGCTAACGGCTATCCAACAATACCGCTAACTGCTAGCCAACAATACCACTAATGGCTAGCCAACCATAACGCTAACGGCTAGCAAAGCGTACTGCTAACGGTAAGCCAACAATACCGCTAAACAATATATAGCCTCAGACAGACAAAAACACATGGCTGTATTGTAGCATATGAACGACACACACACACACACACACACACACAACACACACACACACACCACACACACACACACACACAACACACACACACACACACACACACACAGAGAGATAGTCAGTCAAAGAGAAAAGTCAAACAGAGACAGAGAGAGAGAGTCAGTCAGAGAGACAAGTCAGACGCTGAGAGACAGAGAAGTCAGCAAGAAGGATTATAGTGTCGCAAAAAGACAGCGGGAGAACGTCATGACGACAGAGGAGAGAAGGAACTGAGAGAAAGACGGAGAGGGAGAGGACAAAGGGTTTAAAGAGAGACAAGAAGTAGAGAGAAACATACGAGGAGAGATGGACGTAAAGGAGAGACAAACCAAACAGACAGACAGAGAGAGCTCTGGTCCCTGGCCTCTGGGGCGGCGGCGGCGGGATGAAGACGGATGCTGGCTGCAGGTGAGTCAGCTGCCACTCCCCACAACAGCACCACCCCCACCCCCCAGATCACACCACTCCCAACACCACCACCACCACCACCACTCCCTACATCAACAGCTCCACCACCCCCCAGATCCCCCCCAGATCAACCACCACCACCACCACCACCCCCCAGATCACCACCACCACCACCACCACCACCACCCAGATCAGCACCACCACCACATCAGCACCACCACCACCACCACCACCCCCCAGATCAGCACCACCACCACTCCCTACATCAGCACCACCACTCCCCACATCACCAACACCACCAGCTCTGGAGCTCTCTGATGGAGAGGGGTCGCCCTGCTGAGCAGCGCCCCACCTACGTGACCCTGAGATGGGCCACGGCACAGCGGCCAGCCCCCTCTCTGGATGGGGGTCCAGGGGGGAGGACCAGGGTGATTCATGTGGAGGGTGGGGGGGGGGGGTCAGGTGGGAGAAGATGGATCCCAGGAGAGAGTGGAGGAGTCCCCCCCCCTCTCTCTCTCTCTCTCTCTCCTCTCTCTCCCCCCCTCTCTCTCCCTCTCTCTCCCCTCTCTCCTCTCCCCCTCTCTCCCTCCCCCTCTCTCCCTCTCTCCCCCATGAGTCTGGTCCATAGAGACAGACAGCTTTAGAAACAGACAGGCAGATGGAGTCAGACATAGAGAGTGATGATGACATACTGTAACTTGTGGTTCATCCAGAAGATCTGGAATGTCTCCATGAAACACATTTAGTAATGAAAGGTATCGGGCTAGAAACTACAAATCAATTTCACAATTAATTGATTGATTGGATTAATGATTGAACCAAAAGCTTTTCATTCACTATTTTTTGTCAACCACCTAAATAGTCAATGTGTTGAATCTCAAAAGCACTTACTTAGTCAACACTTGATAATCAATACCTAGTAATTTACTTGATTAATTACAGAACAATTATCAAAATGATTTGACACACACACACACACACACACACACACACACACACACACACACACACACACACACACACACACACACACACACACACACACACACACACACACACACACACACACACACACACACACACACACACACACACACACACACACACGATCCCATAATGCCATCTAGTGGTAAACTACAGCACTGAAAAATGAAAAATTACTTCTCAAAAAGTTAGAGTGATGATTGGCTGATTACATAAGCAGACTGTAATTACCAGATGATTAAAGCTGCTGGATGTAAACACGCCTAATGGCTACTCATATTCACAACGCTCTCAGAGAATTACACGGTAATGGCTTAAAACCCAAATTCAAATAGGTAGGCTTTCTCCAGGATTCTGTGACTTCAATTAAATGAGAATAATTGAGCGATTTGGAAATGAGAAACGTGGAGCTGAATAATGAATAACAGGCCTGATAGACGAATACAAGAGGAGGAGACAAAAAAAAATTGCCGCAGGCTGAGATTTGTGTATTTTGGTTTGTTACCCACGATGCATTACACCTGTATGAGGAATCTCAGCACACTTCACATACAGCATTAACAATACAACTTTAACTCTGTTAGATTTGACAAAAGGTAGAGAGAGATGGTTAGAGAGAGACCCAGAAGAGAGGGATACTGAAATGAGATGGACCAGACATTAACAGGTGTATCAGACCCACAAACAGGCAGTACACTTAACCTTAAGGCACGGACTGCTTCAGACAGTCAAGGGGAGCCGACACATGGGTCTCCTGGTCAACGTGAGAAGATCCTTCATAGAAAAACTACAGGCCTAATGACGGCAATCTCCCCTTCCGTCCGACCTCTGACCCGGATCAATACAACACCAGACGCAGGCCTGCCCAATCTGAAGGGAACGATGCATTACACCAGGGAAGAAGACTTCTTGGGCCACACCTGGATCCACAGGAAGTGAGAAGCGTAGAGCTTGATAACGAATAACAGGCCTGATAAACATAAACAAGAGGAAAAGACCAAAACTTGTTCAGCTGCAGGCTGAGATGACCTGTTTTACCCACAAGGCTTCATACCAGTGTCATACTTCATCGGACAAATAACCGGCTGAAGACCATAGACATATTATAAAATGGACATCGGATTCCAAAATGGCACCCATTCATTCCTATGTAAAGCTGCTCAATGGCGCAGGGCAACATCAAGGAGAGATATGCTTCCGCATCATAGGAGCCTAGCCGCGCCCTACTTCATGACGTACCGGATGCAGAAATATTCTTGTTTCTTAGCATTGTAGCATCATAAGCGAGAGGTCGAGCGATCGCAGTCGCATTGTTTACCGACCATGGAAGTACAGGTTACTAATCCCCCGATGATTCTCTACATGTTTAACAATTATTTTAGATTAGTTTGCCCCTTTTTGACTTTATAAAGAAAAGCACTTTGAATATACCTTTTTGAATGTTAAAACAGAAATCATAATTACCACTCGTTAATTATATTTGTTTCTGGAACGAGAATCAAATGCCCAATATATACACAGACCCATCAGCTGGTGTACCCAGGGAACTCACAAGGTGTTGGGAAGCAAAAAGAGTCTGAAATGACCCCACATGGTATCATGGACCTATTATGTGCGGTTGCAATAAATAAGACAGACATGATGGTGCCAGCCCCACGTCAGGTTTCAAAAACAAGTAATACTGAAACTATTCTCAAACTTGATCCTGAAATATATTTAACATGAAGCATTGTACAGAGAGAGGGCTGTGGCCACAATCGATGGAGGAGGCAGTCAGGTGTGCAGGGAGACAACAGGAGTATAATGGACAGGGATTTTTTATTTTATTTAAACATTCAGATGTAAATAAGATTAAAGATGTCTAGGATAGTATAAATGATAACTGAAAATGGCAGGTGTACTTTGCTTTTGATGGAGCCATAATGTTCTATTAATGAAATAATAAAATGCATTTTATTGATGGGCACCTTTCAGGCCACTTAAGCACACCTTAGATGTATAATTAATAAAAGATTAAAAACACTTGGGTGGAGGGTGTGAAAGAGCTGGAGTAACAGAATAAAGATCACCTCTCAGGGCGCTGAGAGGTGATGCATGAGGCATGATGGTGGCACGGCAGACAAGTAGAGGAGCATGATGGACTTGGATCTGATGAGGAAACAAAAAAGATTTTCTAACTTAAAAGGTTGGGTATGGAATTCTCTTTTTTGGCCATTTTTGCAAAATTACTTGAAATCCTTATCATAACCCACTTACAGCCACTGAGTTAGAAGTACTGACATGAAAATTAAACAAGTCAATCATCTGTGGAACGGGCAGGGCTCGAAAAACTCCAGCCAATGATTTCCAGACCCACCGAGTGGCATTGGACAGTAAGTACGTCAATCAAACGGTCGTACTGCACTCCTCCTCCCCCGCTCCCCGCCTGTGACCCCTTCGTGCATGTACTCAAAGCTCGTGACCCAGAGCAAGCTTCTGTTTGTTGTTATCCTGCGGTAGCTACTGGAGCTAGCTAACTAGCTAATGGCTCGCTCTTCCGCATCTGTGTTCGCTCGTGCATGATTGCGCGTCCATGTACTTGGAATGGGTGGAGTCAGAGTCAGCGTTGAAGGAGAGGGGGTAGGACCATTTGAGTTGTGTATTTTCAAAATATGCTGGCGTTTCGCAAATCCCATACCCAACCTTTAAGATAAAATATACTCTGAAGTTTCCAGTTGCTGCAAACAGAAGAGAAGGGGTTTAGTTAAGGCTTTGTATCATTAATAACATTTGGTACCCACATCTTGCGGTTAATGTTTTTCACCCACTGGCGGAGTCTTTTCTTCTGTTGGAGCGGGAGCCTGTGGAGAAATTATGTTTATTACCTTCAAGGATATTTCAAAGTAATTTTAAAAAACAATAGGAAGGGATACCACTGTGTAGTAAAAAAAATAATATTAGTGACATTTCTAGTTAACCTAATAATCATCTACTTTTTTTAGTCCTGCCTCCTCTAGACACCTGTCTCTTGTTGTGCAAAGCAATTTGAGCTGCATTGTATGTATTGAAAGGTGCTACATAAATGATGTTAAGTATAAGGACAATTATCCTGCACATGTACCTTTTACATTTTATTTGATGTATTTCATCAAATAGTCACTGGAACAGAAATAAACAAATTCCATTCATATCCGAGTAATAACAGAACAATATAATAAAGTTTAAAAAAATAAGTCGTTTGCCCTTTCTATAGCTTTTAAGACACAAGTGATGGCATTCTGGTACTCCCCCAATACTTTGCAATGGCCATAAGTAGGCTATCATTTTTAATGTTGTAGGAGTCACTATGAAGATTAAGGTCATCTTTTTGATATTCAACGATCCAACAAATAAAATGTGTGATTACAACAACAATCTAGAATAATGTGTATATCACAAATTGGTACTACATCACTTCAATCTAAAGTTTAAAACTGCATTGCTAGCATAATCGCTAAGCCCAACATAATTTAGCTCTAACTTTAAGCTAATGTTTACTAGTTTACTTTTTTTAGAATTAATAATTTTTAGTTTAGAAATGATCTTTTACATACCTGTAAAGTGCTATCCTGGATTCCGTTCGATGCACGCAGTTGATAGCAACACAACCAGGCATTTTCGGCTTGACTGATGACTATCTTATCTTTGGTGGAAAAGGAAGCAACACGTTCACGTGATCAATTTATATAGAACGCATGCCCATCCCCCACTCCGGTCCAACAACAATATAAAACGATACCCGTAATGCACCCGTTCTTTGTCTTTGCATCTTTTCAATAAATTGATCAATATATGGTGAATCACAATGATCGCAAGCAGAGGACCGTGAGAGTTATTGAGCAGCAGCTGGAGCAGTCTAAAAATCGGACACGTTAATGGAGAACTGAACTAGGCCCTCTCGGATGCGAGGTCGAAGCAACATTTGTTTCACTACGACTCCTTTCAGCTGCACACCCCTCCTTCTCCAGCAAAGAACGGCTAATAACACGCTTGAGTGGCGTTTCGAAAATAAAAATAAAATAAAATTTAGGCCATGGCATAAAGATAATTATGAGCCTTTGATTGATATCCAGACATTTTTTGCGGAGCCACATTCCTGTTCCCCACTTGTATTGGAGTGAACGGAGATATCTCCTTCTGGGTCCCTTGAATCGAGGGACCCGTCCACAGCCCGCTTTAACAGCTGCAATACCAGGCTTGGCCGCTGAGCACTGGTGGTGGATTGCGGAAATATGCACTGTTCCCGGGGGCCTGCTGAAGACGGACCGAACGGCGCGGAGAGTAAAATCTGCCCTGCCAAATTGGATCACCACGGCGATCGAGCACACACAGACACACAGACACACAGACAGACAGACACTCACGGTTGCGCTGGCGTCCCCGGTGGCGCCTGGCGACCCCGCTCGGCGTGTTATCATCACAGGAGGCAGGGGGAGGTGGCGGCAACGGCGCTCTGCCTGAACGGGCCGCAGCGATTGGCTGTCCCCTGCAGCGTCTCCCAACATCTGCCGTTCGCCCACGCTAAACCGAGCGACTGGCGAATAAACATCATTAAAACCCGGCGTCGCTGGCCCCGGCGCTCGCCCACGCTAAACCGAGCGACTGGCGAATAAACATCATTAAAACCCGGCGTCGCTGGCCCCGGCGCTGCGCGCTCCATGCGTGACGGGTAAACACCAATACAGCTCATTAGCATGGCTCTTCCGGCGTGTGCGTGTGCAACATTTTTTGGAGGACTTCTGTCTTCTTGGCCTACAACTCCACGAAATATTATCCAACATTGTGTCGGATCAACATGCTGAGGTCACATAGGCTATAGGCCTACATAAATATAGGACCATTTGTTAGGCCTATTAAATGTAAAAAGGGAAATAACGGTAGGCATATCCGACTCCTGAGCAAATGTCTCTAAATGATGCGTGCATGAGAAGAGGCCTATGGTTTTGTTTCTCGTGAACGTCAGGGTTTCCCACAGCACTTTACATCTTAGGCGGCCCTCTAAGCAACTGCCCAATTATTTTTAAAATCGAATGGTGAATATTATAGGCCTACTTAAAATAAATGTATGTAATACATGTATAAATGTATAAAATAATCGAAACCTCATTCACTTTGTGTAAAGATCAGGCTGCAGGGCAGCAGTCTGACAGCTTGCATGAAAATAAGCATGATACATAGGCTACCATACTACCACAGCTAAAAACAGTTCTTATCCTCAGAAATCACAAATAAAACGACGTATTCAAAATCATTCATCACTCTGACTTTAAACCTGTGAGTAGGACAAATGTCCAAGTGAGTTTCATATTTGTCCATGTCCAGCTAGTTCTCTTACCAGTAAATCATCACTGATAAAAGGGGGGGATGTTTTTCACGTTTCGATACAAAACTATCGTCAATAGTAGTGACACAGCCCGTGACCAGGACAGACAAGACAGAATATATTTGCACTACAGCTAATATACAACGAAATCTTGCAGTACACTATTCTATCCATACGGTGGTGCTGTCGTCCAATGTGAGGCGGGAAGGTAAAAATGGTCTTCATTGCGATAGTCTGTGAACTGACTGTAAGAAAACTCATTCCTTGATATTTCAATACAGTCGAATGATTTCTCAAACATAGCCGGTCAACTTTAAAACCATACTCAAATGTGCAGATATTACATTGATGCATTTTTTAAGGAACTATTTATTGCTCTTTCATGGATGAATTATTCGATAGCTTTATTTATTGCTCTTTCATGGATGAATTGTTCGACTATAGCCGTGGGAAGTGTATGTGAGGGGAGGGGGGGCGGGGGGGGGGTTGTGGGGATGACGCAAGCTGTGAGAGATATAAATGATACTGAAAAATGTACATTGATATGAATGTTTTCTTACATGATTGTGGCCTTTAAAAAACAAGTTGCATGCTTGATGAACAACTCGAACTCGAGCAGTATCCACGTGTATAACACACACACAGTTCTGAAAGTTATGAAAGCCAGATTTATCGACTTTAACTAAGTTCGTATTCACAGGTAAAGCAAGGGCATCGGACCATCAAACCAACAGCTACTGTGGGGCAAGATATTGGAGGCTTCTCAGCTAAACTGTTGTGATATTGGTAGAGAATATTCGAGAGAAAGGCATCAGGGGGGGGGGGGCATGGGTTATATGTTATTCACAACACCATTGGTTATATGTTATTCACAACACCTTGGCTTAGAAGGTCCTGGGTTGGCTTGCGAACAATCAGACTGTGTAGCCCTCTGTAGCCAATGACAGTCTATTTCTCACTTTACTTAGATTATAGGTACAAGTAAGGTTAACTTTAAGTACAAAGCATACACGATAAGTATTGCTTCAAAGGTTAAACACTAGCGATATTACCTGGCTTTCCTTGGTCTACAAGTGCCTGCCCTCTGAGGGACATATACGTGTCCCTCATACACCTGTTCCAAAAGATGAGCCCCCAGCCGCCTCAAGTAAATGTAGTGTAGATTTATTTCTAAAGCACATTAAAAAAACAAAAAAAACAGTCGACCAAAGTGCAATAAGAAACAAAAGACTAAACAAAAAGTAACATACATTTGAGCTGACGATAATAGTAACAATAATAATAACAGTAATAACCATGATAAAGTAGGCTAGAAGTCGCGACAGTGCAATGAATCAAAGTGCAATCAGGGTCAAAGGTAAAAGATGAGATAAAGATGAGCCAAAAGAAAGATTTTAGTGAACTAGAAAATGCATTTCCTGCAGAAGATGCTGTGAGTGCTGTAGTACAAAGTGAGGTTGAAAATATTTCAACATAGATTAGGACATAACGAAACGTTAAATGGCTTAAATCAAGTGAAGGGATATGAACAAAAGTTCAAGAATCTAAATGGAGTAAACATGCACACCATTTAAGACAAATGTTAATGTTTGGAAACAAATTGACAACAAAGTGACCGCTGAATGAAAAGTCCAAACCATTGCTCAAAATACAGAAATGTACAATGAATTGAACTGTAGAATCTGAACTGTATTTGCCTGCCTGCAGCATGCGGGGCGGGTGGGGGGGGGGGGGGGGGGGGGGGTGTGCCGTGTGTGTTTTCAATTAATATTGCTTTCACAGGGCGCATCTCTTAAACACATGTGGTAAGTCCTGGTGATTCAAGATCAGGTTAATGAACAAGGCGATGCATGGATTTTAATCAAAGACCTCACTTCATATAAGTTTAATGCATATGATGTAACTTCACATAACTATAATTTTTGATTTTAGAGCTCAGTGATTGGTCTAGGGGGAGTCACAGATTCTGGGGTTAGCTCAGAGATCGCAGCCTAGTTTGGGCAGTTCTTTGCAAACACAGGAGCTGAGTGATTGAGGTGGAGCACGATGAGGAAATGCCCCTGAGGAACCCATAACCTGAAACAGTCATTCAGTTGTTTCCTTGTACTATACTCCCTCGTAGAAAATTGGTATCAAAAGTAAGCTGTTGCGATACAACTGTACATATTTAGATCAAATAGGCACTGCTCTTCAGCTTTGATGAGTTTTTCTCATGGTCTACATTATTGTTCATCTTTTTGGTGTAACAATGGTAAATATTAACTACACCTGATAACATGAAGAGAACGATAAAAGAAACCCCTATGGCCTTCCATGTACCATTCCCGAGGACCTCTTCATGATCGCCGGTCAACCAATGGTCTGAACCACAGGAGAGGGGAGAGAGGAGGCTGTTATTCTCAGTACCATTAACATGTTTCTGTGCTCAACAATCCCATCAAACGGCTGACTGGAAACACTCACCAAACACTCGGATGGTGTCTCTGACCGCAGGGTGGACGCCTGGCTGCAGGGCCAGACAGGTGTAGCTGCCTGGCTCCGTCACCTTCACCGTCTGACTGACGGAGTAGCTGCCATCGCTGTCTGAGGAGGCGGCCGGCGGTGCTTCTTCTGCAGGGATCACGGTTCCGTTGTGGGCTCTGCCACTCCAGAACCGCTGGGCTGGGGCCGGCTCCCCTCTGGAGACGCAGGACAGCCTCACCCAGCACGGAGGACGGGGGAGCCTCTACGACCTCCACCCTCACCCGAGACTCCACCGCTGTGGGCAGGAGGGCGTCAAAGTCGACTTACATTCACAGGCCTTTTATTCAAAAGTGACATCACAGTAAGTACATTTGTCAGGATAAAGAGAAACAATACATCAGTGGTACAGTAGGGATGTTCATAGAACCAAGTGCCAAGCACTAACAAACATTAGGTTAACCCTTTCCCCGTATACAACAAAGATAACAAGGATAAGATGCTGCACAATGCTAAGAACTGATTTGAAGTGCAAGGGCATACAACATGCAATAAGTGCATACACTAGGTGCCAGGACGTACATGACATACATCATACAATAAGTGAGTAAACACGTGTAACATACTGTACTAACCCAACGTTTTCTGAAGCCCAGCTTACTATTCGACCCACCTGGACCCTGACCCAACACCTACCCCTCTGCCCAGGCCCTAACCCGAGACCTACCCCTCTACCCAGGGCTCAAACCGACCCCTAGACCCTTACCCCTCAGTCTAACCCTACACCCTACCCCTAGACCCTTACCACTCGGTCTAACCCTACACCCTACCCCTAGACCCTCACCCCTCAGTCTAACCCTACACCCTACCCCTAGACCCTCACCCCTCAGTCTAACCCTACACCCTATCCCTAGACCCTCACCCCTCAGTCTAACCCTACACCCTATCCCTAGACCCTAACCCCTTAGTCTAACCCTACACCCTACCCCTAGACCCTTACCCCTCAGTCTAACCCTACACCCTATCCCTAGACCCTCACCCCTCAGTCTAACCCTACACCCTACCCCTAGACCCTTACCCCTCAGTCTAACCCTACACCCTACCCCTAGACCCTTACCCCTCAGTCTAACCCTACACCCTACCCCTAGACCCTTACCCCTCAGTCTAACCCTACACCCTACCCCTAGACTCAGCCCTCGTCCTCGTGGTACACAGAAGGAGGGGCGTGGTAATCAGCGGAAATCTAACTCACCCGCCTTCCTGATTTTTGGGGGAGTGTGATCGGGGACGCGCTCTAAAAAGATAGAAAGGTCAGTTTCCTTTCTGGAATCTTTTTGACAAAGAACCCTTGGGGTCAAATTAATCTTAATGGTGCTGTAGGTGTGAGCTGAGAGCGAGAGACTTGAACGAACCGGAACCATTCACTCACCTACAGTCAGCCGGATCCATCTCGTCAGTTTCAAACGTGGGAAGAAGCAAGAATACACTCCGCCGTCGGCCTCGGTCACACTGGACAGGACCACAGAGGCGTTACCGGCCTGCAGCCCCCCTGGGAGAAGGCCCACCCTGCCCGCGAACTGGGGGTCTTGTCCAACCTTGCCGTTGTTGTAATGCTTGCCCTTTTCATAGAAGAACACCTCCTGGTTCTTCTTCTTCCAGTCAAACACCCGATCCTTCAGGTCCACAGGGGAACCCAGTCCACACGGTAAGATGGCATCTTCTCCTTCTCTGGTGAACACCTCAGTAGCATTGTCCACCAGATTGGTGACCACCTCAGGGATGCCAGCACCTGCTTGAAAACACAATTGATGCAACAAGTGTCTCAATACACCTCTGTATTTAGGCTCAGGGAACAGCCCTCTGGGCACAGTTAACGTCTAGTTAGCGATGCGTCTCCTCCTGCTCCGCTCCGACCCCCTCTCGGACGGGTCCGAACTGTCTCTCTTTTAAAGTATTTTAAAACCTTTCCAGTGTCAAATCTGTTATGGAATAGTCGGAATGAAAAAGGACAGATACTCTGTTGAAAGGCTGCAAAAAAAACTTTTAACTGGTACTCAGCGGGTTCTCAAAGATTGGATGTGTTTTACCATGCGGACTCGTGTGAATAAGCCTACAGTGAGTTCTTTCTAAACCCGTCCGAGCGGAGGAGACGCAACACAAACTAGAGGTTAACTTAATAAACATTATACTCACAGGTCAACACGACGCAGGTCCAAATAGCACACAGCATTCCAAGGGCGAGACACGTAACTGACATCTTTCAATGATAGGCCTACAGGTCTCAAGCACGCGTCGACTGTTTTCATTCGCCACTCTGTTAGTTTTTATACATAGTGCAGTGTGGGCGCGGCCACGACTTAGCCTTACTGCCCGAGTTTTCTGAAGAGCGAATCCGGCGACGAGTTTTACATAGGCTACTTATAGCGCACATCATAACGCCCTGTGCTGTGGAAGACCAGTGGGGTGTTCCACAAAGCCGGTTTTACACACTCACACACACGCGCACGTGTGTGCGCGCGTGTGTGTGAGTGTGTGTAACTCGCCGCTCTGCCACAGCCCGAACTATGCGCTTGTTTTTTGGTATTTTGGGTTCTTAATAGAAATCCTCATATCTCATTAAGATGTCGCTGCATTCCTCCTCTTCCTCACTGCAGTGATCAGCGTGTGTGTGTCTGCCTGCGGAGGGCTGGAGGTGTTTCAGCGCTGTAATAAAGTGCATGTTCCAACGCTCAGCCGTCTGTCTACCATCACTTGTGTGGCAGTGATGATGATATAACAACGAGTGACTCTCTCAAGTTACAATTAAAAAAAAGCTTTATTGGAATGAGAAATATACATTTGCATTGCCAAAGCAGGTGAACAATACAGTAAACAGCATTATTAAAAGTATCATGTATTAACTTGAATTAAAGATACTCTAAATACACAGTGTGGCCCCTTATGAAGACATATGGGGCCAAATTCAAAATCTGAGCCTACATTTTTCAAAGGCGGATCAGGATACCTAGTGCTCGTTTGACACCCAACGCCATTTCTAGCTACTGGGGGACCATAGGCAGGCTAGGGGAACTCAGATTAATGTTACAAAACCTCATAAAGGTGAAGTGATTTTCATGCCATGGGACCTTTAAATGTGTTCACAGATTGTGACGTCCTCAGCTCCTCTGGCAGGCTGTTCCAGAGGCGGTGGCCACAGGGAACTAAGAGGCCAGGGCCAGAGGACCTGAGTGATCTAGGTGGAGCACGATGAAAAGGTGCTCCTTAGGAACCCATAACCTGAAACAGCCATTTGAGGTTGTTTCCATCTTCCATAACTAACATAAATATCTGCTCTCTCGTAGAAATTTTGTATCAAAAGTAAACTGTTGCGATACAACTGCACACCTTCAGATGAGCAAAAGTGTCCGTCGCTCAACCGAAGGATGGTACGTTCAGGTGTACAGGGGCATCAGAAGGGGGACAGGACAAATAGGCACCGCGTTGAGCCAAAATATCAGAATCAGGGCCCGCTTGTTGACCATGACCATTCCTACGGTTATTAATTTTGATAAATTGGTAAATATTAACTACACCTAATAACATGAAGAGAACGATAAAAGAAACCCCTATGGCCTTCCATGTACCATTCCCGAGGACCTCTTCATGATCGCCGGTCAACCAATGGTCTGAAACACAGGAGAGGGGAGAGAGGAGGCTGTTATTCTCAGTACCATTAACATGTTTCTGTGCTCAACAATCCCATCAAACGGCTGACTGGAAACACTCACCAAACACTCGGATGGTGTCTCTGACCGCAGGGTGGACGCCTTGCTGCGGGGCCAGACAGGTGTAGCTGCCTGGCTCCGTCACCTTCACCGTCTGACTGACGGAGTAGCGGCCGTCGCTGTCTGAGGAGGCGGCCGGCGGTGCTTCTTCTGCAGGGATCACGGTTCCGTTGGGGGTCTGCCACTCCAGACCGCTGGGCTGGGGCCGGCCTCCTCTGGAGACGCAGGACAGCCTCACCCAGCCGGAGGACGGGGGAGCCTCTACGACCTCCACCCTCACCCGAGGCTCCACCGCTGTGGGCAGGAGGGCGTCAAGTCGCTTACATTCAGGGCTTTTATTCAAAGTGACATACAGTAAGTACATTTGTCAGGATAAAGAGAAAACATATATCATAATGGTACAGTAGGGATGTTTCATAGAACCAAGTGGCCAAGCACTAAACAAACATTAGGTTAACCCTTTCCCCGTATACAACAAAGATAAACTAGGATAAGATATGCGCACAATGCTAAAACTGATTTGAAGTGCAAGGGCATACAACATGCAATAAGTGAGTCAAACACGTGTCACATCATACTGGTACTAAACCCAACGTTTACTGAAGCCACAGCTTACTATTCGACCCACCTGGAACCACTGAACCAAAACACCTACCCCTCTGCCAGGCCCTAACCGAGACCTACCCCTCTACCCAGGGCTCAAATCGACCCCTAGATCCTTACCCTCAGCAGTCTAACCTACACCTATACCTAGGACCCTCACCCTCAGTCTATCCCAACCCTACCCTAGACCCTTACCCGTCAGTGTAAAGCCCGACACCCTCCCCGTAAGAATCCTCTTACTTCGTCCCTCAGTCTAACGCACGACGCAAAGCGTTTACACCTACCCGTCACGACCTTACCCCTCATCTAACCCTACACACCTACCGTAGAACTTACCGCCCTCCAGTCTAACCCTACACCCTACCCTAAGACCCTTACCCCTCAGTCTAACCTACAACCCTACCCGTAGAACCCTACCCTCATCTACCACCCTACAGCCTCGTAGCACCTTAACCCACCACTCTAACCTCACCCTACCCCTCAGACTATTCTCAGTAGCCAATTAACAGTGTTCTGGTGCTGCAACCATCCCATCACACACGGCTGTCACTGGAAACACTTCACCAAACACTCGATGGTGTCTCGAACCGCAGGGTGGACGCCT